>NW_010729169.1:906421-1016831 GCF_000365185.1 Nelumbo nucifera
GCGCATCTGAACTGCCATGCGCACCACGGCGTCATCTACTGAAATTGACCCACATGAATGGCTCCTAGGGCCAAGACTCAAGAGACCCACAACCAAGAACTCAGTGCGCTGCAAAAATATATATTATTCCGGGGGCCAAAACAGAAACTAGAATCGATGGGGTTCGCCTTTTAATCATTTCTTTCTCTTTCTCGTTCTCTGTTGCAGTCTAGATAATAATAAAGAAACAGAATAAACAAAGCAAGAGCTAATTAAACACAAAGAAAGAAAAGAAAGTATTAATGGAGAGGCAATGGAGGCTTTGCTTTGCATCTCCTCCGCCCACTTATTAAGTCCGTTTACTAATTAAACCAGAACAAATCTTATCGAATATTTCAGCGACGGGAACGTTGAAAATTACAGTGAACACAAACACCATCTGAAGAGTATAAGAATCAGTTGGACCAGAAAGCAAAAGCCTAAAGCTTGTTGTGTCTTCAATCTTTCCTTTTCTTCCCTATTGTAGTACAATTTTACCATATGTTCTTACAGTATGCAAACCTTCTCAAAGCCCATAAGTTTCTCTCTCTCTCTCTGCTCTTTGTTTTCAATTATTCTTGGATGCTAACTGAAAGTCAAAAAGAATGAGAAGAGTCATCCAACGGTGAGAGAATCATAATCTAGAGAGAAGAAGAAAGAGATCTCCAAGGAAATCTTTTCTGAAAGCTAGTTGATACAGAGAGAGATTAGTGTACAGCCCAACAAGGTTGGTTCACATTATTATATATATGTAGAGAGAGAGAGAGACTTATAGTAATGTAGTTTAGTTTATAAAAATGTCTTAGTGTGTGTAAGAGAGAGAGAGAGAGTAATTAATAAAGTAGGAAGAAAAGAAGAGGAGTGTGGGACCCCACACCATGGAAATAGACTAGGAGAGAGAGAGGCCTACATCATGGAGGGGTTAATGCACACACAAGGGGACATCCTCGTCTCATCTCGTACTGATAAGTATATATGTATGGGTCGCCCAGTTCACCTTGGGAAGCCACAGCAGGCAACAACCCAAAGCCAGTAACATAATTAGGAGCCTTTTTAACTTCTCCTCCATCAGTTTTGCTTTGGCCTTGCCCCTTCCTGACCAGGCCTCCATGCCGGAAAATCAGCAACAGTCGGCTTCATCGAATATGTCTGATCAACAGCAAACTAACAACACCACTGTCGTTGCTTACCCTGTGCACCCCAATAATCCTCGATCTGTTCTACGACTGGCCTTGTTCCCCATAACTCTGAAGGTCTCTTCTTTCTTCTATCAAGTTATCATCACTGTCATTTCCTCTGTCCTTTCTTCTTACACAATACACATGCCCACATATCTATATATACTATCACCCTCTCTCTCTCTCTCTCTCTCTCTCTCATAAATATATATATATATATATATATATTAAATATATGGTATATATTTAAAAGAGCTTTTTGTATTTGATGTTAGTAGTTTGGTGTATTTGGTTTATTGCAGTTTGAAGAAGTGGTATACAAAGTAAAATTGGAGCAGAAAGAATCCTGCTGTTGGGGTGGCAAATGGAGCAGCAGAGAGAAGACTATATTGAATGGGATAACAGGGATGGTCTGCCCGGGAGAGATCCTGGCGATGCTGGGGCCGTCGGGCAGCGGCAAGACGACCCTCCTGACAGCTCTTGGTGGGAGGTTGAATGGAAAGCTGTCTGGGAAGATTACATACAATGGGCAGCCCTTCTCTGGTGTCATTAAGCGAAGGACAGGATTTGTGGCACAGGACGACGTGCTCTACCCACATCTCACCGTGACTGAGACCTTGGTTTTCACTGCACTACTAAGGTTGCCCAACACCCTAACTCGGGATGAGAAAGCCCAGCACGCCGAGCATGTAATCGTTGAGCTGGGGCTGACCCGGTGCAGGAATAGCATGATAGGAGGTCCTCTCTTTAGAGGGATATCAGGTGGCGAGAAGAAGAGAGTCAGCATAGGCCAAGAAATGCTTATCAACCCAAGTCTTCTCCTGCTGGATGAACCCACCTCGGGTTTGGACTCCACCACTGCTCAGCGCATCCTGACCACTGTCAAACGCCTCGCCAGTGGGGGCCGAACCGTTGTCACCACCATTCACCAGCCATCCAGCCGACTGTACCACATGTTTGACAAGGTGGTCTTGCTCTCTGAGGGCTGCCCCATCTACCATGGCCCAGCGTCAGCTGCACTGGATTACTTCTCTAGTATTGGGTTCTCAACGTCCGTCACCGTCAACCCTGCTGATGTTTTACTTGATCTTGCCAACGGTATGTGATTTCCTCCTCAGCTAATCTGCTGTGATCTCTCATTTTGATTGATTAAAATAAAAAACTTAGTGACAATTCTGGATATCTTTTAAAAACAAGCGGCCACATGAGGGAGAGGGGAATGCAGGGAGCTTTCTTTCCCTTTATTTGGTTTGGTTAGTTTATTGCATTGGAGATGGAGAGATCGGTCGGCAGGGCCTACCGAGTATAAGTGGTGATTATTATTGTACCTTATACAATGATAAAAGAAAGAAATGGAGTATGATGAGAGAACCCACAACAGCACCACAATTACATCTCAAGCTAGAGGAGGGGTGGCCAATCTTTCTATTATATTGTGACAATTTAGCCAGATCTCTCTTTACACCTGACCTAACCTATATATGAAGTTATGAACCATCATCCTATATTATGATCATTAAATTCAAAAAACATTTAAATGAAATGATCGTGTGTTTCTTTCTTTGTTTTTTTTTTTTTTTTTGTACATCTGTAGCAGAGACTCTAAAAGATGCATGACTCCTACATTGTTAAGAAAACAAACGTTGATTAATCTCTTTCTACCCTTAAACATTTCAGTTGAGAGAATTGGGGAAACAGGATTAATTTCATTAAAGATTCTAATATTCACCTACCAATGCAGGGATTGCACCGGATTCCAAGCATGTCACTGAACAAGGTGATTTACAGGCCAACATGGAACAGGAGCAGAAATCAGTGAGGGAGGCCCTCATCTCTGCTTATGACAAAAACATTGCTACCAGGCTGAAGGCAGAACTCTGCAGTTTGGATGTAAATAACTATGGCTATGCAAGAGATGCATCTGCAAGTAAGTTTCCTTGACCCCAATGTGATCCCCACATAAACACAAACTGAGAATTACTACAAATTTTAAAGTTCAGTTGTAACTTTCTACAAATACTTTGAGTTTAGGAATCCTCTTTGCTTTTAGAACATGGAATATTATCTCTGATTCGCTTCCATCCCAGACCCTTTATTTTGCCACTTGATATGACATAATACATAGTCTATCAGTCTTGGATCATCACCTTGTGATGGCACTACCATCTTCTGCTGTTTTCTGCGTCTCAAGTTCTGTTTGCATCCTGATGCAGGGAATGCTGCCAAGTTGGAACAATGGGGCACAAGCTGGTGCCAGCAATTCAAGGTGCTGCTAAGGAGAGGACTGAAGGAACGGAGGTATGAATCTTTCAACAGATTACGTATCTTCCAGGTCATAAGTGTTGCTACTCTTGGTGGTCTTCTTTGGTGGCATACCCCAGCGTCCCATCTCCAGGACCGGGTAAGGATTTCTTCCACTTCTGAGATAAATTCAACTGAATTTGTGGTAGGTTTGCCATGGAAATTAACTGGGGTTTTCTTTCTTGGCTGCAGATTGCCTTGATCTTTTTCTTCTCTGTATTCTGGGGCTTCTTCCCACTGTACAATGCCGTCTTCACATTCCCCCAAGAACGATTGATGCTTATCAAAGAACGCTCTTCTGGAATGTACCGCCTCTCCTCCTACTTCCTCGCCAGAACCGTGGGAGACCTGCCGATGGAGCTCGCTCTGCCAACTGCCTTCACAATCATAATCTACTGGATGGGTGGACTCAAGCCTGACTTCACCACCTTCATTCTCTCCTGGCTAATCGTTCTCTATAATGTTCTTGTATCCCAGAGCCTTGGTCTTGCATTTGGTGCCATCCTCATGGACGTCAAACAGGCCACCACCTTGGCCTCTGTGACCACCCTAGTCTTCTTGATAGCCGGGGGCTACTACGTACAGCAGATCCCTCCCTTCATTGTCTGGTTGAAGTACTTGAGCTACAGCTACTACTGTTACAAGATGCTTCTTGGGGTTCAGTACAGTGAGAATGACTATTACGAGTGTTCAGAGGGAGTTTTCTGCCGAGTAGCTGAATTTCCTGCTGTTAAGGCTGTGGGTCTGAACCACTTGTGGGTGGATGTATCCATAATGGCCATGATGTTAGTTGGCTATCGACTTATTGCTTACATGGCATTACACAGGGTGCGTGTGAGGTAATCAACAGTCAGTGACCAATCCATCAGAGCTCAGAGGACCAATTTCGTCCAAGAAAAACAGACGGTTGAAGAGTTTTCTCTTTCTTCAACTGTGGAATAACGTTTGTTGCAAAATTAGTTTATCAGACATGTAGATCATCAACCCTATTGATCCTTGTCGGAGTTGCATGTACTCGCCTTCTGTAATAATTAAATATACTAACTCGAATTTTTATTTCACTTTACAACAGATTTCCCTTAATCTGAAAAAAATAAATAAATAAATAAATGTGCATTGCAAGAAGGGACTTGAGAGGAAACGTTGTTACATTACTGGAAAAAATAAAAGATTAACACAGGAAAGAAAAGAAATATAGACAACCCCTACAAGCATCTTACCCTGGGGCAATGAAATCATATATTGCTGTAAATTTTTTGTTTTTTTTTATTCTCCATCTTGGTAGAGACACAGGATTCTCTTTTTATTCTTCATCAACTCCCCAATCTGTTGTAGCATCTTCATCCTTCCATCCTCCAGCCCAAATCTCCACCTAGTTACTTGTTTCTCCCTTTGGTTAAGACTGTCCAGGCCCAGCACCTACTATTGGTCTTGTTTAATGAATTGCTTGATCAGCAAATCTTCATCCATTTCTGCATCAGGATCTGCAATCACTTCCTAAAGACAGAGGAAGCTCCGATTAGCAAACAAAAGAGAGTAGCTTATGTGAACGACAAACTAGTATATATACAAATAAGAGGCAAAAAAAGGACATACTGAAGGTTTTAGATCCTAGTTGGTTCCAATCTTCTAGTCAAGAGATCTTGAAGTTTTAGGGGTAAGAAGCACAGCCATGAGCCTCTTCATTGACAACCCCATTGCCTCGGTAACTAACTTCATCAGGATGTCTTCCATTCTCGCTGTAGTTGCTTCCTTACTTATTTGATAAGTTACCTCAACCATTTGAAACTGTTATAAGGATATTCTAGCATATGATTGGTGGGTACTTGTAGCAGAAAACAACAAAAATGAATCACAACTTAATATTTGTATGAACAGTTTAGTCAATTTAGTACTCAAATTAGTATTTTTATAATTGTTAAGATGAAAACATATATGGTTTTTATATTAGTGTTGGTTAGGTTTTTTTTCTCTTTCCCCCTTCAGCTGGATAAAGTCAGTCAAATAAATAAGAAATTGCAGTGCAAGATTAACAAACACTACATAAAACAGCCCGCCCACATTACTTATTAAAGACAAATCCATGGGCAAGAAGCTGAAAGCAAATTTCTAGATCTTTAGATGTGGCAATCTGATATGGCCAACACCTAGTCTAAACAATAAAGATTATTGAAATTGGAGAGGGGCCCATATCGAAGAAATAAACCCCAAAATCTGTGCTATTTTGTTAATCAACATTGGTGAGAAGTGACAAAGGAGGGCAATTTTTAGCTGTTTTACTCCTTTACTGACTTGCAATAACGTTATAAACTCAAATTAACAAGAAATTTTTACTGCCATAGGCCTCGAAATTAGATCCTAGTCAATGGTATACATTGGTAAATTTTCTTGAGCAAGTAGTTTTAGTTTCTTTTGTTTTTTTTGTTCTTTTCCTTATTTTATTGGGTTTTTTTTTATTTTTAATGCAAATTGTGGTTTGAAGAAGAATAACAAGATGCCACCTTTGTTTTTTACCAGTAACAAACTAACAATGATGTATAAATAAAAAATTAAAAAAAAAAAAAAGATGTATTGAAATCTTCAAATAGTGGCATTGTTCTCGGGAGTCGGGACCAATAGATAAAGGAGATTCCTTGAAGGGCAAAAATATTAGCTCTCTTACAAGGATTGAGGCTTGCAAAAAGCTTGGATTTAGCCAATTGGAAGTGGAAGGCACTTCTCAATTAGTAGTAAAGCTGGATGCAAATGAATAATTTGGAGTTTTGGAACCATAGACAAGCCATAAGGGAGGCGAGATATCTAGCAAGGGATATGGGAGGTCAACTTCAGATGGGTTAGAAGAACGGAAAATAGATTGGCAGATATTTTACTGAAACAAGGGACCAACAGGGAGCAATTATTTTGGGCATCATTGTAATTATAAAACCTGGCAGGGGCCCTAGTTCCCCTAAGCTTGAGATGCATGGCATATTGTAATCCTCAAAATATTTCATTAATTAATAAATTTCAATGCTCCAATCAAAAAAAAAAAGGAAAAACTTATTATAGCATAAAGGCCTCAAAATTTGTCTTTGGTAAACAGTATACATGGGTAAGTTTCTGTATGCTTGCATCTATGATAATGGGAGAAACTATTATATTAATGTTCAACTTTCAAGCCATGACATGACCAGGTTTGTTCCTGCGCCTATAGATCAAGAGAGACAAGGGTAGCCAATTGTGGCTTCTTGGAAGGTCTGGGAATAGGAGATAGTGCTCTAAAGGTCCTACAATTTGATGATGATACTCTTCCTTTTTTTCTCTCCCTTGGACAACATCATGGAAGCAATTATTATATCTGAGATGTACTCTCAGATGGCTTGAAACATCGTCAGGCCTCCATGTGAATCTGTTAAAAATTGAACTAGTAGCAGCAGGGGAGATTGTAACATTGATGAGTAGGACCTAGAAATGGTATGTAAAGTTTAACAATTATGAGCCAAGTACTCTAGCCTCCGAGTGCAAGATGTATATGTCAAAAAGAATATGGGAACCAATGATTGAAAGACCATAATGATGTTCAGTAAGAGGAACCAATCCCTCCAAATTGCTTCCTCGGAAATTCATTTGGTAGAAAATAATGCTGAGATGGCAGCTGTCACACACAGGGGAGATTGCAATTTAGAAGAGTTGATTTGATAAAATAAAGTCTGGTTTAGTTAATTCTGGTTGTAACCAGGAATTTTTCTCTTTTTCCATTCCATCTCACCTATTTCATTTTCTAAGCGGTCTATGTCTTTGCTGGGGTTCTGGGTAATGGAAGCCATAAATGCTCTAAACAAGAAAGATGATGCAGAGATGAATAGACTGATGCTGAGGATCTGCTTGTTGTGGAAGCTGTGGCTAGCTCATAACAGAATGGTGTTTGATTATGTATGTTAATATGTTTGACTCTTATGTAAACGATCAATGCTTTTCACCTTTTCTGGTTGGAATTTGGAATTTCAGAGTGCAATCTCATTGGGCAAGCTTCTGGGAGATAATAGGCAGCATTTGCACTCTGATCAGAAAGAGGATGTCTTCAAGTCGGCCTCTGTTAGAATTTGATTGATGGTGTCTATAAGAATGGCCTTACAGCAGTATCATATGTTTCAATGTACAGAGGTGGCCACTTCTTGTATGCAAAGGCAGGTTGTGTGCATGTGGCAGACTCAGAGTTGGCTTAAGGCTGAAGCTCAGGCCTTTCATCTGGCAGTGCATCCAAGGACACACGTGTTTTTGGGGATTGCTTATCCGTTATCTCTCTCTCTCTCTCATGCAAAACAAGGACAGCACACCTCCTTGGAACTTAGCTTCTCTTATCTCAGACCTCTGTAGAAGTATGGTAAAGTAACCAATTGTCTTTCTTTTGTATTTAAGCATCATCAATTTAATGTTTCTGCCCATTTGTTGGATGCACCAATGCTTGGATCAGATTCTATGGAGTAATGGTGCTAGTGTCCTCCTTGTATTGCTTCTGTTCTTCCTTAATGAATTATCTAGTTAGCCAAAAGAGATCAAACTTACACGGGTTATTGTTGCTGTGGTGCTGTTGATGTTAGTGGATTATGAAATAGACCGAGAAGATGTCGATACACCATTTTATCTTATATTGAAGGGAAGTACAGATATGGGTAAGAGAAAAGAAAAGGCCAAGGTGTGGGAACGAGTGAACGACCGAATAGAAAGGAGGGAGGCAGGTGACGAGATCTGCTCCTCACAAATGGGCGCCTCACAGGTACATCCACCGGGAATATCTCCCGTGAATAATAACAAATAAGTATCGGAGATAATAAATAAGTATCTGAGATGTTCCCAATGTATGATAGGATGTGTGCGAGGCGCCAGGTGTGAGGAGCAGATTCAAAGAAAGCTCAAGATTCGACCAAGAATTAAAATATCATCAGTATTGGTATCGGATAATTTGGAAACGAATATGGATATATTTTGAAAACGCATGGATACGGACGAAAAATATGAATACACTAGGGAAACATATAAAAATTTCATAATACATTAATAGTATTAAATTTAAGGTCAAATAACCATAAACAATGTATAAATACATAGAAAATGTATGTTTTAATGATGCATATGAAAAAATATATTACAATTAATATAATATGATGGATAGATATCGTACAATTTTAATGATAATGTATCAATCAAGAGTTCAAAATGCAAAACATATTTTTCTACTATATTTTAATTATTATATCATTTATTTTTTATTTTACTATTTTTACTTCTTTACATTAACAAAAAGGTCAATCGAATATTAAATTCTCTATGTAAATTAAAATATCCATTAATAATTTATAAAATGTATAATCTCAACTTAAAATATATCAAATCTAATAAAATTTTTAAGATAAATATCATATGTAAATTCATAATTTTTAACTTTTAAAATGATTATTCCATTATTATATTTTTATTCCTATAATTTTCTAATTAAAAATCTTTTTTTGGTATAAATGTAGATTAGTAGATTAGTAGATTTGATAGATTCAATTTAAGATTATATTCTTGAATATTTTGTAAACAATGCTTTTATTTTCTAAATAATAAATATGATTTTATGTAATATAAATCTTATATATATATCATGAGCAAATTTATAAATTTTAAGTACTAAAATAATTATTCCCTTATTAATATTATATTTTTATAATTTTTTTGAGATTCAAATAATATTTTTATATAAATGTGGATTTTATATATTATTTATTTTTATTATTTTATAAAATTATGATTTTAAATCATACTTTTTTTATTTTTAGTTAAAGCTAACCGTAATATGTATTAACTATTTGAATTGCATTTAAGTAATAATGTAATAAAATTTTTATTCATTTAGCTATAGACACAATATATGACTGGTGTAGTGGTTTGTAGGCGTGGATGTTAGACTCTCTTTTACTTTTTGGCGCGGGTTTGAATCCTTGCAATTGTTTTTTCCGGTAGAAGAACACGCACATGCGCGGCGCGGGTTTGAATCCTTGCAATTGTTTTTTCCGTAGAAGAACACGCGCATGCGCGTTCGCATGTCGCAATAGAGACAGGATCTGCTCTTCACAAATGGGTGCCTCACAAATGTGCATGTGAGGAGCAGATCCGGTCTCGTCGCAGTAGCGTATCGTATCGTTTTATCTTGCAGTGAATTGCAGTCCCCCTCACAATTCATTTATCAATTCCCCAAACGTATTCCCTATAAACAGCATCCCCTGTGAACCTTTCTCCCCTTACACCAACCTGAATTACAAATTATTATTGGCACGGAAAAATCCAATATGATGATAGAAGATATTAAAAGAAATGCAAACATTACACCATCTGCCCTAGAAAAAAAAAGTATTTTATTTGATAAAAATAGTTAAATAAATAATTGATTAAACTAAGATAATTAATTTATTATTTATAAAGATAAAATGCAAAAAATCTCCCCTAAAGATTCCGGCAATCATAAAAACCTCCTCTATAGTTTCGTTTTAATAAAAACCTTTTTGTAGATTTTTGAAAATTTTGACAAAACCTTTCTATCGTCAATGACCAAGACGAAAAACGTTAAACTGATGGATCAATTTTTTCCAACTACCTATTTTACCCTTTGCTTTATTTTTACTAAAATACCCCTGTCGATATATTATCATCTCTAAACTCATGAGAGCTTTAATTTTCGTTGTTGAACTGATTTCTGCCCTTGCATTATACTATGGGAATCGTGTCCAGGGACTGGAAAGAGTTTCTTCAGCCCGATTCAGATATAATTCCCACTAGTTTGAAGAGTTATCAACTATGAAGCGAAGAAAAACCAAAGGGGTTTCTGGTGTGAGAGAAATGATGACCCACTTCAAGAAGAACAGGTAGAAGAGAGGGCACATTAGCGCCGGGCATGGCCAAATTGGGATTTAGGAAGCACCGAAATCACCCAGGCACCAAACTAATGTATGGTGATCGAAATCGCTACTCTTTTTTTTTCTTTTCTCATTTTATTAGGTTTTAAATTTTGGATGTTGAAATTTAAGTGAAATGACTAACAGAGTATCAATTGAGTACTTGGTTTCTCCATTAGACTGATGATCTATACATAAGAACTTTTTCAAAAAAAAAAAAAGAGTTCTCAAAGTCACTAGTAAGGGTCGCGCAAGCTCTGACCATGGGAATTTTGTGAGGTTTATGTTGTCGTTGATAGCTTTTCTAGGAGCTTGGTCTTGGCTTTCTTCTATAATCGTCAATCTTTGGGAGGTTCACCTCCAAACATACAGGAGAGTGTTTCCCATCTTGGATATGATTCAACATCCCTCCTGAGATAGGTTAGTGTGGTCTGCAGCGACAAATGCAATGAACACATAGGTGATGGCATCAAATTGTTTGTGAGCACGATTGTTGTTTATCTCCATAAGACAATGGATATCAACACCTATGATGAAATCTTATCCGGTATGACCAACCCCAAGCACAAAACGTGAGGAACATATTGGTCTCTGTCTGTAATGGGGCTCAATTCGACCACTTGCAAGTATTGCTGCTCAACATGTTAGTTATTTCAGTACCCATTTTATAAAAGGGTAAAATGGGTATTTAGAAAAGATATATGCATCAATTAAACGTTTTCTGTTAGGGTCAATGAAGAAGGGAGGGTTTTGTTAAGTTTTTTAAAGTTGAAGGGTGTTTTTTGCTAAAGTAAAACTATAGGGAAGGTCAGGAGAGGTTTTTGTATTTTATCATATTTATTAATAATAGAAATAGAACCTGATGGTGCGCAATCCGATCACTCCTAACTGGCACTTGCGTGGCTCCTGGAAGGTACCTAAGATGGAGAAGAAGAGGGATCCCCGGGGGCTTGCCCGACGGGAACACTCCGACGCTTAAATTAGAGTTCTGTGAAAGATGCAAAGAGAGGAAGAAAGCTAAGAGTGCAGATAGTGCGAGTATCAGAAAGTTACCTCTACCCTTTGGGAATGGGCTACTTATAACAGAACTCTGTCGAATCAGGCCCACCTGCCCCTGACAGGGCAAGTATAACCGCCACTGTCGTCTTGCCGCAGCCGTTACAGCCAGGGCTGAGGTGGCACGCGCAGGGCCGTCGTTGCAGGGTACGTACCTGTCAGGTGTAAGACACCTTCTAAAGGTGGCAAGCACAACACTGTCTGACGAGAAACGTGGTTGCAGTCTCCAAGTTTGTCAGGTACGGTGGTCGGGCAGGAGGCCTTCCTGTGATGTGTCGAACTGCTCTTCTCTGAGCTACCCTGTACCAAGCTACCCTGCAAGTGGCGAGCTGCCTGTGGCTTGTCTGGCCCGAGGTGTCTCTACCTCGGGGTATCTAGAGGTGGATCGGGGTGTTCCTGTTTGGGAGTGGCCTAAAATCCACTGGGAGGAGCTCGGGCGTTAGGAAAGGTTAGGGGGCCCCGAGCTCGGAGCGCCTCAGCCTTGGGAAGGAGGTGCAAGCCAGGCGGCTCTCAGCGAGTAGCCTAACCCGCCGAGTTGCCAGACTAAACTCGGTTAGCCCTTCCCACCGAGTTGCGGGTACGCTTGTTGTACTGTCACGTTGAGTCATCGCTTGATCAAGGTCATACTCATGTGTACCCGTGCTATGAGGTCGGATCAAATCACCCTCCATCAATTGCCCCCCACTCCCTGTGCTGACGGTGTTGACACAGTGCGGGGAGTTCATGACACGCTGGGTGGATTTGGCTTCGGTACTCATGCCACTCCGTCACGCGATTCGCCTAGCTGGACCGATCTAGTTTCTGGCTCAATCAAAAGAAACCCGGGTCGCATTCGGTTTACGCGCGGACGTCACGCGATTTGGGCTTAGTAGACACCAAAAAACGCGCTAAACTAATTTCACCTCGAGGAACCCATAGCCGGTTTCTTTGAGAGCCGTTGGATCATCTCAATCTCGACCGTTAACGCCCGGATGCAGTGGTTATAAATAGTGGGGGACCCTTGGTCATTTCTTCGCCACAAAGTCTTCAGCGTCATTATTGAGCTCGCGTCTGAGGTTCTCAGCTCGGGTTTTCTAGTTCAGTTATTTCCTCAGTTCGGTTCGTGTTTTCGGCGGTGAGTCCCCGAGCTTCCTTTTCCTTTCTAAACTTTCTTTCATTTCGTGCTTTCATGTCGTCTAGTGTAGATAGCCTTATCGACGAGCTTGAGGTTGGTACCTCGACTCAAGGTGGCTCTCCCGCCGCCCAACCGTCCGATGTACGGGTGGCTTTGGGCCATCTGGCATCCACCTCCCATTGAGGTTGGGTGCCAGATCAGTTCGGCCCTTCCACCATGACTCAGGAGAGACTTTAGGATCTCATACAGAGGTTCCACCTTCCTAGGGCATACTCTTACAGCCTTCCTACCGGCAGTTTTCCATGGGAGCACGGTCCCAATGAGAACGTGGTCTTCAGGGAGCAACTGGTCGCCAGACTCCGTCTCCCTCTTCACCCCCTGATTGTTGAGGTGTTGGTGCACTTTAACATTACCATGGATCAGCTTCACCCGAATTCCATACGGAATGTGGTTGGGACCATTTCCCTCTGCTTCGATCGCGCCTTCTCCATTGACCTAGATATCCTCTGTTCTATCTTGGCAATAAAGAAGAGCGCTTCGGGCGCTCTCCCCGGTCACAGATGGGCTTATTATCTGTCTCCCCGCCCGGGTTTTAAATTAATGCACAAGCTCCCGAGTAAAGTCCCGGCCTGGAAGTGGGACTACTTCGTAGTTCGGAGCAGCACGGGGTAGCCTTTCCCCACTGACTGGAGGGTGGTCGTTCAAGACCCCGGTGTCATCCTTGACGGGAAGACTAAGAAGTCACTTCAGTCGTGGGCTCAGCTCGAGTTGAATTACAAGGACTTCACAGCCGAGGAGAAGCTCATCCAGGCCGGCTTGAGCCCGGGTAGGTTTGTCTTTACTTCGGCTTTTTTGTTCGCATACTTACTTCAGGATTACTAACACCGAGCTTCACTGCAGGTCCCATGGAGGCAGAAAAGATAGACAGTCAGAGGCTCTTCCGCCAGATGAAGAGGAAGAAGCGTGTCGCCAAGAAAGCGTGCGTCGAGTCCCCGCAGGCCTCTACCGAGGCTTAGCCTCCATAGGCTCCGGCTCCAGAGCCCGAGCTCCCCAGCGCTCAACCTGTCATCGACTTGGAGGGAGACATGGCGCCTCAGGGGCCCGAGGTGGCGGCAGAGCCCACCCCTAATCCTGTTGAGACTGCTGTCAGGGATGCCACTGAAGCTATCGCTGAGGCTCGCCCTGCAGAGGCTACAGCCGAAGCTCGTCCTGCTGAAGTCACCGCTGAAGCTTCCGAGGAGTCCACCCATGCGGCAGAGATGTCAGTATCCAGCTCGGGGAGTCAGGAGGGTCAAAGCATTCTGAACCCCCAGTGCAGCCTTCAGAAGAGTAAGGAGGTTGCGTACCCGAAGGAGGTCTCAGAATGGGCTGATCTCACTCCTGGTCAGCTCGGTGCCCAAGCTGCTTCTCATACCATGGTGGTGAGTTCCTTGCAAAGGACCCTCTTCTCTTCTCTTCTTTTTTTTTTTGACTGGTCTCCTTTTTGTAGGTGAACTTAGTCGTGCGTGCCTTGACCTTCAATTTGATCGGCATCTGAGACAGGCTTTGGAAGCTGAGAAGTCATCCCGCGCAGCCCATACCTAACTAAGGGCAGTTCACGGTTAGATCCACCGCTTGCAGAATGATGCCTCAGCTCAGAAGAGCTTCATCGAGGTGCTGTTGGCGAAGAAGAGCGAGCTGGCCCGACACAAGGACAGATTGAGGGTCGAGGTGAACGGGTTCAAGGTTGGCCAAGAGGCCTTGAGGCTTGAGATGGACAGCCTCAAGGCAGACCGGGATGCTCTGAAACTTGAGGTGCAAGGCCTCAAGGAAGCGAAAGGAAAGCTGGAGCACGAGGTGGAGTACCTCAGAGGTGACCTCAAAGTGAAGACCGAGATCTTCGAAGATGCCCTCAAGGAGACCAAGGTCCAGGCTGTCATTGACTATGTTAAGTCTTCAAGGTTCGACGACGTGATGACCGAGGCCTACCGCAAGGTTTCAAGCTCAGTCGGTGGTTAATTAGGCACATCTACCCCGGTCTTGATACGAGCGCCATCACCACTTCGCGGATCACTGATGACATAGTGTGTCAGTCAGTGGATGATCCGGACTCTGAGGACGAAGGCGTCGGTGGCGATGCAGAGGCCACCGGTCCGGTTAATGCCCCTGAGGAGGTCCCTAGCAAAGGCGATGAGCCTTCAAAGTAGTTCAGTCCCTGTACCTACGAGCTTGATCTTTTTTTTTTGTAACAAACTTTTTGTAATGGAATATTTGTAATGAAAATACACTTTGCTAAGTGTTGTGCAATTTACTTTATTTGCTGAAGTGATTATTTTACCCCGAACTATTAAGCTATCGAGCTAAGTACCCGAAGCGGGGGTTCCTTGACTGTCGTCACCCCAAACTGTCTCCTAGTACTTAGCAGGGGTAACCTTATGTACACCGAGGTGAGCAACATAGTAGGGTATATGCCCGACCTGTCTGCACTCGGGTTAAGTTGACATCGGTTATCCCCAATGAGTTCAACCTGTTGTATGCCGAGGCGGGCTATGCATTACAAGGTTCGTACCTGAGCTGCCTGCGCCTTAGGCATTACAAGTACTTAGCCTATGCCGATGAGGCGGCTAGGTCTTATATGGTGCTGAGGTCTTTCATTAGCTCGGCGTTTTGGCCCTTAGGCTGGGGGAGCGGCTTATAGTCCGCTCTCCTAGAGTTCACCCGTGTCGAAGAGGCGACAGGGTCTTATAGTGCCGAGGTCATGTTAGCTCGGCATTCTGGCCCTTAGGCTCTGGGAGTGACTCATAGTCTACTCAGTTGTTACAGGTAATACTATCTTAAGTTGACAATATTCCATGCCCGAGGTACCTGTCTCCCTTCGAGGGTTTCGAGCTCGTATGTTCCTTCCCCGAGCACTCGTTTTACTCGGTAAGGTCCTTCCCAATTGGACCCGAGATTTCCAGCGCCGAGCCTAGGTACCATAACTTTACGAAGGACCAGGTCACCAACGCGGAGGTTCCGCTTCTTGACCTTGGTGTTATAGTACCGAACTACTCTTTGCTGGTAAGCTGTAGTCCTGATGTACGCGAGGTCCCTTACTTCGTCGAGTAGATTGAGGTTGGTACGTAGCTCATCATCATTCGTCTTATCATTGTATGCTTCCAGTCGTAACGTAGGTACTTCAATTTCTGCCGGGATAACTGCTTCGGTGCTGTAGGTGAGGTTGAAGGGAGTCTCTCCTGTGGCGGTTTTCTCCGTGGTTTGGTAAGCCCATAGAACACTAGGTAGCTCGTCTGCCCACAATCCTTTAGCTCGGTCCAAACGTGCCTTCAATCCGCGGATGATGGCTCTATTTGTGACTTATGCTTGACCGTTTGCTTGAGGGTGTGCAACTGAAGTGAAATTCTGTCGAATCCCCATGTCTTGGCACCAGTTCTAGAATTTGATGTCCTCGAACTGCTTGTCGTTGTTAGAAATTAGTACCCGGGGTAGCCCGAAGCGGCACACAATGTTCTTCCAAAAGAAGTTTTGGACGTTCCAGGCTGTGATCGTTACAAGAGGTTCAGCTTCTACCCACTTGGTGAAGTAATCCACTGCTACTACTAAGAACTTCCTCTGGCCTTCCGCTGGCGGGAACGGTCCAAGTATGTTGATGCCCCATTGTGCGAAAGGCCACGGGCTGATGAGATACTATAGGTCGGCAGCAAGCTGATGGTGAATATTGGCATGCTTCTGGCATTTATCACATTTTCTGACGAGCTCGATGGCATCTGCCTTTATTGTGGGCCAATAATACCCCTGTTGTAGTGCTTTTTGGGCAAGGGCCCTGCCCCCCAAGTGTCCGCCGCACAGACCCTCATGAATGTCACGGAGTACGAGCTCGGCTTCGGCAGGTCGCAAGCAATGCAGGTAGGGGAACGTGTAGGATCTCTGGTACAGTCGTTCGTCTATTATGACATATTTGGCTGCCTGGCGCTCTACCATTTTGGCTGCATTGCGATCTGCAGGGAGGGTCCCGTGTAGCAAGAAGCTCACGAGTAGGTCAATCCAGCTCGGCTCTGCTTGAACGACGGGAGCGACCTCCTCTGGCCCCCCGAGAATGCTAGGCCGAGGTAGGTCCTTTATGTACACGGTTCTCATGGTGATATCGCTGGTGCTGGCTAACCGGGACAGGACATCAGCCTCAGCGTTCTCCGACCTCAGGATTTGCCTGATGAAGTGTGACTGAAAGTTGAGCAGAGCCTCTCTTACTTTGGATAAGTAAGCAACCATGGTTGGTTCGCGAGCTTCGTAATCTCCTGTGACTTGATTGACTACGAGCTGGGAATCGCTGCAGATGACGATGTGCTTGGCTTTTACTTCTCTGGCTAAAACTAGTCCGGCTATCAACGCTTTGTATTTCGCTTCATTGTTGGATGCCGCGAACTCGAAGCGTAGTGTGTACTCCAATTTCGTGCCACTTGGGCCGTGCAGAACTATTCCGGCCCTGCTGGTTCGAGGAGCCATCTACGTGAAGGATCCATGGCTCCTTATCCCAATTCGCACTTGGCCTAACTAGGAGAGATGCCACACTAGCTGCTACCTCACGGGGCCCGGACTCAACTGGCTTGGGAGCTCCGGGCTCGCCCGGACTGGGGGCCTCGTGCTCAACTGGCCTAGGGACTTCGGAGCGGAAAGTGCACTCGGCAATGAAATCTGCTAAGGATTGGGCCTTAATAGCAGTTTGCAGCTTGTATCGGAGGTCGTACTTGCTGAGCTCAATGGCCCACTTCGTCAATCGATCAGAGACCTCAGGCTTAAGTAAGACTTGCCTCAAAGGTTTGTCGGTGAGGACGATAACAGTATGAGCCTGGAAGTACGGACGGAGCTTCCGAGCTACGATGACCAGTGCGTAGGCTAGCTTCTCTATCTTTGGATATCTCGTCTCTGCTCCCTGCAATACTTTACTAACATAATAGATGGGTCGTTGGACCCGATCTACTTCCTTTATCAGTACCGAGCTGACCACTTCGTCACTTGCCGAGAGGTACAGCTCTAAAACATCGCCCTCTTCGGGTCGGGTTAAGATTGGCACACAAGCGAGGTATTTCTTGAGCTCCTCAAACGCGAGCTGGCAGTCTTGGGTCCATTCGAACCCTTTGCTTTTAATTGCCTTAAAGAAAGGCAGACAGCGGTCCGCTAACTTGGACATAAAGCGGCTCAGGGCAGCTACGCGGCCATTCAACCTCTAAACCTCCTTCAACTTCTAGGGTGGTCTCATATCTAAGATGGCTTTAATCTTATCCGGGTTGGCCTCAATGCCGCGCCGGTTAACGATGTATCCTAAGAATTTGCCCGAGGTGACACCGAAGACACACTTGTTTGGATTCAACTTCATGTTAAATTGTCGCAGAATTTGAAAGACAGAATGCAAGTCTTGTATTAATTCCTTTGATATTTGAGTTTTGATGACCATGTCGTCTACATAACACTCTATTTTTCCACAAATTAATGGCTCAAATAATTTATTTACAAGCCTTTGAAAGGTTGCCCCAGCATTTTTCAATCCGAAGGGCATAACCTTGTAACAATATAGACCAAACACTGTGATGAAGGCAGTTTTTTCTTCATCCGTCGGGTCCATCCTGATTTGGTTATAGCCCGAATAGGCGTCTAAGAAACTCAGCAACTCGTGCCCTGAGGTCGCGTCCACCAGGCGGTCGATTCTGGGGAGTGGGAAGCAGTCTTTTGGGCAGGCTCGGTTTAGGTCGGTGTAGTCGACGCACATGCGCCACTTGCCGTTAGCCTTCTTTACTAGAATGGGGTTGGCTACCCAGCTCAGGTAATGGACTTCTCTTATGAAGTCGGCTGCGAGGAGTTTGAGACCTCCTCGTCGACTGCTTTCCATCGCTCCGGGGCTAGGTTGCGTTTCTTCTGTCTAACAGGCCTAACTACAGAATCAGTATTGAGCTTGTGAGTTATAAGACCAGGGTCTATACCGGGCATCTCTGTCGCGGACCATGCAAAAACATCTAAGTTTTGAAGTAGGAAACTTACTAGTTCGGATCGCAGGGGTTCCTGAACTGAAGGACCGATCTGAAGTGTCCGAGCTGGGTCTTCTGCTAAAGTCGAAATGGCAACTATTTCTTCGGTGGGTGCAGCTCATTCTTCGCCTTTCTCCATAGGTCGCTCCAGTTCAAGGTTGTCAGCCACCTTGGTCATTCCCTTGAGGGCGGCGACATAGCACTTGCGAGACTCAAGCTGGTCGCCCCGCGCTACCCCTACTCCAAAGTCTGTAGGGAACTTCATTGCCAAATGATAAGTGGAGACCACTGCCCGTAGGACATGGGTGATCGGCCGGCCTATTATGGCGTTGTACGGGGAGGGGATCGCGACCACCAAGAAGTCATGGTTGAGTCTGACTACATTGGGTCATGTGCCGACTTCCACAGGTACTGTTATTTTCCCGAGGGGCCTGACTTCTTCTCCGTTGAAGCCCACCAAGGGAGTATTAGCGGGCCTCAAGTCACTTCCCTACAACTGAAATTGGTCGAACGCGGCTTTGAACAGTATATTTGCCGAGCTACCTGAGTCAACGAGGACACACCTGACCTCGAAATCATTGATCCTTACTTTTATGACGAGCGCGTCATCATGGGGGTAGTGGACCCCGCGTGCATCGTCCTCCGTAAAGAAGATCGGTTCCTTTGTATTCGGCCGCTTAAGAGGATTCTGCTCTTCTCTGGCAGCCTCACGAACTGATGTCCGAGCTGCCACTGAGGTACAGCCCGCAACAATCGAGCCTCTGACTATCATGTGGATGGTGCCCCGAACTGGCCTCTCTTCCGGGGGCTGCCTCTATGACTGCTCTGTCGGCCTGTTGCTAGACTCGGGAACATCCTTATAGTGCTCCCCTTGCCGACCTGCTTTATTATTATTATTATTATTATTATGTACAAAATTCTTTAGATATCTGCGACGAATGAGTTCCTTTATCTCGTCGCGGAGATTCTTACAGTTCTCGATACTATGACCGTGGTTTCTGTGAAAGCTACAATATAAGTTTTTATTCCTTTCATTAGGATTCCCCTTCGGCGGGGTGGCCACTTCACGTACGGGGCATCCTTGATTTCCATCAAGATTTCGGCCCGCTTAGAGTTCAGTGGGGTATAGTCAGTTCGGTCCGCTACAGGGGGTCGGAACGGCTGACCTGGCTTTGCCCCCCGAGCTACGTCCTTCTTCTTTCAGCTGTCTCCTTGGCTGGAAAGTTCTCCTTCTCTCTTTCTCTTCTCGAGCGCGCTCTCGCCCTTCTGATTGATCTCTTCTTCCATGGCTATGAACCTATCTGCGAACTTGAGGAATACAGTTATGGTAGCCGGCTGGTTGACAACCATGTGCCACTTGAATTCCTTGTGCATCACGCCCTTCTTGGTTGCTACAAGGCGCACTTTGGGGTCCAGGCGCGGTATCTGCATGCATGCATCATTGAACCGCTTGATATAGCCCCGGATGGACTCTCCCTCTCTCTGGACTATGCTGAGAAGGCTTTCCTCAGTTTGCGGGCACCGCTTGCTGGTGACGAAGTGGGACGTGAAGGCTTGCGCGAACTATGCCCAACTTCTTATAGATCCGAGTGCAAGGTTCCGATACCACGTGCGGGCCACTCCTCTGAAAGTGGTGGAGAAGGCCACACACATGCAAGACTCACTGGCCCTGGCCAGGTGCATCCATGACTGGAAAGCGTCTACATGATCATTCGGGTCGAACGACCTGTCATACTTATCGAGAGAGTGGAGCTTGAAGTCCTTGGGCATTGGAACAGCCAGGAGCTTGAGAGAGAGAGGGGGGATGGAACAGAAAGGAGGGGAGCTTTTACTTCACTCGAGCTTACCTCTTCCCTACCTCTGAGTTTGAGCAAGTCGTGGGTAATAGTTCGGCGAGCTCGGCGGCGGCGTCTTTGCTTCTTGGCAGGCTCCGCGTTGGTGCTGCTCACCTCCATACTGTCGGGAATAGTATGTGCAGGAAGCAACTCGGGCTGCTGGTGATGGTTGCGGACAGAGGGGTTCTGCTTGGAGTCTGCAGCTAGGATCTCGAACCGGTTCTCCAGAAGTGGGGCTTCGAACTTCGATTGCTAGGGTGACGTAGACCTGGCGAGCTGGGGTCCTCCCGACCTGACTGCCCGCGGCGAGACCGGTGGTTGGTCTTTCCTTTCTGCCGCGAGAGGAGGCTTGGCTCTTAGGGGGGTTCTGGGAAGCCTCTTCTTGGCGAGAAGGGCGTTCATCCTGGCGGCAAGACCTAGCTTGTCGCGAGGCCAGGTGCCGAGGAGGGAGTTGAGGCTGAGGGTGAGGCAGCTGAGGGAACTGCTGCTGATAATGATATTGAGAGACTTGGTGCGACACCTACTGCTAGTAGAGCTGGAACTGCTGAAACTGCTGCATCTGGGCTTGCATGGCCCGCATGAACTGCACCAGGTTGTCGAGTTGGCTCTGGCTTGTCGTCGGAGGGACAACAGTTGGTTCAGCAAAGGTTGTCTCAACAGAGGGGGGAAGGGGAACACTCACAGGTGCCACTGCTCATGGCACATCCAGGTTAGGGACTCCGTCCACCGAAAGGGGAATGGTGAATTGCCCAATGCAGACCACGGGGAACTGGAGTTGTTCCCTGGCGATGTCCATCTCCATGCTACGTTCGACATTGCTTGAAGAAGCCATGAATGTTGAGTTTTTGGAAAAGAAGGAACTGTGAAAGCTTAGAGGAAGGCTTTTAGAAGCGTTCCCACAGACGGCGCCAAATGATGGTGCGCAATCCGGTCACTCCTACCTGACACTTGTGTGGCTCCTGGAAGGTATTTGAGATGGAGAAGATGAGGGATCCCCGGGGGTTTGCTCGGCGGGAACACTTCGACGCTTAAGTTAGAATTCTATGAAAGATGCAAAGAGAGGAAGAAAGCTAAGAGTGCAGATAGCGCGAGTATCAGAAAGTTATCTCTGTCCTTTGGGATTGGGCTACTTATAACAGAACTCTGTCAAATCAGGCCCACCTGCCCCTGACAGGGCAGGTATAACCGCCACTGTCGTCCTTCCGCAGCTGTTACAGCCAGGGCTGAGGTGGCACGCACGGGGCCGTCATTGCAGGGTACATACCTGTCAGGTGTAAGACACCTTCTAAAGGTGGCGGGCACAACACTATCTGACGAGAGACGTGGCTACAGTCTCCAGGTTTGTCAGGTACAGTGGTCAGGCAGGAGTCCTTCCTGTGATGTGCTGAACAGCTCTTCTCTGAGCTACCCTGTACTGAGCTACCCTGCAAGTGGCGAGCTGCCTATAGCAAGCTACACCGAGGTGTCTCTACCTCGGGGTATCTAGAGGCAGATCGGGGTGTTCCTGTTTGGGAGTGGCCTAAAATCCACTGGGAGGAGCTCGGGCGTTAGGAAATGTTAGGGGGCCCCGAGCTCGGAGGTAGCTCGGAGCGCCTCAGCCTTGAGAAGGAGGTGCAAGCCAGGCGGCTCTCAGCGAGTAGCCTAACCCACCGAGTTGCCAAACTAAAATCGGTTAGCCCTTCCCACCGAGTTGCGGTTGCGCTTGCTGTACTGTCACGCTGAGTCATCGCTTGATCAAGGTCATACCCATGTGTACCCATGCTATGAGGTCGGGCCAAATCACCCTCCATCAGAACCTATTTATTTACTAACAATTAATCTTGGATAATATGTTTACTAAAAAATAGGGTAAGTGAGTAAGTCTATATTAATATCAAAGTGTTTTTTAATCTCCCATTACTATCGACCTAAATTAAATCAAGGGTAAATTTCCTAAACTAGCCTTACCGTTTAACTAATTGACTGACTAACCCTACCTCTGCTATTTCTAACAATTGACTACTTATTACTGATGTTAAATATGGACGGAATGGCTCCTTTAACTCAAACTTAAAACAAAAAGTTAAATTTACCAATAAAACAATCCATCCTTGTGCCCGAGTCCATCACTTTCGTATCCGGCACCAGCTACGGGAATCTTTACCTTTTGTCATTGGCGGTCGCTACAACTTCCACTCAACACAAAGGACGCAAAGCAGTAGCACCCACTTCCCATTTCTTCTCTTTTCCCTCTTCTTCTCTCTCTTCTCTTTTCTGCCGAAAATCGAGAGACCTATGAGAAGAGCAACACTCCATGGAATCGGAAACTCATCAGATTAACTTGATCTCCGCTCAAGGCCTCAAACCCCCCACTGCTAACCTCCAGCGCATGCAGACTTACACTGTCGCCTGGGTCGACTCCACACCCGTATCGACCATGTTGGCTGCAAAAACGCCACTTGGAATCGGAAACTCATTTCCTAGAAATTAACTTGATCTCCGCTCAAGGCCTCAACCTCCGGTGCATGCAGATTTACGCTGTCGGCTACCTAAAAGGTACTCTCATTTGCACCATCTATTTTCTCATTGGAGACAAAGATACTCTCATTAGTACCAAAAAAATGGAAAGAGAAAGGAGACAAATAGAAGAGAGTTCAAAGACGAAGGATAGAATCTTACTTGGTGTTGCTGTAATGGCCATTGACGGAGACAAAGATAAGATGAAGCAGAGGAGAGGGAGGGAGAGAACAAGAGAGACATCTCTCACGCTGTTTGGGTAAAGTTTCGGATAAGCGACCTCTTTTCCAGACATTGAGCAATCCTATTTTGGCCCTGATTTGGAGAGAGTGTGTGTGAGAGAGGAGCCGGAGGTGGAGGGGGCTAACGCAACCGCAGGTTAAGGACTGAATCAATTCGGTTTGCTATTGAAAGGAATAAGATGGAAAGGGTAAAATTGGATTTTAAAAAATATATACGTCACTTGCATATGAAAACGGTAAGGGTAAATTAGTCAATTGTTAGAAACAGTAGGGTAATGTTAGTCAATTTTCAAATAGTAGGGGTACACTTGGTCAATGTCAAGAATGGCCTGTATCTTCTCCAAATTGGCCTCAATTCCTCTCTGTGTAACCATGAACCCCAGGAGCCGAAATCGACCCAAAACCACATTTCGTCGAGTCCAGCTTCATTATATACTTCCTGAGGGTGTTGAAGTCTTCATTGGGATCGGATAAGTGATGCTCGGCCTTCTTGCTCTTTACCAACATGTCGTCTACATATGCTTCAATGTTGCGGCCGAGTTGATCTTTGAAAACCTCGTTCACCAGTCGCTGATAGGTAGTGCAGGCGTTCTTGAGGCCGAAGGGCATTGCCTTGTAACAGTATAGTCCCCAATCAGTGATGAAGGTGGTCTTCTCCTAGTCGTCTAGGTGCATCTGAATCTGGTTATAGCCTAAGAACGCGTCCATAAAGCTCAGGAGTTCGTGTCCAACCATTGCGTCAACGAGCTGGTCGATCTTCAATAGGGAAAAACTATCTTTGGGACAGACTTTGTTTAGGTCAGTAAAGTCGAAGCAGATTCTCCACTTTCCATTAGCCTTCTTCACCATCACTACATTGGCCAACCAGTCCAGATACTTTACTTCCCGGATGAAGCCGGCATCGAGCAACTTTTGAACATCTTCGTTGATCACTTGTCACCATTCTGCGACGAAACTTCTCTTCTTCTGCCTAATGGGTCAGTAGCGTGGATCGACATTCAAACAGTGGGTAATGACCTTGTGGGGGTGGGGGGGGGTAAATTACAGATTACTACACTTAGACTCTCCTGAACTTTCATCCATTAGTTTATGGTTTCCACCTTTACAGAGTCCTACAAATTCTGGTTTAATTTTGTTTCATCTTTTGCCTTTTTTTTTCATTTTCATTGCAGATGAAATAGAATGAAACCTAAATCTAAGTAAAATACAAAGCACAAATGAACCAAAATTTGCATTCTTCCTGCTCCATGTTTGAAACTTTGAATAGTTGCAATTGCAACAAGTACAACTTGTATACGCACCCATGATCGGCTTCACGGGCATCTCATGGTCGCAATGCCTCTGCGGACAACTGCAACTTAATACAGTGTATTTCTAACTCCTTTGAGAAATACACTTCAATTCTCATGGTTCCTTGACCAAAACAATAACTAAAACCAAGCATCTAAATACGCATCTTATGTCATTTGAAGGTTATGAGTTATTTTGGCAAAAGCAACAAAATGGGTTTGAATTTCTAATCTTTCAAGTTGACGTTGTAGCTCTCATCATAATGCTCCCTAACAGAGCTACGCTCATATTTAGTAAGGGAAGTTTAATTAATGTACTCAACGTCTCGACACAGCCTATTGTCAATTAATCAAGTTTTCATGTAAGGAAACTTGTTCTGTAGTCTAAGGACTATATTTTGAACGGTTACAAATTTACAATAAAACCAAGTGGTTTGTGCTTGCTTCTATCGAATACGAAAAAGTGAAAAACACAAGTTCAGAGATCTTCTCATGTGAAAAGTTCAAAAAGAGAGTGGGGAATATACCCAATGAAAATCCAAAGTACATGAAATAAGCCTATAAAACTAACAGGATGATGCACAGATATTCTGCAGAGAACTAAACAGACATTTGAATTTGCTCTCAGAAACCCCTGCAACAATTCCAAACAAATACATTAGTGTATATGATCAAACACCTATGCACATAAGCAAACATCTTAAAGCATTTCATCAGCAATCAAATGAATAGTAAACATTCAATGGTTTATCAAGTCAAAAATCACTTCTACAAAAAAAATAAAAAATCAAGTCATGAATAACCATCACATATCTCTCTGATCTGTAAGGATTTAGTAGTCTGGAAAGTGGTGAACTTGTAATACCCATCAAAGAATATCAAAACCAACTGATTGTAGCTCAATTGGTAGGGTCTCTGGATCGTTGTAGGGGAGATTTGGGATCAAATCCCACTGCCACCAGGGTTGGGGTGCTATGAGTATGGAGGATGGGCTACCCCCACCCACCCAAGTTGTATAGCCGATGAACCAATAAGAAAACAAAATCAAAGTAGAACAGATGAAGAAAGAATGCCATCCATTTACAGAGTCAACTAAGAGAAAGACTTTGATATTTCAAAGGAGCTCTTGACTTCTTTTCAATCAAGTATTTCAGTACTTCTAATCTCTTGTGTTCATCAGGAAACATTTGGCATCAGTGATGACTTGACAGTTCGTCAAAGTTTATCCAAAGTCTAACTTATTCCAGCAGCAAATAGAGTTTGATGTTTTAGCAGTACTGGATCAAAATTCAGTGGATAAAGTAGAGCAGAATGGTTGTATAATCTAAAACCAGGTAGAAAATCAGTTTCATATTTTAATATTAAATTCATCCATAGAACAATTTCTTATAATAGCCAAACAGGGTTGGTTGATTTGGCAGTACTGGACCAAATTCCTATTGATAGAGTAAGAATGTCTTCAATATCTAAAAGTGTTTTCAACCCGCCGTTCACCCGAACAGTTCTGATTACGGGTCTGGTTTTCCTCAAACCCGGATTTTGACCAAAAACTGTTGATTTAGTCAAAAACCACCCAACCCAGGTGGTTCAACCGTTGAACCATTCAACCCAGTGACTGGGTCACAGGTTACACACTAGAACTTCCAGAGGCCATAACTTTGTTTTCAACTAGAGTAGGGGAAGACAAAAAGAAAATGGTTATTTGAAAAATCAGGATCTTTCTCTGTTAAATCATTTTACAGCATCTTGTTAGGTGAGGAATCTTCATCCTTTCCAAGTGACAGGGTTTGGGTAAGGTCTGTGCCTTCCAAACTGGCTTTTTTGTTTCGTCTGTGCCTCTGCGGTGCTGGACAAGATCCTATCTAAGGACAATTTAGTTAGGAGAGAAATGGAGGTGACAGATATGGCATGCACTCTGTGCAATGGGTGTGAAGAAACTTCTAGCCATCTGCTAATTCACTGCAAATTCACTCATTGGATTTGGACAAGTTTGATGAGCTTGTTTGGGATTCATACGTGCTTCCCAGCTGATGTGAAGAGATTCATGGGAGCTTGGTATTTAAGTGGTTTAAGCAGGGCTGGAAAATTAGCTTGGAACTTACTCCCTTCAGCAGTATTTTGGGCAGTGTGGTGTGAAAGAAACAGCAGAACTTTTGAAGATGGACAAAGTTCAAAAGAAGAGGTCTTTAAAAGGATTTCAGGAATTATACATTCATGGCTGGCAAACCACTCATTATTTAAAAATAAACAATCATGTTCTTTTTTTGAGCAAGATTTCCTTTTTGTTAGGAGTTCATAATTTTTGGGTGGGGCTGATTGTTGGGTATACTGGTTTTCTTTTTTCCCTCTTGTACGGATTCTCTTTGTACAGGAGTTTACATAGTTACATGGTTTTAAAGGTTATTAATGAAATACTTTTTTTATAGATATTATTAATGAAATACTTTACCTTACAGTTTTCAAAAAAATATTGATTTTGGGTAACTTTTTGAGATCTATGTGTCCTAGGGCACCTTGCCCCACCATTTTTCCAAAAAAGACCCCTTTGGCTTCAAATCCCAATTTTTAACATTTTTTACAAATAAAAAAATTAAAAACTGGAATAGAAACATAAAATAATACATACGTTACATGTAGTTATAATTATAAATTATTTATTGATAAATTACATATTTATACATATATAGTTAAATGTGTATATGCTGAGAATGTCATGGTGTGACCCATTTGACCTGGACAACTGAACCAGCGACCCACAACCCAAAGGCAAAAGTGGTCCATCCTCCAAGTTGGGTTTTAAAACATTGATCTAAAACTAAAAGTTCTATAAGGATTTAGTACAGTTTGGAAAGTAGTGAACTTATAATACCCATCAAAGAATATCAAAACCAATTGATCATGGCTTAGTTGATAGGGCCTCTAGATCGTTGTAGCGGATATTTGGGATTAATTCCCACTACCAAACAGGGTTGTGGGGGTTATGGGCTACCTCCACCTCCCCATCGATTGTGTAGCCCATGAGCCTCCACCTCTCAAGGGGAAACCTCCACAGCCAATTGCCTAGTAGAGCTGTATTTTTTTCAATCAAATTTCTGATATCCAAGCCTCCCTGAACCTTAGATCTACACACCTACTCCCACTTCACACAAATGGTCCTTCCTCTCATCCACCAGTTCCCAAAAGAAATCCCTCATATATTTTTCTAACTGCTTAGCCACTCTAATCGATAGATGAAAGATGGACAAGTAATAGATGGGTAAGTTGGCCAGTGTAGATTTAATTAGGATCATTCTCCCACCCATTGAAATGTAGTTCCTTTTCCAAAGAGCCAGCTTCTTAGCAAACCTCTCCACTACCAATTTCCAAAAGTTCTCTCCTCTTGGACTGAAACCCAAAGGTAGTCCAAGGTATTCTAAAGGCCAGTACTGAGCTTGTACCCTAGGATTCCCACCAACACATGAGCCTCATCCTCTCTCACATTAGCCCCCTCTGCCATTTTTCCACCAATTCACCTTCAAATTAGAAACCCTCTCAAAGTACTAACTTCTTTAGGTTCCTCAATCTACCTCAGTATTTTAAAGTGCAAGGGGCAATTTGCACCTAAGGCACAAGGTGAGGCACATGCCTTTTCGAAGCAAGGTGCAAAAATTCAAAAAAAAAAAAAGCCAAAAGTTCAGAAAATGCAAAAAATAAAAAAAGAAGTGCAAAAAAAAGTAAAAATAAAAACATTAAACATAATATTAATAAAAAATATAAACTAAAATTTTAAAATAAATGATTTAAAAAACATATTATCTAAGATTAAAACTCAAAAACATAACATGTAAAGCGTATTCAAATGAAAATTTAAAAATAAAATCAAACATATAAAACATATTCAAGCAAGTAAAACTCCCAGTTTCTTTTTCCCTCAATTGCATAATTTCAAAAATAGCTAATGTTATGCAAAACATCTTGCTTTCCTAATTTTATGAGCCACCTTTGTACCAAGCCCCTCAAGGCAAGCCCAAACAAGTCCATGTTAGGGTCTTCAATTCTTAATCCCTACACAAAAAAAAAATGATATTATAATTTTAATTGCCTTTTAAGAAAATATTTTATTAGGATGAATGAATGAATAACATTAGAAAATAGGGGGTTCTCGCTCACCGAAGCTCTAAGAACCCCCTATTTGCTAATATTGTTCATTCATTCATCCTAATAAAACATCTTCTAAAAAGTCAGTTCAAATTATAAAATCATTTTTAGTGTAGGGATTAAGAACTTAAGACCCTAACATGGACTTGTTTGGACTAGCCTCAAGGGGCTTGGCTGGGGGTCCGGGGGCGAAGGCCCCATCCCAGCCACTAGGTTAAAGAACAAAAGGTGCAAAAAATAAATAAAGGCACATGCCTCAGCTGAAGCAAAAGGTGCACGCCTAGGCACACCAGGTGTGTGCCCCTCGAAAATGTTGCACCTCGACCTAGGTGAGGCACATAACTTAAAAGGCACCTCAATTAAGCACCTAGGCTTGCCTGAGGCGCTCCTTTTTAAATCACTGATCTACCTTTTTTTTTTTTTTGATGAATGATCTACCTTCATCATACCTATCATAGAAAACAATTATATCATCTGCAAATTGAAGGTGGCTAACAACTAAATCATTCCTTCCGACCCTCCAACCCCTAAAGGAGTAATCCAAATCAGCCTTTATGATCAATCATCAATCTACTTAAAACTTCAGCAATCGGACAGAAGAGAAAGGGGGGAAATAGCAGTTCGGTAAAGTTTATCCACAGTATAACTTATTCTAGTAACAAATAGAGTTGGATTTTTTAGTAGTAGTGAATCAAATTTCAGTGGATAAAGTAGAGTAAAATGGTTTTATTATCTAAAACTAAGTAGAAAATCAATTTCATATTTCTATATTAAATTCACCCTAGCACAGTTTCTTATAATAGCCAAATAGGGTTGATTCAGTTGGCAGTATTGGACTGGACCAAATTCCTACTGATAAAGTGGAATCAGCTAGGCATAGAGCATCTGATTATTGAAGGGGATTCCCAGGTGATAGTGGGTTGGCTGAAGGATCTGGACACTGATTTGGGGTTTTAGAGATCTTCTCAAAAAGGTTAAATGGTTAACAAGGAACATGACAATCAGAGTTCAGTGGGTAGGCAGATCAGCAAAGTCAATGGCTGATCCACTTGCAAAACAAGGGGTTCTTCGGGATACTTTATTTTGGGCTTCTGTGTAATTTCTTTTGTACTTATAGTTCTGTAACTAGTTTTAAAGGAAATGTTGCATCTTGTGCCTTTCCATGGGTTGCATGTAACTCTTATTTCCTGGTTTAATGAAATCTTCTCATTTATCAAAAAAAAAAAAAAAAAAAGTGGAATGAGAATGGCTTTATTATCTAAAACTAAAAGTAAAATATCTCCTGTCTCTTTTCAAAGGAAGAGCGATAATAATAATAGTAATCTTAAAGAGAGATTCTCGCCTCTTCCAGCTCCTATGTCTCTTCCTCTTTCTTTTCTGTATTCTCCTCCTGCTGCTCCTTGTTAATGTTACCTCCCCATTTTCTGTAATTAACTTTCACAAGTATTATTCATTAATGAAGATTTCTGTTATTGATCAAAAAAAAATGTTTTTGTGTCTTTGGGACTGAAAGGGGCAAAGAGTTTGAGGGTGAGGAAGGGGTGGAAGAAAATGAAATGGTAGGTAAATCTATAAATGTTCAATTCTAAAAGCGTGCAGCTACTGGTTTTTGCTTCACTTCATTCCTGGCAGGCCACATTTGCAGGAAGTTGTTTATTGGTTCTGTTTTGATTGTTTTAGAAGTTATCGATTGTGTTTCTTGGGGTTGGGCCTTTTGTAGTGTCTAAGGGGATTGTATAGCTTCCTTGCTGGTGGTTGTTTCCTTTTATTTTGTAATGATCTTTTTTTTGTTTTTTTTTTTTATAATAGCACACTACTTGGATACCTTTCTGTTGGCTAGGCAACTAGGCGTCCTTGGTTGAACACATCCCCCAAACGCCCTGGCTTATAGCAACTAGGGGTCCACCTAGGTGACTAGGCACCTACCTAGGTGACTAGGCACCTGCCTAGGCAACAAAAATGAGAAGATGGGCACCTTATTATAATATCATTTATATTGTTGTATCTTATTAATATGTGTGCTAATAATAGATACCATATATCATTTATACTTTGTTTTAATGTTTTACTATTGAAATTTAAAAGATCAACAGGTTTTGAGAAAAGAAAAAGAATGGATGAATGAAAACAAGTATAGAGAGAGAGATTTCTTTTCTATTTTGTCACCCTCTCACCAATTAAATAAAATAGCAACTCCGTCCTTGTTTTTGTCTATTTTACTTTCAATCTTGAATTTTTATTTATAAAGTTAATAACCTTATTTGGTTGCTAATTGATATGAAATTGCTCTATTAAATACTTATTATAGTAGTATTGTTTTTGAAAATAATGAAATTAATATATTTAATATAGATATGATGATTTTTTTATCAGCAACATGGAATTTTATTAAAAGGAGAAAACAGTACAAATCATAGGTAGCCTTAGCTACACCAAACAACTTAACAGAAAACAGCAAAAAGAAATAAAAAGAACATAAAAAATTCTCTTAGATATGATGGTTTGCCACATTTTTAGAGGAAATTTAATGTTTTTAATAAAGAAAATTGCTGTTTTTTTCAATTAAGATGCATGCTAAATGGTATATAAAACTAGGGACTTAACCAAAAGTTAGTTCTTTATATTATGAAATTTTTATCACCTAGGCGACTAGGCACCCCAATGTCACCCAGAATCGCCTAGACACCTTGACAACTATGCTTGTTCTAGTAGTCAAAATGAACTCAACTAGAGTTTTGCTCTCCCTTGTAACCACTTATTCCTAGCCTTTGTACCAATTGATGTTAAAATGCCTTCTTGAATTATGGCTTGAATGAAGTATATGTCTCTCCCACCTAAATTTTATGGCAATTCTAGTGTAGGGAAGGTGTGCTAGCTTAGGAAGTCATTATGTGGGTTGAAGCCATAAAGTGTGCTTTGGTCGGTTTAGAAGAGCTTTTTTTATCAATAACAGGACTTTTCCAATTAAGAAATAAGCTTTAGATACAAAGGAGAGGAGCTAAATTAACTATCTTAACTCCCCAAGGAAGCCAAAAGCCACCTAAAAGGAAAGTAAAAAACAGTTACAAATGATCCCAGAAAACAGAATCCCTGTTCACCCCTTGTCTAGCTAATCCATAGGCAAAGGAATTTGCACTTCTCTTCACCCAAGTACATTTTACATCAATGTCCTTTGTCAGCCACTTAAACTTTCTCTTTTCATTGCTGTAATTCCAAAGTCCACTCTTGTCTTCCTTTAACCAGCCCACTACTAGCTCAAAATCTCCTTCTATGATCAGCTTACTAATAATCAGGTCTTTAGCTCGTCAGTTTAGAACAGCATTATTGAAGGCAGATTACTATCAAGCATAGTCAGATCACACATTGTTTATGAAAAGAGAAAGTACATTCCTTACAGCTCTCATTTAGTATGTCGATGACACAATAGTGATTGGGAATAATATTCCAAAGATGGATGGAAAGGCTTAAACAGTTTCTAAATTGTGAATTTGACATTAAAGATTTGGAACTGCCTTAATACTTTCTTGCCATAAAGGTGACTAGATTGATGGTATATTTATCTTAGAAAGAAAATATGTCTTGGACTTGCTAAAAGAAACAAGGAAATTTGGAGTTAAGCCAACAAGCACACCAATTGATCCTAATCACAAGTTATCCTCTTCAATTAAGAAACCACTCAAAGAAAAAAGAAATGTTTCAGCATTTGGTTGGTAGCTCTTGTATCTATGCATGGCTCACAGCCTGATTCTTTTTTTGTTTTTTCGATGGGTTCAGTCACCATTGGAATGAGTTGGGATCAAGTAATCAAGTATGATAGTCTTATGATGCTTTATCATAATAATCAGGAGGCAATTAACATAGCACAAAAACAAATTCAGCATGACCAAGAGGGAGCATATTGAGGTGAATAGGCATACCTTCAGGGAGGAAGTGCTGTCTGCAAAAATGTGTCTTATGTAGCATCTAAAAATCAAATGGGAGGTATTATTTACAAAGTAGTCAAATCTAAGCTGAACCATAATGTAAGCAAAAATGGGTACGATTGATATCTATACTCAGCTTGGCAAGGAGTGTTGAAAGACTAGGAGACGAAATAGGTGGACCCACAGTTACGAAGTAATTAATTAGTTTTCTATGCCTGTTCCGTAGACAGGGGTATTTATGTCATTTGCATGTAATTTGTTGTATCAATTGGAGAGTCGTACAAGCATCAATGAAAGAAAAGCCAGGTAGACAAACAGTCTTCTCTTCTTTCTCCTTTCTCCAAATCAATCTTCTCCCTCTCTTCTGGCTTTATTCATAGAGTCACCTCACAAAAATATGCCATCAAATTATTGAATAGATAATGAAATAATTCGCAGCAAAACCAAGATAGAGAAATTCAACCAGTCAAATTAAGAACAAAATAAATCATCTAGGCATGTCTTTTTTCTGTGTATCAATGACAGAAAACATATCTTACTTTTCCAAAATGGAATTCAGCTAATGGAGTTCTTTTATGTTACCTGACTTTCTTGCTAAGAATGGCATAGAGTTTGCAAGAAAGCTCTTCAGAACGGATCTTTCGCTCCAGCAAGTTCTTCTGGGCAAAGATGCGTTCCTCAGAATTCTTGATGTGGTATCTTGACTGACGTTTTATCAGGTATTCCATCCCACTTGCCCTCATCCTACGTTGCATCACTGTCATTGCCTGCTCCAGATTCCCATTCCGTACCTGCACTCGAATCCCTCTCCACTGCTAAAGCTGCTGATGCACTGAACTTAATGGATTGTTGGAAAACTTGTCCCTCTCAAAAGGGTCAATGTCTGCTTCAATATGGAGTTCATCTTTCCAAGGTTTTTGATTAAGTTTTGTTTGGATTACAGGAGAATGTTTAAGAGAGTCTTGTCCAATCTGTAGAAAAAGAGTTTATCAGACAAAATTACAGAGAGAAAGAGACATGATCAAACAAAACTAGACCTACTAATGAAACTAAAATTACAGCCTAGAAAATTATTGAAATAATGACAATTGTTCAGCCTTTCCTATATAGATAACAGAAATCACTAATAAAAGATTAAAAAAAAAAACTTCAGTTGCAAAGAAGGCTGTAATAATTATCTACCTCAAAGAGACTAACAGAGGAAACTTCTCATTTCCAATACTATAAATGCTTATCAGGAAAACCAGAGTAGGCATGTTCATCATGCCTACTCTAAATCAGATGATCAAAAATCATTGAATCATGCCTACTCTTTGATTTGATAGGTGTTCCTTTGCTCTCTCTTCATACATCAGTTTTCATTTTATAGAATTTTCAATTTGTGTGAGGTGTTCTATGTGTTTGCAGATACGCACATCATCAGCCCAGGGATCAGTGCCACTTCTTTAGCCTTAGTATTCGCCCCAAGGATTTTGACGTATCAGTCTAGTGACTAGCATTTATAAAATCTTATCCAAGATTTTGCCTTTAAGGATTAAGGCAGTTCTCCCTTCTATTAATAGCCAATCTCAAGGGGATTTCATTAAGGAAGACAAATAGTAGATCAAATTCTCATTGCCAATGAGTATGTGAAGGAAATGATAAGGACAAAGAGCAAAGGTTTTGTGTGTAAGCTGGATCTGGACAAAGCTTATGATATAGTGGATTGGACCTTCCTAATAGAGGTCATACAAAATTGCAGGTTTGGGGAGAGATGGTGTAATTGGGAAAATGTGTGTTTACATCTTGCCATTATTTTGTCCTGGTGCATGGGGCGGTTAAAGACCTTTTCCCAACCTCTAAGGGTTAAGACAAGGAAACCCTCTATCACTCTTTCTTTTCACCCTTGTAGTTGATGTGTTCAGAAGATTAATATCAAAATTGATAGGGAAGAAGAATTTAGGGGTTGGAGAATAAGGAGGAGCAACATTGTAGTTACACAACTCCAGTTTGTAGATGACAATTATTTCCTATGAAGTCAATGATTTGAAGAAGATGAATAATTTGAAAGCTCTATGCTGATCAAAAAAACAATTTGAAAGCTCTGATTAAGAGGTTTGAAGTGGCTTCAAATTTAAAATTCAATTTGGAAAAGAATTGTATTGCAGGAATTAATTTGGAGAAAGGGGATTTGGCTTCTATAGTAAACTGCTTAAATTGCCCTACCACTAGTTGGCTTTTACCTACTTAGGTCTCCCTCTAGGTGCAAACCCTAAGGGAAGTAGCTTATATAGTAAACTGCTTAAATTGTCAAACAATTAGTAGGGTGGAAAATAACTTATATCTCAATGGGAGCAAGGCTACTCTAATAAAATCAACTCTAGCTAACCTATCAATTTTTAGAATACTGCAAATGGAAGCAAAGAAATTAGAGAAACTTATGAAAGACATCCTATGGGAGTTAAGAGAATAAAAGAAGGATCATCTAGTTAATTGGAAGACAGTATGTAGAAGTAAGAAAGAAGTAGTGATTAGTGGGAATGTGGTTAAAAAGAACATTGCTTTGTTAGGAAAATGGTTATGGAGGTGGCCTTCGGAGCAGGAGAGGTTATGGTATAAGGTAATTTCTAGTATTCAAGAATCTGGAGAGAGAATGGTAATTCCTGTTGGGAACATTTTCCAGGATTTGGAGGTAGTATACAAGAATCTGGACGGTTCCATTAGCATACATAGTGAAACTTCTGTCCGTTATGTTCCACTGACAAGTCAGGATTCCCAGTTACGAGGTTATTGAGAAGATTTCAAGTCCAAGTGCCCAACAACCAACAAAATGAAATCTAATGCATACGTTGGTTCATTTTCAATCAAATACAATACTTATCATCAATGTTAAAATCAAATCTCAAGGATTTTTCATCAACTTAGGATAAAAGAATCATAGCAGCAATAAAAATAAGAAATACCCTTGCCAAACGAAAACCGAGGAAAACTTACCTCACTGTGGTTTGATCTGGTCTGCAACAGAAAGACAGGAGAGGAATGAAAAGGAGTGTGAAAGAGAAAAGGAGAGGAATAAGAAGAAGAAGAATAGGAAAGGAGAGAGAACAATCGACTTTGACTTACCTCGCCGTCGCCGGAGTTACAGTCCAGAACCGTTCTTCAAATTTTAACAGCAATGGAGAGAGTGACGAGAAAGGAGGGAGAGAAGGTTAGAAAGTTGGAATCGTGTAGAGGGAAGGGCTTTTGAGGGGGTTTGTGTGCTTTTCTTTTTTTGGAAAATTTCTTTTTCCCTTTTTATTATTTTAAGAAGTAGGAATGGAATTCTAATTCATGGAGGTAGGCGGGGAATGGCAATTCCCTCGTATGGAGGATTGCAATTTGCCATTCCAATCAGATTTCAATTCCGACCAACCAAACGCTTGGACTGTTCTAATTCTGATTCCATACCCTATTTCTGCGAACCAAATGAGGCGGCTATTTGAGAGAATGATCCCGTACAAAGTACGGTCAAATTCTTTTTTATCTATATTTAATATATATATATATATTAATATATTTGTTTAGAATCCATGTTATATTGTTTTATTTGTTTTTATATATAAATTTGTTATTTAATTTATGATATTAAATTAAATTTTGTTCTTTTCTTCTTTTTAGTAGAGTTAATTATTCCTAACTTTTTTTATAGTGGAGATAACTACCATCTGAGAGGGTAGAAACACGTCTAAGGAAGTAAGCTTTTCTTTGAGAGTGAGAATAACGAGTAACTTCTAATTCTATCCTAAGGGCTCTGTTTTAGTGAACCCGATATCATGACAAAAGGGTTAAAGGAAAATTAAAACTTTATATCATTTGTCGTAGAGAAAAACTCAAAACAGATAAAATGTTCTCCATTAGAGCATATGTAATGGATAAGTGATTCAGTTAATTATTATTCTAGATTAAGTTAATTAATTAATTTATTAAATTAATAAGTGATTAAGTTAATAGAGTATTTATCTATTAAGTTAACTAATTTTAAATAACTTAATTAAAATAAGCGAAATAAGTTATATTAATTACTTTGTTTCAGTTTATTAGTTAAGTTAATTTATTCAATGAACATTCTTAATCATAGAACTCCTCAATAACCCACGTTTAGAGGTGTAAAGTGGGTCATGTCGGCTAGGGTTGATCGGTTTATATTGTAATTTTTAAAGAATTAATAATAATCTATATTTTATATAGCAATTTTAATATTTTTTTGCAATATAAAATTAATAATAATTAATTTCAGCTAGGGTTGTTCATCAAACCAGTGAAAAATGACGAACCCGATCCAACTCAACTCAAGCTGGTCAGTTTTCTAATACTCCCGGTTGGCTTTGGTTTAGTAATTTTCCAATTCGATTAGGTTGGATCAATTTTGGTTTGGCCATTTATAAACTGACCAATTATGTATACATATACATATATATACATACATATACATATATATATGCATATATATAATATTAATATGTTATATTTTAAATATAATTTTTCCAATATGGGAAAGTGGGAAATTCACATATTTTTTAGTCTAAAATATTTTATATCATAAATTTAAAATTTTTACTTATTTTCTTAATAGCACCACTATAATTATTTAAATTTAAATTTTTAAGCTTAAATCTTTTGAACCAACCAACCAAACCGAAAACCAACTCCTCAATCTGACCAAGTCAATTTGGTTGACCAAACAATATGTAACCGAACTGACATATGAACATTCATAATTTCAACTAAATTAATAGTTAAATCTCTAATAAATAACAATGCTTTAATCTCTGTTAATTATTGATAATTTATAGCAAAAATACGTAATTATTGAAAATAAATTCATAATAAAAATATTATAAATAAATAATAATACAAAAAATACAATAATTACAAAATAAATACAATAAAATATTTAAATTTTTTCATTGTTTAAATTTTATTTATTTGAAAGTTATTGCATAATATTAAATATTCTTATATAATTATTTAGCTATTTTAATATTTTTATTTAAAACATTTAGTTATTGAAATATTTTAATATTTTAATTTTTTATTATTCAAAGTGAAATTAAAATAATTTTGTTATTGATTTTTTTAAATATTATTTAATTATTACATAATATTAAATATTTTTTATATAATGATTTTCTATTCTTAATATTTTTATTTAAATATTTTAAATTTTTATTACTTGAAAAGATTTTAAATGATTTTGTTACTGAATTTTTTAATTCATAAAATTATAATTTATCTTGTTATTACATAATTTTTAATTCGTAAAATTACAATTTATATTGCTAATAATCTAAAAATGATTAAATCTATTATAATTATTTTTAATAAATATTTTAAAGTTATTACATAATTTTGTTATAATATTTAAATAATTACTAAACATTTTAATTCAAACTTTCTTTAAATAGACATAGATGAAAAGTGGGGGGGATAAATAGGAATTAGAGATAATAAGAGATAATTTAGGAGAAAATAGGGGATAGTAGTGCCACGTGAGTAGATTAGGTATGTAGGATAGGTTAAGAAGTATTTTAGGAGGAATTTTAGGTGGGAGAGATAGCTTAGGAGAAATTTTAGGAGGGATTTGCTAAGTGTTTAGGAACATGAGAGAGATGGAGTTGGAGTGGGACTCTAGTAAAGAAGAGAGGGTTGCCGCGTGGCTACATGGAAGGGTTGGGAAAGGGTAAGGGAGAAAGTAGAGAGGTTTTAGGAGAGAAGAGATGAGGGGGAATGGGAAAAGGAGAGGGATGCTGATGTGGGACTTAATCGCTTTATAATATAGTATAGATTATATTATATACTAGCGAGGACCCGTGCAATGCATAGATTTTGTTAAGTTAAAGATAAATAATAAAAACACATAAGATTAGACAATTGTTTTATATTTCAACTTTTTAAATAAGTAATAATTATTTATATTTTATATATTATTCCTAATATTTTTTTTTGTAATACAAAAATAACAATAATTAATTTCAGCTAGGTTTGTTCATCAAACTGATGAAATCGACCAACCTAACCCAACTTGATCCAAGTTGGTCTGCTTCAATTCAACAACTTTCCAACCCGATCAGGTTGGGTTAGTTTTTTATTAGTCATTTGTAAACTAACAAAAATTGAATCACGAGGCTATATATATATGCATACATACATGCATACAAAAAAGTGAAAAATTCTCATATTTCTTAGTCTAAAATATTTTATATTATAAATTTAAAATAATATTGATGTAATTTTTTAAAGTTTAAATTTAAATTTAAATTTTAAGTCTAAATATTTTAACCGACCAAAATGAGCCAAACCAATATCAGTGTTTTCAACCCTCATCGACTCAACCAGTTGAACCATTCAAACCGTCACCTAACCTTGATTCTGGGTTTGGTTCTATTGAAACCTGTCCTTCGATAAAAAATCGTTCAACCCAAATAGTCCAACCGTTAACTCATTTGACACGGTCATTGGTTTGCGGTTGCACACTTAATGCATGTGCAAACTTTCGGAGGCCATGACTTTGCACTCCAATGTCCGATTGAAGTGATCTTTTTTTTTTGGGTAACCTTCAAGATCTATGCATTCCAAGGTGCTATGGGCGCCTTGCCTCACTATTTTCATGAAAATCCCTGTTTTGGCCTTGAATCACAAGTTTTAATATTTTTTGCAAATAAAAAATTAAAAACTAAATTAAAAAGTTCAACCTAGATGGTCGAACTAGTGACCCACGACTTGGAGGCAAAAGTGGTCAACCATATATAATATGTGTCTGAATTAGAATTAGGGAAGTGAAGGTTAGTTAAGAATCTAACAAAAAAAACCTTAATTATTAGGAATATTTTAGGAATAAAGAGAGGTTTTAGGAATTAAGAGAGACATTTGTTAAGTAATTTTTAAAAGTTAAGTATAAAAGGAGGAGAGAGAAATAAGAGTGGGAAAATGAGAGTTTAAGAGGTTTAGGAATTTTGGGAGGTTTAGGGAGAGGATACTTAGACAGCCATGAGAACCTAATTGACAAAAAAAATCTAACGAATGTTTTTTAAGTGTAAATTACTAAAACCTCCACCAAAGTTTCTTATTGTTGTTGAAGCCTCCCCTAAACTTTGGTAATTGCATTCACCTCCCCTAAACTTTCTTACATAGTTGCAAGTAGACATCTTCTAGTAAAATCTTCTGAAAAGAGGCACAAAAATGCCCACAATACCCATGGAATTACTATTAAGGTTGGTTTCTATAGAAAAACAATACAAACTTTATAAATAAAAGGAAAATTTCCATATTAGTACCTTGTACTTTTGGTCTAGTGCCACTTTACTCCCCGAACTTTAAAACGCAACAATTTAGTACCCGAACTTTCAAAACGTGCCAATCAAGTACCTACCATTAACCATCCTATTAACCAATCGTTAAGTGCAATTTGAAAAGACACAAATACCCTTCGAGTGTCATCTAATTCTCTTTACCAACCATCCAAACATTGACAAAAAATGAACAATCCCAAATCCATGCCTCTTCTATTTAAGAAAGTTTGGGTCACCTGAATGCCCACTAAGACGTAACCCCAACTTTCTTGAATAGAAGAGGCATGGATTTGAGACTGTTCATTTTTTATCAACATGTGGATAGTTGATAAAGAAAATTAGATTACAGTCAAAGGGCATTTGTGACTTTTCAAATGTCACTTAACAGTTGGTTAACGACAGGTACTGGATTGACACATTTTGAAAGTTCAAATACTAAATTATCATGTTTTAAAGTTTGGGGACCAAAGTGGCACTAGGCTCAAAGTACAGGGTACTAATCAAGAATTTTCCCTAATAGAGAATTTAAAGTTGCAGCTTTACATTTGAGCAATTGATATGAAGGGAAAGTTTGGAAAATAAATCAATTTTCAAAAACAATAGATTAGAAGAGTTTGGGCTAGTGATTCATATGAAGAGAAAATTGGAAAATAAATATTTTGGTAAAAATTAGCTACATGGGTATTTTGGACATTTTCATGCCTCGTTTTAGAAGATTCTAACAAAAGGGGCCTACTTGCAACTATATCAAAAACTTTAGGGGAGGTGATTGCAATTACCAAACTTCAGCAGAGGTTTCAGCAACAACCAATTAGAGGAGGTTTTAGCAATTTACCTTTTTTTTAATAATTAAAAAACAACAATTAAATATATAAGAGAAAAAAGAAGCAATAAATGGGGGAGAGATTGCAAGGAATGCCAGGGTGAAATATATATATATATATATATATATAGAGAGAGAGAGAGAGAGAGAGAGAGAGAGAGAGAGAGAGAGAGAGAGATGTGGGGGTTATGAGAGCAATAGTTAAGGAGTGGGAGATATTTTAGGATGACTTTTAGGCTGTGTTTGGAAACGATGCAAATAAGTGTGAATGCAAATATGTAGTGTAAAATGGTCCATATAAATTTCAAAGTTGGGTTAGTTTTGCACTGACAAATTTACCCTCTTACCAAACAGACTTTTAGCTATAGTGGATGCAAACATGAATTCCAATAAAGCATATGCCTTTTTTTTATCAAAAGCACACGAATGCAAATTTACCTCTTTTTTATTGATGTACTTTTACATCTCATTATCAATGTAAATATGCATTGGAAAATGTATTTTCTATCATTTGTCAATGCATAAATGTAATGCTGCCAAACACAAGCAAAAGTGAAGTAGAGTGCAAATTTACCACGAACTGGGATTTACACCCATTTGCATCATTCCCAAACACAGCCTTAGGTAAAGAAAGAATAAAAATAGGAAAGAACAGAATTTTCTTTGATAAAAATGTAAAGGGGGTAGAGATAGAGGAAATAGGGGTGCTGATGTGGCATTATGGAGAGGGTGGGGAGGGGTGAGGGAGAAAGGAGAGAGATTTAAGGAGAAAAGAGAGAAGGGAGAATGAGAGAAGGAGAGGGCAAGTGGGACTTCGCTTTATAATATAGTATAGATGTATATTAATATATATATATATATATATATATATATATATATATATAATTTATAAATTTTTTATGTAAATATATATTATGCATGTTGGAGTAGAATTTTTCCTAGGTAAATGATGATCTGCAGTTTTTCTTTTTATTTTTTTTCCAGTGCAACAAATTTAAAATATATATATATATATATATATTGTACTTTTATTAATTTATTATATATAAAAATTCAAAATTAATTAATTTTTATTTCTTTTGTATTTAAAAAATTATAACGGAATTTGATTAAATCCAAATCCGCCTTCAAATCCTAACTCGATGCTGCAGATACAACACCGTTTTCTAAGAAAACAGTGCAGCTGATGGTGGGTTGGAAGCACAAACGGTGCCTTTTTTTGTTTGGAAACGTTGTTGCTAGGTAAGACATTTCCTGGAACAACATCAACATTTTTTGTTTGGTATCTATAGACACCCCATTTTTGTGCTCTTTAGTCTTTCTGTAGCATTTTGAGCTTTAAGCATGCTTCAGCTAACCTCCCGATCGACCTGGGGGTATTTTTGAAATTTCACAAAAGTTGGGGCCTCAAGGATCCAAGACCATAAGTACGTAGAGCCTAGAAATCGAAACCCAATGACACCAAGATCACCCAAATACAACATCGTTTACCCCTTCATCCTGAGAATCTGAAACCAATTCTTATCGTCCCATCAAAGTCATTTTAATCTTAATCCTCATTTCACATCAAATCCAAAATCCGAGACCATAGGTACGTAGAACCCAAAAATCCAAATCCAACGACACCAAGATCATGCAAGTCTGACACCGTTTACCCCTTCATCCAAAGACCTGAAGCCAGAACTGATTTTGCTTGTCCAATCGGAGTCATTTTGTCCCTGAACCTCATTTCACATCAAATCCAAAATCTGAGACCATAGATATATAGAGCTCAAAAATCCAAATCCAATGACACCAAGATCACCCAAATCTGACACCACTTACCCCTTCATCTTAAGACCCAAAGCCAGAACCAATTCCGATCGTCCGATCGGGATCATCTCTGACCCTTAATCGTAACCCCCAAAAAATCTGAAATCCAACCCTGTAGATGGATAGATCTTGAAATTCCATGTCCAATGGTACCAAGATCGTCCAATCCCGACACCGTTAGCCCCTCCATCTTGAGACCTGAAGCTAGACTTGATCTGGGCCCTTCGTTTAGAATCCTCTTCACAATAACTTCGAGCATAGGGCATTGCACGACCAAAACTTCCTCTCAGCCTCTAAAAACATCTTAAAAATCTAAGATTTGACCAGCTATTGCTTTCAATCAATCAAGTTAATCACTTAAACTTGGAATGTCCAATTTAGGTAAATTAGTGAAATCTTTCATTCTTTGTCTTGATTGACTGAGATAGTCTCTCACAAAGCTGTATTGACAGCCCATTCTCTCAATCAATCTCCCTCAAAAACCATTTAAACATCAGCCATTGATCTCCCTTGTCTCCTATCTCAGCCCATTCCCCTCTCAAAAAATCTATAAATACCACTCCTTTCTCACTCCATTCCCCATTCACATTTCCCACGTTCTTGTGTCCCTCCATATCAATTTAACTCCAAGTACCCCTAGGTCAAACCATACTGAAGAAGAAAGCTGAAACATTATTGAATTCTAAAATTATTGCAGAAATGTTGAAGACGTCCAACAACATTTATTATTCCTTGGGCCAAACATATCTGTTGCTAAATGCATTTCTCTTGCCTTTGGATCGATCGTATTCAAAGTGAGTTCACGATCTTGGGTTCATTTGTTTGATTTGCTCATTGTTGCTAGTAATTGTTAAGGATTTATTTTATCGGCTTGATCAAAGTTTTCTGCATGTTATTGGTTTCATCGATGATGGATTGTTTTCACTAGTAGCTATTTATTTTTTTAGTGATAATCAAATTTCTCAATAATCATTAGTTTACGCAACCAAGATTGCTTAGATTTCATCAATAATTGGTTAGCCTACGGTTGATTTTCAAGTCTCTAGCATAAGTTTTATCATTGTGATTATTATTATTCTCAAGTGTTAAAAATGGCTTAAGTTGCTTATGATACGGGCATGCATGCATTATGTTCAATTATTATAGTCCTCATAAGGTTAATCGATAGTTGGTTTTTATCTTTTCAGTCATTCCCATCATATGCATTAATTAGCCCTGGCCTCATTTAACATTGACTCCCTTTATTTATTTTTATTGCCATCAGCATTTTTAGTTTAATACACTTGTTAGTTTCTTCTATTTTAGGAAATCTCTTTAGGAATTTTCCATTAAGATTTGATCGATCACGTTCTTAAAAGGTTGTATTTAGAAATTTTTTATAAATAGGATATTTAGTAGCTAGGTTTGTGGTTCTAGTTTGCTTTTGATTCATGGATTGACTACATCTTTCACAATATCGTCAATCTTTTTGGTACTTCATTTTCCTATTTTGTTTACTAATAAATTCCTTTTCTTATAATACTAGATCTTTTTCTCTTGTTTGTGTTATGTTTGTTATTTTGAATTAGTCCTCTTTAGAAACTTTCTTTTTTTAATGCCCAAAAATTATAAAATTATCCTTGGAACATGGGTGAAGTAGAGGCCGGTCCAACCGGGCGTGTGTAGGGTGCTTAACACCTTCCCACACCGTACCTTGGTCCTTGTACCCTAAGAATCTCATCCCCATTGGGTAACGAGTCACCAAGAAAACAAAATATTTTTCTTGAAAAATATCAAATTTTCCTAAATTCCCAATTCCAAAAATTTAGGTAGTGATTCCAAACTCCATATCCAAATCCATCCCCCTCTTCGGGTCGGGTAACCAAAGTACTAATGTTCCAGGAAACATTTTTAGCAATGATACCTATTATCTAGTGCCACATAATGTCCCTGTTGGCAACAACAAGCTGTAGCTCCAGGAAACGCCAAATTGGGCGTTGCTCCAAGACACACCTTCCTGATTTCCAAGGTGTGGCTTGGAGCATCGTTTTTTTTTTTTTTTTKTGGACAAAGTAGTTACAAACAAACAGGTGTTTCCTAGAGCACCATTTTTTTTGACGTGGCACTGATATGTTGCCGTTTTCTGGAGCAACGACACCGATGCCAAACAGACAATTAGTAGCCATGTTACACATTTGTTGATTACAATATGTCGATTTGATTGTTAAGACGTATTTTGAAAAGGGAGAAATGACTGTTCAACACACCTTAAGAATTCTTAACCCCACCTTGTACTTAGAGTAGGTGCCATCTCGGAATTGATGCAAATAAATAAGAGACCAAATCAGCCCCCAACAAGACTGCCCCCACAACATTCCATAGCACATCCCCGCCATGTACTAAGAACATCCCGATGATGACATTCCTATTATTAGCATTAGGAAATGTTTCCAATATACGACGGGATGTGTTGGGCTGATTTGAACTCAATAAATAACTCCACTCCCAGGCCCTGCAAGTCGCGAAACCATTCCCTCTTTGCAAGTCGTGACGTCGTTCCCTATCTCTCTTTTGGGGTGGCTCTCTTGAGTTTCTCTTTTTGTTGTTTCTTTTTTTCCCTCCTCCCCTTCTTTCATTCTTCATTTTTCCTCCCATCCAATTCTCTCCATTCTTCCTACTATTCTTCCTCCCATCTATTTCCCTCACCTTTCCCATATAGTTCTCTCCATTATTTGCCTATTTTTGTGTTTTTTTCTTCTTTTTGCAGGCATTTTAACAAGGGGGTTACTTTCTCTTGGATCTTGCATTGGGCTTTCAATACTAGTGGATGTTTCTTGACGTTTTGTCGTCCATGGTTAAGTCCGTTCGTGGTTCTCCGGCAGATGCAATTCATGGTCAGTTCCATTTGCAGTTCTCTGGCGGATGCAGTTCTGAAATGCAATTACAATCTCTGGTAGTGGTAGTAATGTTTGGGCCTTTGCCGTTTTTTGAGGATCTACCCCAACCGGCTCTTTACAGTCTTTTGGGAACATCTCCTATCATTTCTTTCGCCGTTTGTGGTGGATTGGAGTCGTGCTTATCTACTTCTGTTGGTGATTTTAAATTCACCTTTGTTTGATTGCAAAAGTTCATTATGTTCTCCTTCATCCATTTATATATTTTGTTCTTCTTGAGAAATTGTATATGGGTTATGATTGGCCTTGTTGGCAATTCTCTGTAATTGTATCAATTCTTAAATGAATGAAATATACTTTAAGCCTAAAAAAAAACTCAATAAATAAGCGGGTATTAATATTTTAAGGTGAAAGGTATTTGCCATTTTGAATTGTATACATTGAGTCGAATTGAGCTTGAACTTCTGACCTCAAGCTCAACTTTCTAATTTGAATCGAGCTCGAGCTAGATGACACCTTGACCACTGAGGGAGGCCTCGGCTTGGCACCTCGATCAATGAGGGAGATCTCGGCTCAGCACCTCGACAATTAAGGGAGACCTCAGCTCGGCACCTATTCAACTAAGAAAGACCTTAACTCGACTCGGAATTTCAACTACTTGAGAGACCTACAATAAAAAATAACCGAACTTTAACTTCCAAACTTTTGACTCGAGGTGAGATCAAACTGAAGCTCGAACTCTAAATCTCTAATTCGAATCGAGTTAGAATATGATAATTTATAATTTATGAGCGAATCCATTGGAGTTGAAGGGCCCCTCCGCTATTTTGAATTGTATACGTTAAGTGGAATTCAGAATTCTGGTGCAGTGTACAATCGTAGAAGTGCCTTTTCGGCCATTTAACGGTACGTAACTACGTATGAAGTTTATGAAATGTATATATTCGAAAAACCTAAGGGGCACCTCAAATAATTTTAAAACTACAAGGTACACTATGTATCAAAAAGCCCGGGGGTCCCCGGGTCAGTTTAAGTAATTTTCCCGTATAGGCGTATAGAAAGACTGAAACCCTCGTCCAGTCAGTCGTCCTTGGTTCCCGGCCCCCTCCTCTCTCACTCTTTCTCTATAAGCCAGTAGCCAGGTACTACCGCCACTCTGCTAATAAAACTGAACTCATTTTCATAGCTCACGTTCTGACGTTCACGAGCGGGAAGGGAAAGAGAGGAGAATCCAAGCAATGGCGTCTAGGGTTTTCAGAGGTTGCAGAGTTCTCATGGCGGCGGCGAACAAGTCCTCTACTGGGGCTAAAGCATCAGCTGCGAGCACTTCTTCCTCCCGTACTACTGCTTCTGCTAAAGCTCAGACGGGCATTTTTAAGGTTGTGCCCGTATCCCCTGCCTTGCGCAAGTTCATCGGTGCCCCCGAAGTCTCCCGTGGCGATGCTGTCAAGAAGGTCTGGGAATATATCAAGGAAAACAACCTTCAGGTCTTCTTTCTTCTCTCTTTTCTCATTTCTTAAACCCTAGAGTTTTTTATTTTTTCGATTTTTTTTCTGTTTGTTGCTTCGAGAGATTTCACTATTCTCCTCTTCCATTGTTTATTAAAATACTGCGTTTCTTTTTGGGGCTACTGTTGTCTTCTTTCTCCTACGTATATCATCCAATGCAGCTGTATATTTCTTTCTTCCTTCGCTTGTTCTAATCCATTTGCGAATGGAACCAGAAACTCTATCATTTTCCATGAGTTATTTTTTCACTGTGGTGTTTGTTGCAACAACAATGCAGCACAAGTGCGTAACTGCAGAAGAAGATGAAATTTTCTTTGAGGGGTTGTACTTTACTTTGTCAATATTCATCTTCCACCTGCCTTGTCTTGTAAAGCATTCTCTCAAAACTAAGTGTTACACTTTTTTTGTGCTTGTATGCAGTTTCTGATTTTGGGGTAACATGACTGGAAGCCATCTTTTGCAGGACCTTCTGGTTACGCCTTTTTTGGGCGTTAATCATTTTTTTGTCACTCCATTGTTCCTCTCTGAATATGATAAATTGATAACCCGGTACAATATGATACTAGTATCACAGGATTTCAAAATATACTTTTTCTGCTCTTTTATGATTCTTCCATCATTGTGATTATATGATTAAGGAAACAAGTGGAGAAGCGTACACGTTTAGCCTTATATCTATTTTGTCTTGTTCTTCCTAGTTGAGCCACAACTGCTATTAGCTTGCAGAAAAGATGATCTGATCATGTAGTTAATTATTTTTTTGCTAAAGAAGGATGTGGACATTTTGCTTTATCTCTTCCCTGTTTTCCACATCTAAGGCGTCTGTTTTCTTCTGTGTAGTAGCATGGAACAGGTAAAGAGAAATCATTTAGGCATTTCTAATTTAGATATTTTTTGTTGGTCAAGACAGATCCCTGAACATAGTTGACAGGTGGTAAATTTAGCAAATATTGAGACTGGATGGTTGTTGGACAACCCACTTTTTTTGCACATTAGCAACTTCATCTAAATAACATTTTTTATGGTTCTCATCTAAGCAACATTAGATGATTAGAACCTAAAAAAATTCCTATGTATCTTTCTATTTATGTGCATGAAACTCTCTTTAGCCCTTTATTCAATGTGTAGTTTATGAACAACTCTAGTAAGACTGCCTCTCCCTGTATTTGCACCTTTGTCCATGCCTCTATTTGGAATCAGTGGCAATAGGGCAAACCTGTATATAATCCCTCTTTTAAAGCTTTCCTCAATTCCTCTGTTTTGAAGGGATATATGTTATGAACCATTTGTCCCATGTTGGTAGTATGGGATGCTAATGTGAGGTATCCCACATCGGTAGTATGGGATGCTGTTGTGGGGCATGTATGTGCTTGTTCCCTCCCTCTAACAGCTAGCTTTTAGGGGGGGTGAGTTCCCCCAAGGCACATAACAATATATGGATTGTCATGACCACAGGAGGCGAGGTCTTCATTTCATTTTCTTTTGTTTATGGGCAGAAGATAAAAGTTCTTTTTCTTGTAGTTCTCTTTTGTTCATCAATGCCATAAATAAAGTATAAATTCATTACTGATTAGAAGACATCATTTGTTTCTATCATATGATGATGATTTTATAGTTTGAGCCACATTCGTATTGTTATTGACTTATGGTCAATTTACACTGGTAAAAATTTGTACTGCTGATACTTGGTGCACGCTTGATTATTATAACCAAAGAACATGTAGCCGACCCCATATAGTGGGGATAAGGCTTGATGTTGATGATTGAAGAACATGGATCAATATATGTATGGTTAATGTGTTGGTTTATCTTTTAAAATTTGAATTGGATAATATGTACAAGCTTTGTGCTGATGCAGCCTTAGTAGGCCTGATTTTGATTTCATGATTTTCTGGTGTTGTGCCATGTGGATGTTTTGCAGAACCCAGCAAATAAGAAGGAAATCCGCTGTGATGATAAACTGAAGTCCATATTTGAAGGGAAAGACACTGTTGGGTTCCTGGAGATTGCAACTCTGCTTTCCCGTCATTTTGTGAAGACTAACTGACTGACATGGTGTTTTTGGATGTTGCCATCTCTTTTGAGCTTCTTTGATTCTTCTTAGCTGCTTTGGTCCTGTGGAGTGTCAGAAATCTGTGTATGAAAATAGACATCTGGTTTGGTGCATTTGGAACTTGTTGTTACTGCTCAGACCATACAAAATAGGTGAGAAAGACAGGCAAAAAGCATTTTGCAATTGTTCACTGTTTAGCTCAAAATAGATACCCATTTGTGGAATGTATTTCGGAATTACTTTCAGCAGGATACCCAAAGAGTTCTCGTTCAGAATCTTTGACTGGTGGTCATCTATATCTTTGATATTTCTTGTTGAGAGGGAAACATGGAATTTATTCCCCATAAACATGTTGCTATTGGCTGGCATGTAAAAGAGCAGAAAACTGCACAGGGAAGATCAGATCATGGTTATTTTCCAGAATCTGGGAAAGGGTTTTCCATGAGTTTGTGGCTTTCCCTTCAAAGATGGTCTCTGAAACATCTGATCTGACTTGTTAAGTTTTTGCTTTTCTATTTCAAGAATAGCAGAGCCTTGTGGGGCCATTTGATGATATGAGCTGAAATTGTTGAACTGAATGACTCGTTGGTTTGTCAGGTTGGGGAGCTTATCACTGTCTGAAACTGAATTTGGGTTGAATGTTATATTCTCAAATATTTTACAAAGCAACAAGTCATTCCTTTCAACAACTTCAGTCATATCAAACTACCAGTGGTATGTCTTGAATGATACCGTCTGTCCGATATACTGATGTCCGGGCTTTACTTGTTTGATTGTTTCCGACTTGGCTGTATGATTGTATCTTTATTTCTTTGGGGCAATCTAGTCATCTGGTCCATGGCGTTATTGGTAAAATTTTCACAAATCACCGACTCCAATGGATTATTGGATTGAATGGATTCTCAATTCATGCTCCATAGTTGTATTTTGCTCGAGATGGAGAATTTTTGCCATGCATGTGAAACACTAGTTTCAGAAATTTGTTTCCTGTCAAGAAACATAATGGCCTGGATTCTGCCTTAATTGTGGATGGAAAATATGAGTGAAATCATTTCATTGCAGGTGGAGGTGGTTTGCTTTTACAAACATTAATACATACAAATGCAATTAATGGGGGTGTCCATGTATCACCGTTTACTCAATAAACGTAAATAGAACCAAACAAATATTATGTTTGGCTCTAGGTATGGTGATTCCTCCAGCATCTGGATGGGGATGATATCATGGTGGTGCCATTGTTTTCTACTCAGTTGAATTCAGTTGGTTGAACGGGTAATCTGGATTCTAGTGTTTCAGCCACCTTCCAGCCACAATCCTAGTTTGGGCCAAACTGTAACCCACTATTTTACGAATATTCATTGACCCATTTCAAGGACCCTTCGTTCTGGTTGGTACGATAGATCTGTCTAACCCGTTTAGTAGATTATTGGGTTTACCCGTTTAATAGATTATTGGGTTTTCATATTTTCGTTTTAAATTTTTTGGATTTTTACAGTTCAGTCCACCGTCAGAATTGGTCAATTTTTTCCAATGTATTTATGCCTAGCTCCCCCTATGAACAGTTAAACACCATCCCCCATCAATTTGGCATTTTTTCCCCCATGACCCAAACCTTACAATTGTATTGTGAATTCTGAGGTGGAATAAACGATTCTAAATTTTTTATAGGTACCTTGTCTTTCCGGCATCATAGATTTTCCCCTCATCAAATGGATATTAACTCACCTTTTTTTTTTTATTATTTTTATTTATGCTTTTAACCCAAATCCATTTAAATGTGGGTTGGTAATGAGTAATATTAGCTTTATGGCCATAAGGTTACAATAATCTTTAATTTGGTTTCAGAAACAATATAATTTTTCTAAATCAAATTAAATGTTATCACTTTCTTTTAACAAAACACACTAAAAGAACATATTTTTTGTTTTTTTTTTGTTTTTGATGATGTGACATACTTTAAAAACAAGGAAAAGAAAAAAGACTCGGGTTGGAGAAAACCCCTATTCTAAGATAGCAACATCTGAAAACAGATGACAGACGGCAAGAACATGAATTATCTAAAAATGAAAGTTGAACCAGTGTCAATGAATTGATTGAAAAGTTCACTTAATTAACAGTAATTAGGAAAAAAGGTGGGATGGCAAGTAGATTATATAAAAGTGCAAGTCTTTCATGTTTTCCCTTTCTCAAGTCTTCCCCACCACCGACCTGACCCCCTCACCCAACCAAAAATAAAATAAAGTTATAAGACCAAGAAAGATGGAGATTGCCCTCAGCTCAATGTTTCTATAATATACAGTGAAAATAAAGGAGCACAAAAATATAGATAAATAAATAAATATAACATGATAACATGGTAACATTGAATTTCTGCTTTCCCCTTCAAGTAATAATGGTTAGCTGAGAAGGTGATGTATCCATGTCTCCACAATAGCAGGTGAGCCATACCAGGGTCTCAGTGTGTCATCTGAACCAACTGGTGAGTGGTAAATTCCATCCAAGGTAATATTCAATGCACCCTCTAGATGAGCTGATGACTCAGGAACCACCCCATCACCCCAAACATCTGCCTGACCACAAACCTGGCATAAAGTATTGCTTGTTGGTAAGTAAATGCTTTAAGAATTTCTTGGTGTCTTGACAATAGGCACCATTGATCGTTAGAAAGTATAGTGTCTTGAAGAGACATCATAGGGGCTAATAAATTTTGTAGCAATCATCTGCTCGTCTGTGTTGGCAGCATATGAATCATGATTAATGTGTCCAGGATTGGATAATAATTATAAGGAACCTTATTTGAGAAAGTAAGACTCTATGCATCTTATCTATCCAAGTGAATGGATTTGAATTTTTCAACTATCAGATACATAGCAAATGAGATGACTTTATCAATTAAAAAACATAGCGAGTAAAAAGAAAAAAGAAAGAAAGAAAGAAAAAATAATGAAAGAAAGAGGAAAATCCACATTGATTACAATTGATAACATGGATTTCTCGTATGACCAACTATTTTAATTTTTTATTATTTTCATTTTTTTGCAGGACTGGTCCTCTTTACAATGGGTTTTATAAGTCAAAGCAGATGAACTAGTAAGTGTATTTTAGTTGACAAAGATTTTGTGATTTACCTGCTTGTATCCCTGACCAATGAAGCGGGCACGCAAGGTCGGAGCAGTTGATGTTGACTCATTCGTGTTACTAACAACAGTCAATTCTGTCATGGATTCACTGTTGTCTAAGAGGACCATGGAATTAGAATCCAGATTGGAATCGGAAAATAAGCGAGCCCCTTGAATATACCTACATTATTTACCTTGATGACTTAGATTTTGAAGTTTGTGGGTTGTTGGAGCAAGAAGTGAAACTTAAGAACCTAACAAAATGGATGATAAGAATAAATCTTTATACTGCAGACCTGTTTCATTCCACAAAGACTTATCCACTTAAAAAAATGTATGTTAAGTAAATGTAATTATGCTTATTTCCCACTTTCTCAAAATGATTTTCCAAGTTTTTCTTCATCTACAAGTTTTCACATTTAATGCTTAGATTTTCCACTAACACAAAATTAGTGCGGAAATGGGTAAAATGCAAAAAAAAAAAAAACTCATGCATTAAATTATTAAAATGGAGCTAAAATAATTTGCTTAGGTAACTGCTAAATCCAAATAACTACACCTGTTAATTACCAAATCATGATACTAATAAAAAATTGCATTTTTTTGTTTTTAAGAAATCCAAAAAAATTTTATTGTTCTGAGAAAAATAGCAATAAATAATTCTGATTGCAGCGATTTCAAACTGAAACTTGCACAATTCTCTCTTTGACTCTTGCAGGATTCATCATGGGAAGTTCTGTTCTTTGTAAAAGACCTAGATGCAGTTGAAAGCTGCTTCTAATGATGTATTCCATGGCTATAGGAATCAAATGTTCATAATCCTACATCACATGGTCCTTATATGAGCATTTATGTGAACTTTTTTTTTGATGAATGAGCATTTATGTGAACTTAAATGGGATGCTCTTGACCGAGCAGCATCTTTGCACTGTACAGTACATGGCAAAATATTTTCTCCCTCTTATTTTTTCTGGTGGTACTGATACCCATATCTATTATTATAACTTGTATATATACGAAATGAATTGGTCCCATGATAATGTTTTCTTTCCATGTGATACCAGTGTCCCAGGAAAAGCCCTTCAGAGAGGTGTGAGATTCAGAAAAAAAAAAAGAAGAAAACCTTAGGTAACGGGGAGTCTTCTGAAGTTGGTTTTGTTTGTATGGGATGGAAATACAGTTTGGCCTATAGTAGTCCTATTGATGAGGGGCAAATACAGCCTTCTGGAAAGGAACTTGAAGAATCTAAAAATAGAACCATCTTTGTAAACTAGAAACCACCTCCTTCCAATCAAGTTAAGATCAATTTTGATGCCTGTCTTGAACAACGGAAAACAAGCATAGCTTGGGTGGCCTGGGATAATTTTGGAAATATTTTATTTCCAATTATCATCCTATTATAGGCTGCACCACAATCACGGTAACAGAAGCTTGGGCAGCGCGGGAGGCAGTTCAAGGCATGATGGAGATACAAAACAAGGAAATCGTCATCAAAGGGGACTCAGCTCTAATGATTTTCAGCAGCAATAATAAGTGCAAGCCAACATGGTCTTCAGCTAACATCATCTGAGACATACAGCTCCTTAAGGAAAGCTGTCAAAGAAGGATCAGGTTCAAGCACGTTCTCAGGGAGGCAAACATGTTCACTGATCTCTTGGCAAAGTTAGGTTACGAGGACAATTTCGGCTGTGTGATGGATCAAGCTCAAATTGATCTTTGGGGTTGCATTATCCCCCACTATTTTTGTAGTGCAAGTCCTTTCTGTACAAGAGAGAGAGAGAGAGAGAGAGAGAGAGATGAGGTGGATTCCACCAAGGCTGAGGTGATGGCTCTTCTTGAGCCTCAGGGGTGCTATCTTGCAAAGGCTCTCATCCTTGATGGTTGAAGGTGATTCTTTAAATGCAACCAGATGGGAAAAGGTTTTGGAAGATGATCATGGAGATTATCCTAGAAACTGAATCAAATTAGAGACAATGAGCTACTGTTGAACTCTTGGTATTACTAGCTTGAATTGGACTATTTAGGGAGATGAATGCCATTTCTGATGAATAAGTGAGTTTGGGAAGTTAATTGATGAGGAATGTATGCTGAATCTTCGATGGAAATGTCAGTCATCCAAATATAAGAAACATGTTGGAAATATTGTAAAAATTATAGATATGGTGGAAACATTATGAAATATGCAAAATGTAGAATGGTATTTTATGAGGCATAGACACACCTTTTTAAATTATTATCTTATTCCAAATCATTAAACAAAGCTAAGAAACTAAGGTTATAGACAAAAGAATACGTTCTGAAGTTGCCCTGTAAACCTTAAGATTCAGAGCTTCATGACAAAATGAGTTAAAGCAAAATTTAAATTCATAGAAAATGTAAATGGTTGTAATAAATCAACCAAATAATCTATTACACAAATAAAAACTAATATTTAACTTCACATTTGAAATGAATATTGAGTTAGCTCAAAGTGATAACCATATAAGTGAGGTGGACAATAACTTGTTACTTCACATACCTACAATATTGTCACCAGCTTATGTTATAATACTATCTCTTGTACTCCACATAGTATTAGTAGTATTCATTGGATAATATGTCAATTCTAGTAAAATTTCATGTTGGTACCCTTTGAAGTGGAAGTGGAAATATGTTGTGGAAACTATCTCTTGTACTCCACATAGTGTTGGTAGTGTTCATTGGGGAAATGTCAATTCCGGTAGAATTTCGTGTCTTTACCCATGGAAATGGAAATATGTCATGGAAATATTAGGGAAATCAAGGACATTTTAAACTATACTCTGTCTGCCTGTGTCCATCCTATACATTATCTTTCTGTAGTTTCTCCATACTATTAATTAAATCCTTTTAACAATTACTATTCCAATAAATGTCCAAAAGCATATATTCATTCAAAAAAGAGTTAATTGAACTTCTTTTTTGATAGAAAACAAGAGATCAATAAAAAGCTACACACAACGGGGGGTAGCACATCCCCAAATGTCAGCACAAGAAAGACACTTTAAAGAGAAAGGCAACGAAGAAACAGAAACAAGGTTTGAATGAGCACAATTAGCAAGCCAATCGGCAACCCCTTCCCGGAAAGTGTGACTGTACTCCACAGCGCTGTCCATCCTCTCGACCAAAGACTTGCAACCTTCAATGATCCTTCTCAGATCATTGATTCACTATCATAATTTGAAGTAGATTCCATAAATGAGTTTTTAGCTCTATCAATGATTATGGAAGGAGGAATTGCCTTGTTATCAAAGGTTTTGTTATTTTGATTCTTCCAAATTTGCCACAATAAAACAGCATTTTTTTTTCTTTTACAAATAGAACTTTAGGATAATGAGAATTATCATCCAGAGAAGCCCACCACTCAAGAAACTTTATTGTTGTTCCCCGGAGGAGCCAGAATAGTATCTCTCGTGATGAGCCATATTTGTTTAGTGAAATGGCATTTAAAAAAATATGAACAGAATCCTCCTCTTCACCACAAAAATCACAACAGCTGTCAATATCAAAACCTCTTCTCCTAAGGGCTATCTTGGAAGGGAGTTTATTGTTAAGCAAGAGAAATAAAAAGACCTTGATTTTGGGAGCAATTTTCAGATTCCAAATTTTACTGATTTCCTTTGTCACTCTAGTAGGGTTACCATGCATCCAGCAAGCCTCATTATAGGCCAATGTGATTGAGAAGTCTCCTTTTGGGTTAGGTCTCCAAATCTTACTATCCTCATGATCACCCGACGGAATGAAAATATTTCTAATTTTTTCCCACGCACTTAAAGGCACTAGGTCCTTAATCAAGTCCTTCCAAGTTTTGGTCTCGTGATTAATGACGTCACTAACCCGGAGGTCAGTATTATTAATTTCTGCTTTGTTAACCAAATTGATCAGGGGAACCTCATCTGACCACTTATCCAACCAAAATTTTGTCTCATTACCTTTGCTAATAATCATTCCTAGCCCTCTCTTAATCAAATCACGGGAATCAAGGATGCCTTTTCAAGCCTATAAGTGATTCTTTTTTGGCTTAGTCTCCCAAAAGTCTTCTCTCCGAACATATTTGTTACTTACAACTTGAACCCATAAGTTATCATTTCCATTTAGCACTTTCCATCCTAATTTTGCAAGGCAGGCTTCATTCATCCAGCCTGGATTCTTCAGGCCCAGACGACCCCAAATCTTAGAAGTGCATACTTGGTTCCAATTGATGAGGTGGAGGGATTTCCTATCTTTACTGTTAGTCCATAAGAAATCCCTTTGCTTCTTATCAAGGTCCTGAATAACACCTTTAGGGACTTTAAATGATCTCATAATATATTGAGGAATCATGTTACTAGAAGCCTTTATGAGAGTAATTTTACCAGCAAGGGAGAGGCAGTTTCTTTTCCATCCTTCCAGTTTACTCTCCATCTTTTCACCCAAAAATTTGAAGGTGTCCTTGTTATATTTGTTGCTAAATACAGGAGCACCCAAGTAGTTTTCATTTTTCGCCTGTAAAGGGATTATGAGAATTTTTGCCATGATTTTCTTAAGTTTTGGGTGAATATTCTTAGAAAAAAGTAAAGTTGACTTGGTGAAAACAATACAATCATTATCAAATTGAAGGATAGGAATGGATGGCCCTTGTCTGGACACCCAACAACCAATAGGACTCCTGGGGGCAGAAGCCTCCCTCAAAAGGTTAAGAGAGAGAGCCTACACACAGAGGACAAAGAGTTAATTGAACTTTGATTTATTGTTAGTTCTCTTGAATACAATCCAAAATATGGAAGTATAAGGTAGAGGTGTCTAGTAATGGCACATTATATTGCTTTTCAAGACCATGCATCCTAATTCATACTCTCCAATGAACAGATAACGAAAATGCTCAAGGAAATGTACTTATTTTAATAACTCATGCTCATAAAGCATAATATAATGTTGGACATTCTTCCAAGACAATATATAGCTCAAAACCCCTGACAGTCTACATGACATAACCAAGTATTATGCAAGGATCAGAATATTGCATGAATCAAAATGAAATATGCAAGCTACAGATAAAAGCTAGAAGAACTGTGTGGTGAAAGTGGCATGAATCATCCACTGCTGGATTTAAGGCAAAAACAAGTATGGGATATCAAGAAACAGAAGAATGTGATTCTTGAATTTACTGATAAAAAATGTGATTCTTGAATTTACCTCCCCGCAATACATACATATTTCAAGTCTGGTGTATATATAGCTTTTGCACAATATCTGTCAACATAATCCAAGAGGCCCCTTGTTTGATCAATTACTCCTGGCAATCCCTTTGGAGGTGGTCTGAAAGAAAACATACTTTCTGGTCAAGCTGTAATGATGAAATGCAAATAAGACCTCTTGAGGATAGAAAGTGAATTCACCATAAAAATCTCTTCAAACCACGTTCCCAAATACAACCAGTATAATGCCACAAGAATTTATTACGAAGAAAGTAACAGATTTCCATAAGTTATGAAAAGAAAACAGGGTACATGAGAAGATGTACCCTGTTTCATCAATTATGCCATAAGAACCTGTCATATGGGTACTCTATATTTGGAAAAATCCTGAAACAATATGCTTTTATGAGTTGAAGAATTCTGAAAAAGGAGACATTAAAGTAAAAACAGAACCAACATGTGAAGAGGGAATAACAGATTAGAAAATGGAAAACTAGTGAAAAACTCAACAGTAATATGAAAAAAAAGCCTAATTCGTTATCATTAATGCTTATTAAAGACTGCTAGATTTTTTTATCTTGCACGTTCTTCTTTAGATGAGAATGCATTTAAGAATATTTTGGGAAGCTGAAAAAGAGATGTTCTCCAAGTACTGAAAACTTGATAAGAAACATACAAATGAGGGGTTCCCAGAGTCAATAACAAGGAAATGTTTGACAGGCCAAATTCTTCCATGTAAAGACGTGCAAGCCATCCTCCAGCTGAGTGCCCAATTAAGGATAAACTCTGACCTGCAATGCAGCAGTTTCTTTTGTGGATTCAGATATCCAGGTAAGGGTTGTAGAGAGACTAAATGCTTAAAAAAGATAAGTAATAAGAATAGTTCAGAAAAGACAAAAACTGACTGTTGACATAATTATGCAATATCATATCAATCAATCAATCACTTAAAATGTCACAATGAAAAAAATAGAATGGCTTTTTGTTTGAGAGAGACCCTAGAAATTTAACTTTCATATAACTAAGTATTTTAGATGTTATGCATCAATAGCTACCCTCTGAGGAATAGATGAAAATCACAGAATACAGAGAAGATACACAAAGATGTTTAAAGAAAATGAATAATGAAAGAAGTTTGGCTCTACTTGGGATTCACATGAACTATTGTAACATGCAAGTCACCTAAGAATCAAAACAAGAATTTAACCCCTCTCTATTTGTCCCATATTAACAGTCATATTGCTTTCTCTTGTTTTCATATGTTTATACTCAACACATTTACAATAGGTGATAAAATGAGCAAAGTTAAACTAAGATGGTTTGGTCAGGTGCATAGAAGGCCATCAACAGCACTTGTAAGAAGAATTGATTTGTTACAAGTTGAAGGGGCTAGAAGGGCAAAGGGTAAAAGGACATGGGTAGAAGTAGTAAGAAATGATTTAAGCAACAATGATTTAACTATGGATATGGCATTAAACAGAATGGTTTGGTGAAACAGGATTCATGTAGCTGACCCTATATATTTGGGATAAGACTTGGATGATGATGATGATACTCAACACCTTTACAAGGATATAACTGACATAATGTAGGTTGTAGAGAAAAGATATACAAGTTTATCAAATAATATTTAATGCAAAGTTTTACTGTTTCTTTTTCTGGTTTGCTTTTCTGCAGTTTCTACATTCATTATTTGGTATGATGATTCAAAAAATTTAAGACTGTTCTCCTTTAGAATTTTCAAAATGTTGTTTCAGTTTTCATATATAGTGGTGATTATTTGCTTTCCTGTATTTCATCTAGAAAGATGTATAATTGTCAAAAACTCTATCTTAAGGTTACTTCCAATGATTAGGATACATCAAGAGACTTTATTGAAAGAAATAGCTTTCATGTGTTCTGTGGGAAATTCACATGTTCTAGTTAAAGGTAAAGAGAGCAAGATATACATTTGTTTTTCAGCCATTTGATAGAATAATCACAATTCAGCTGAAACAACAAGGTAAAATGAAACAGACCTTTGTCTTCAAATCATTATCATCATCATCATCATCATCATCATCTAAGCCTTATCCTAACTATATGGGGTTGGCCACATGAATCCTGTTTCACCATTCAATTCTGTTCATATCCATTGTTAAATTATGAGCCTTAAATCATTTCTTACTACTTGGATCCATGTCCATTTTGGTATGCCCCTAGCTGTTAACCATCTTAGTCTACTTTCTCTCATTTTATCACTTATTGGAGCTACTCTTGAGTTACTCCAAATGACTTCATTGATGACCCTATGCTTTCTAGCTTTTCCACTCATCCATCTCAGTGTATGCATTTCTGCCACCACTTCGATCTTCAAATGTGAGAGTTTATGTGAGCAATCGACTGTATTAGACACGAATAATATAGTAGAAAACGAGAAGAAAGACTTTATTTTAGAATACTACAGATAAGCATTAATATTTGGTATCTTTCCTTTTTTTTTAGATTATCTATTAAGAAAATAGGGTTGGGGGTGGGAGAAATAACAGACCTTCAGCTAATATCCTTGCTTCCTGAACTGCTTCATCGACCCTCTTCAGATACCTGTAATCCAGAACACTGAACCTAGTCAGAAAAACAGAAGATATTACAAAAAGATGATTTAAATGCAGAAAATATACCAATCAAGAACAGGCCGAGGACGAAGGGTTCCCCTCCAATAATTGGGATCCAACAAGCCAGCTGCATTCCTGAGCCAATCAACTCTAGAAACTTTAGCAACCACTGTGGGCACACCATATTCTTTCAACGTAACCTGAAGCTTCTGATAATCACTTGAATTGTTCCCTAAGCCCTGAACCATACAGAAGTAATCAACCGAATGTTTCTTATTATTCATCTGAAATGAAAAATCTAAAAATCCACACGAACAAGCAATGCCCATCTACCCAACACCTTAATTTTCTTCCTAAAGATAGCTGATTAACTTAACTACCTGATTTTTGAACTAAAAACTTGTGGGTAACAGAAGAAAACTTCTTAGACTTATAAGAACAGTATTAATGACTAACTGTATAAAAGAATAACTAACTTAACTGGAAGAATAACGGCCGGGCGACAGTTGACAGGCGTTGGTTGGGCTGGCTTTTCCTCTGTTCCTGCAGCGGCTAACGTGGCAATAAAATGGCGGTGTTTGATGGGTTGTGGTGGTGGTCGTCTTCTTGGACTCGGAAAGGTTGTTGGCATTGAAATCAACGTTGCCCAAGCCATTCCCTAGCTTGGGTTTCTGCTCTTCTCTGCAACTCTCCATTGGTTTGCAGGTATGCACTGTTATTTAGATGAAAAACCATTGGATTGGAATCCTTCCGAGGATTCTATCCTTTTATAGATTGAACCATTGGATTGGAACCTGGGAACTTTATCGTGGAGATCGATAACATAGAATCAGAATCTATTGGGACTACTGTACTCTTCATTCAGATGCGAGAGAGAAGATTCTCACTATTTATAGGCTAAAATTCTTCCACGTGGCAGGATTTTATTTCGCCACGTTGCACAATATCCTTCCCCTAGTATTTAGATCCTTGCTAACCGGCTTCCGTGGGTTAACCGGGCGGTCCAATTTTGCCGGGTTAATGTTGAGATTGTTTTCGTAGGATTGGAATCTTTTGTTTTAGACGTTGATAAAACAGACCAAAGCAGTTTCACTCGAGATTAAACCGTTGGATTGGAATCATAAGAGATATTTTTCAATCACAAAGGAAAATCCCACAATCTGACCCTCGAGAATCGAGATTCCTCACGCGATCATGGGCTTATCTCAGAAGGTCTGAAGGTGGCGTTGCCTTGGTCTTGGACTGGACGGTCGTGCTCATCTTGTCGCCGATGGTGGCGTCTACGGCTGAACCGACTACACCATTCGATTCGCAATTCCCGAAACTTTTGCTCTAGACTTCATTAGCACTTGGTTTCTACTTTTTACTGTTGTTGTGGCTTTCGCCATGACTGCATCAGACGATGAGAATGAATCCTTGGCTCACTTTCTCGAATCGGAGGTCCTCTCCGAGGTCTCTGACGAGGTTTGATACTTCTTCTTCCTTTCTTTTTTGAATCGACTGAATGTTTTGTTAGACCATATCAGATTGATGGGGGTTTTGGTTGAGGATGCCTGTTTATGGTTGTAATTACTACTAATTGCTGACTATGCTATGGTTTTGCTTCTTCCCTTATGCTGTATATCTGAGGTGGAACGAATTCTGAGTCCTTTAGATTGGCTATGCTTTGTTTTTTAGACGGCTGTTCGTTTTTTTTTTTTTTTGCAGGAAGAAAAGAAAACAGAACCCCTAGCGAAGAGATTGCGCCTTGACAATGAGGGAACTTCTCAAACTGGGAGAGGGAGCAGCCAAATCTCCAGACGGATTGAGACGGGGATTTTCAGCAAGATCCCTCCAGAGCTTTTCCACAACATCCTCAAGTTCCTTTCTTCAGAGGTTAGGGTTTCTGAGTTTGATTTGTAATTTATACTGAAAACGTTCAGGTTCCAGAAGAACCAAATGTCAGATTTTTTTAGGTCAATTCCATATGGTGGTTGTTGTTATTGTATTATTCTATTAACATTAAGGTAACCTAATTTTGTTGTATCATTGCAGGATCTCGTAGCATGTTCTCTGGTTTGTAGATTTCTGAACCATGCGGCATCTGATGAAAGTCTATGGCGTCGCTTGTGAGTACATCATCTTCTTCCTAAGTGCATCATGTCGTTTTTTTTTTCGAGTCAGATTTTTATTTGTCTATTTAAAGTAATAAATACTGTACAACTTGGTTTGATTTTGTGATTTGGAACAATGATTTAAAAGCGAGAAGGGGAAGGCATGATATACACCTTAAACAAACTGAGGCACCACTTTTTGAGAAACAAGTAAAAAAGCCTTAATATTCAAGAATATGCAAATCCAATTCAGAAAGAAACAAAATATTTTAAAGTCTATTAGTTTAATTGGTTAAAGCATAGTATTATTAAAATGAAGTGTGTGTCCTTGTATGTTTAAGTGGGGCTGTCAATGTATTCTGAAAGTCTGAAATTTGGATTCAGATCCTAGAACCTGTATCTGTTTAATAATTGAGTTGGATGCGGATTGACCCCATTTGATCTGATAAAGATTAAAAGATCCAGGTCCAATTAAAATTTATGTTATATATTTGGTCATGTGCATCGAAGACCATGCAAGCACCTATAAGAAAAAGCAATCAGTGACAAGCTAAAAGGACTAGGGGCAGACCAAATAGGACATCGGTTGAAGTAGCAAGATGATTTAAGTGCTCATAATTTAACAATAGATATGGCATTAAACAGAATGGAATGGTGAAACAGGATTCATGCAGCTGACTGCTGACCTCATATAGTTGGGATGAGGCTTAGATGATGGTGATTATATAATCATTATAAAATGCATAATTAGTAAATTCAATATTTATATTTAGATAAATTAAATCTGAAACAGACATATCAGATTCTGGACTGGACTCAGATATAAAGTTTCAATTATCAGAAATCAGATGTAGTTGGTTCCACTCTGAATCTGATCCAAGTAAGCTTGATATTTAAGTCCTTTATGGCCTACTCTCTTTAAAGTCCAAATATAGTAGGCACAATCTACAATATAATAATTCAACTATTCTACACAAAATTCAAGGTTAATTTATCAAAACACAGTGCCAAGTCAGGTTAGGTACACCACAAAAAATAAGCCTTGCCTGTGAGTTAAAACACTAGCGTGGAAAAGGATGTCCCTTTCATTTTGGCTGAGTTAATTCTTCTTAATAAATAGCATTTATATTTCTTCTGTGTTCTGCCTTTGATTTGCAATAATGTATGACAAGAGGGAATCTGATGGTGAGTGATAAGTCTATTGGAAGGAATATAAACTAATTTCAGTGGGTATGCATAAGTTGGAAATAATTTGACAAGTGATTTTGAAATTTGCAAGGAAACCATGCAACTGAATGTGGAACAGCTTTTTTATTTTTTGTTGCTAAGAAAATGTGGATGTGGTGGATCATCTAGTGCTTGCTTGCAGCCTGTCCTTTTGACGTAGGACCAATTTCTATTTTTTGAAGATAAATGAACAAGAAAATTTATTAAGATACAAATAGCTTAGAGAAGAATACAAAGAGGTGATAAGAAATCACCCAACAACTAAAAAAAGCAACAACCCGAGATACTCAAGCAACCTTGAAACTAAAATAAAACCCAAAAATCAACAAGAAAGATCAAGACCCTTAATTTAGCCCACCCCCACTAACCTCTCACTACCCTTAGATAGCAATCTAACAAAATCCCGCCCAAGAAACCTTTACAAAGCAAGTAAGGCCTATCCCACCCTTCTGAAATTGAACTAAAATTTCTCTCTCTCTTTCTTGACAAGCCTTATATTCTTCTTAACCCTCTTGTTTATTCCAATCACAAGTGAAACCCCTTCCAATCTATCAAACGCCTTTGAGACTAGCACGGATCTACAAACATCTGTTGTCTAAATCTTTTAACTGCATCGGGATGACCTTCACAGTTCTTCCTTTTTTCCATTAAGATCATTAATCCTTTCAAGCTCGAATACTGCATTCTTCTCAAATACCTGTTCCGCAACCAAATCATCTCCCTTCTGTTGCTTGGTCCTTGTTTCACTCTAGAATCTGTCACTTTTCTCCCCCTCTGCCTTTAGAGAGTCTTCAATGGGACTTAAAGCTTCCTTCTCGCTGTTTTTCAGGATCTCACTTGAATTTTCTTCCACTTAAATGCTTTCATTGCAAAATCCTCTCCACCCAAGAAAAACAGTCCCAGGCTCTTACTTACCTTGATTTCTTTGTAAATAACCTCTTCCAGATTGGCTTTCCTTCTAACTTCATGAGTCTCGTCCACTATAATCTCCTCATCCTCCTCTTCATTCTTTTTTTGATAAATAAATTCATTTCCATTAAAATAATGATTGGATACAAGAAAATCCCTTTAAATGCATGAGGTGCCGCCTCTCCTCTTCATTTTCCCTCTCTAAAACGCCCTCGAGGGGCTTCGTTCTATATTTTCTCCTTCTATGGAACATCTTTGCTCTATTAACCTTCTTTCTCTTGTTTCCTTCCATCTCCTTCTCTTCTTTACCATATCCATGCTCTTCTTCTTCTGCAAACAAACCTCACTGTCACCTACTCCCTTCCTCAAACTCCTCTCCTCTTCCCCTTCAACTTCTTCCAAACCCTTTGGAACTCCCCCCTCCCTTCCACCTACAGTGCGCAAGTTTGAGCCTCCCTGATCTTTCCAACGAACCGATGAAGCTCTTCTCCTTCCTGAACAGCCTGCGTCTCTCTGAAACCAGTAGCATTTTCCCCTCCATTCTCCTCTTTATCCTCTCCCAGAAAATCTCTGTTGAGCTGTTAATACCAGCCAAACCCAGACCTCGCAATGCCTTCTTATTAAGTGGGGAGATGAAAGGCTAGAAGTATCATCTAATATTCCCATTATTCTCGTTTGCCCACCCTTTTTAACCAGCCGAACAACTTTGGGCTGCACCGTAACAAACCCACCCAAGTTGCCCAGCTTCCCCCCCATGTGGTCCATTGCCTTTTTTGCCTTCGTAAGTTGTGCCTTTCTTAAGAGCTTCCATATCAAAGGCTTTCCTATTAAACACTTCCACTTGGTTCATTTCCAAATTATTTGAAGCTTTTTCCTTCGAATGCAGTGCCTTCCTCTTCTTTTCATCTCCCCCATTAAACTTCCTCGGAACTAGCTTCCCCTTGACTTCTCCTTCTCTTCCACTTGGCTCCCACCCTGCTATTTGTTTGCACCCACCCTACTACTAACTTTGAGTCTCCCTCCACTTCTAGTTGTTGCATACCCAATCGCTTAGCCAATCTGAGTCCCTGAAGGAGGGTCAACACTTCTTCTCTAAGTGAGTCCCCCCACACCTATTGGACCAGTGTACATAGCTAAGATTTTTCCTCTCTCATCTCTAAATACACCCCCAATTCCCAATGGTCCAGGATTCCCCCCAGACCTGCCGTCAAAGTTTAATTTCACAGTGCGCTGCAAAGGAGGGGCCCAAGCTACTTGTAAGGTAGAACAAGATACGTAGGACCCGGCTATTATACGCCATTCTCTAGTCAAGTCATCTGTAGAGTAGTCCTTGAACAAATCTAGAGTTTTCAGCCAATGTATAGCCTTGATGGTGGTCCCTTCATTAAGTTCAGGAGCTGATTTTTCTTTTCCTTGGAAGATCTTGTTGTTTATCTCTTCCCAAACTGCCCACAGCATGGTTGCCCTTGTTGTTCTCCACATCACCCTTCCCTTCTTCTTTGGTTGTTGGAAGAAGCTAAGGTCAAAGAGATCCTCTACACTTGAGGGAGAGTTCCACCTGCAATCAAAGAGAGAGGAGAGCCAATCCCATAAAAGAGTAACAAAGGGACAAGAAATTAATAGATGATTTACCGTCTCACCATTTCTCAAGCAAAGGCTACAAACATGTGGAGAAAGCACCAACTTGGTCTTTTTCTTTCAAGCACTTCTAAGGTATTAATTTTTTGGAGAACCACTTCCCAACAAAAAGCCCTTACCTTTGGAGGAATCGAAGCACTCCAGATTTCTTTAACAGGAAAGGGTGTAATCAGGTTTGTAGGGGGCAACAAAGCATTGAAGGAGGAACAAGAAAAACAGCCTGAAAAGGTTTCAGTCCAAATTCTACTATCAGGACAAGAAGGGTCCAAGAAGACTGAACTGAGAAGAGAAAACAGATCATCTGCCAATCCCACTTCTGAGTCCCTCAAGCCTCTCCTTAGCCCCAGATCCCAAGAATCCTCAGAGACACGAAAAGAAGAAATAACTTGAAATTTTTTCAAAGAAAGAGAATGAATGATTGGGAAACTATCTTTAAGGGGAGAGTCCCCAATCCAAGTGTCCTCCAAAAAAAGTACCTTATTACCCAAACAAGCAACATACCTTATGGAAGTTGAGAATGCAAGCAGTACACAAACAGTGTCTTTCTGGGTTTTACCTGTATGTTTGTTGTGGTCTTACTGGCATGGAGATAGAGGAGCAACTTACCTAATGTCTAACAGGAATAATGCCACTTTCATGCTGAATTTAAATGTTATCTATTGCAGTGTTAGTTGATGCAGTTTCTTTTTTTTTTTTTTTCATTCTAGATGAAGATCTTTAAAAGGAGTTCGACTTCAGTCAGGGCAAAGCCTGTTCGAGCAGCCTTTACTGCCTTGCATTGAGAATATCTCCGTACTTGTGTGCTTTATTTCATGGGGATATATTCCCAATGCATGGTTGCAAAAGGCTGTTAGAACGGTGTGGGCACAGGTTTGCCCTGATAGAAGCCGATCTCCTTTAAAAGTGCTTATTTTTTCTAGAAGATTTATACTGATTAGTATAATATGCTTATGTGCATGGTATCCAATTGTAAATTTTTATAGGTATTGCATGCGCTGGGGTCTGTCTCCTCCTACTAAAAAATTACGTCAATTTGCTTGGAAAAAGCTCTATATTCAGGTATAATTTAAGTTTTGGAATCATTTTATTTGTAGCCAACAATAAAATAGTGGAAAAGAAAAGTTATGCTTTGTAAATTGAAAAGAGTAGTTAATTGTGGAATGTAGTTATTATCATAATTTATTCTTTAGAATTCATTGATTTAAATGCCAGTAAAAGTAAGTGTCTGGGACCTTGGACTGGTCTAATGTATTATTTGTGATGCATTTGACATTTTTTACTAGCAGTTGCTAAGTTGAATATGCTAACATTTTTTTATCTTACAGCGTGATGAGGAGGACATGGTCGAATTTGTTAGGAATACTCCATCTGAGTTCAAAGAATATTATATCCAAATGCAGGCAGCCAAGAGAAGCCAAGCTCCTCTTCCCTCACAAGTAAGGGTAAAAAGATCTAGAAAGTGTTGTTTGACACTTCATTTCCCATGCATTAGCATGAAAAAAGTTCACATAATTGTCGGAGGTTGAGGAGTAGCTGCTTTGTTCCTCTGATGTACATGTGACACACATGGTAGGGGGTTTCCCTACCAAGTTGTTTCTACCGTGGAAGCTTGCACAAAACTGAGCCTCTCTCTCTCTGCACGTGGGTAATGATTTTCCAATTTGTATTTTCAATTCTTTTGAAAGTAAAATAAATTTTTTATATTAAAACAAAAAGAAGAATACAAGGAAAGTGACAAGAAGTCACCTGAGCAAAGAAGAAACCCAACACCCAAAACATAACAACACACCACTTCCAAAATTCAAACCAATCAGACTCTCCCAAGATTTCCCAAGATATCAAACAAAGATCCATAATACAAAATTAACTTTAAACAATACAATAAAATAAACCAACCCCAAAACAGACACCACCTCTACTCAATCTTTTTCAGTAGAACTTCCACCCATATCCATAAAAAATGAACACCCACACCCCTTCAACCTAAACATCACTTTTTATTACAGCACTACTAACTCTGACACCCGCAACAACTTTGATAACCACCACCCACCAACTGAAAATATACTAAATTATACAGATACTTCAGTGGCAAAAGTCAGAGCCTCATTAAGCCTCTTTGACACTTTTTAAACTTTCTTCATTTTTTTATTAGGCGCTATTCCAAACACACCTCCTTTCAACCTGGCAAACACTTTTGAAACAGGAATAGCTTGTTTTTGTTTATGCCTTTTATAATATTTCACTGCATTAAGATTCTTCTAACATTCTTGCACTTCTTCTTTAGAGCTTTTGTTAATCCTTTCCAACTCCAACACCACATTCTTTTGCAATTCTTAAACTCAACTCCCTTCCTCTCCCAAAACACTCCAACATTTTAAGCAGCCTTCAGTCCATCTTAGACTCCTCTTCCCTTGCATTGAGATCACCCTCATTGTGTACCAATTTCTCTATCTCCCTGTTCCTATCCTCCGACTCTTTAAATGTACTCCTTGCAAGTTCTTCACCCCGTAGAAAAAAAAAACCCCAACATCTTGCTCATCACTACCTCCCTATTCACTACCGTCTCCAAGTCAACTGTACTTTGAATTGTATTTGTTTCTTCCATCTCTATCTCCTCGTCCTGATCTTGTTATTCCTCTGCCCCCTCTTCCTGATCACCAAAATCCTCCAACTGTCTTGTTCTATACTGTCTTTTCCTTTTATAAATATCTTGCTTCTGTCCTCGATTTTTGCTTCCTCCTTTCTCCTTTCACTCCCATCTCCTGCAACACTACCTTCTCCCTCCCTCTCCCTTTTATGTTGTTCTCCATTCTGCCCTTCCTTTCTTCTACTCTAATTGACTTTCTATCAGCAATTTTTTTATTGGAAACCGTAAATCCATTCATTAAATTATAAAGGTAAACAATTACAAGCATCTCAATAAGGAAGTGCTAGAGTCCACAATTACAGTGCTGTCCAAAACAACTCAGCCGTGGTTGACCCTTGTTTAGCTAGGCCGTCAGCCAGGCCATTAGCAGATATTCTAACCCAATTAAAATCGACTTTCTACCAGAACATGCTACCTCACCTTCCTCCAAATTCCCGTTAACCACTGACACCTCTTGGACCACCTCCTCTACCTCCCAGTTTTCACTTCCTCTCCTGCACCTTTGTAACCAACCAACCTCTCCTGCACCTTTGTAACCAACCAACCTTTCATCCACCTTTGTAACCAACCAACCTCTCATCCACCTTTCCGATATCTTCCTTCTCCTCTTGTTCCCCTCCACTATGGTTCCCCCTTTCTTTTACAAAATCAAGATTGCTTAACTGTCTGTGATTGCTGACATCTGTTATCTTTATATTTACATCATCACTTCTTCCCACTGTAACCCTTGAAACACAGCCTTTGCCCCGTTCTTGTGCATCGGCAGCTGAAATAGACTTCTTGGCCAGACTGCCAATCTCATTTTCTTTGAACGTTGTCTTCTCCCCTTTCTCTGCTGTCATCCTTTGAAGTTTTTCTCCTCTCTTTTGATTTCTCATGCTGATCTCTTCTTCTTGGATTGGTGTTATAACTCCACTTCCACTCTTCTCCACTATCCATCTCCTATAATTGTTTCTCTTCCTTGTTAAAGGAAATTCTAGTTTGCAGATGACACAATTCTTTTTTGTGAAGGAGGGGATCTCAATAGGATCAGAAACTTGAAGCTCACTATACAACTTTTCGAGCAAATGTCAAATCTGAAAGTGAATTCTGAGAAAAGTTGTATAGTTGGATTCAATATGGGGGTAGAAGAGGTTGATGAGTGTGCAGACATTTTGGGGTGTGAAGTATCTAGTTGGCCTTTAAACTACCTTGGTTTGCCATTGGGAGATAATCCTCAGAGAGATGAATTTCGGGTTCCAGTTATGGAAAGGTTTGAAAAGAGACTTGCGAAATGGAAGAAAAGTTATGTCTCTTGGAGGGAGAATCACCTTAATTAGATCCACATTAGCTAACCTTCCTGTCTATATTTTGTCAGTCTTTAAGATTCCGGTAAGGGTGGCTAGCAGATTAGAAAAACTTATGAGAGATTTTCTTTGGGAGCCAGGGGAGGAGAAGAAGGACCATAGGGTTAGGTGGGAGATGGTGTGTAGGAGTAAGAAGGAGGGCGGTTTGGGAGTTGGGAACATAAGGAATAGAAACTTAGCATTATTAGGGAAGTGGCTATGGAGATTTTCTTTGGAGAAAGAAAAACTTTGGGTAAAGATAGTGGAAAGTATTCATGGGGTGGTAGACAATGGATGGGACTTTGGGATTCTAGCACTACAAGAGCATCCCCTTGGAAAGCTATTCAAGCTACTTTGCCCGTATTCTCTCCTTGGATCAGGTATGACTTGCACTTAGGTAACCTAATTAAATTTTGGGAACATGTTTGGGTTGGGGATTCCCCTTTGAAAGATCAGTTTCCAAATATTTTTGCTATCTCTACCCTTAAAAATGAATCGGTTTCCTCCTTCCTTGTACCTTCTAACTCACCTTTTGGATTCGGTTGGAACCTGGGGTTGAGAAGAGATATAAGGGACACAGAATTAGGTTGTATTTTAGCTTTGTTATCCATCCTTGAAGGGATCTTCTTAGAGCCAACAAAGGAAGACAATAGAATTTGGACACTCACTCCCTCGGGCTCCTACACCTGTGCCTCTTTCTTCAAAGCCTTGATACAACCTTCTTCTATTGGACAGTCATTCCCTGTTAAAGAAGTGGGGAGTCAACCTATACCTCCGAAGGTCGGGAGCTTTTGTTGGGAAGCCTTTCTGGAAAGAGTTAATACAGGAGATTTACTTCAAAGAAAAAGACCCAATAGTTGTTTGTCTCTTCATTGGTGTGTCCTCAGTAAATCCGATGGTGAGTTTGGATACCATTTACTAATTTCCTGTCAGTTTGTTAAAGCTATTTGGGAATGGTTTACTTCTTTGTTTGGGTGCAGGTGGACTCCCCCTTTGAATGTGCAAAGCTTATTCACTTCCATGCCCAACTGCTCAACAAAAAGGGCAAAGGTTATGTGGAGATGTGTAAGGGCTGCAGTTTGTTGGACTGTTTGGGAGGAGAGAAATTCGTGGATTTTTCTAGACAAAGAAAGAAACTTGGAAGTAATATTGGAGATTATTCACATAAGGGTAATACGTTGGTTAAAAACTTTGGAGCTGTTTGCTGAGTTCTCAATTGATGTGATGCTAAGAAATTGGAAGGAAATTGCAGAATCAACTTCAAGTAAGAAAGCTTCAAGTTCTTGTTGGACCCCTCCACCAAGCAAGTTTATCAAACTGAACTTTGATGGTAGTAGTTTGGGCAATCCAGGGCCCTCTGGAATAGGGGGAGTGATAAGAGATGAAAAAGGGAATATGTTAGCTATGTATTGTGGCCCAATTGGGGTGGGAGACTCCTTGAGGGCTGAGATATTAGGAGCTCTTGAAGGAGTACAAAGGGTCAAAGACATGCATTTCAAGAAATTGGTCATAGAAGGTCATTCTGAAATTGTAGTGAACTGGTTAAAAGAGGACAACTCCAAGCTCTGGAACTACAACAATGAAAAGAGGAAATTTAAGTGGCTGAGTAAGGACATGGAAGTTAGATGTAGAAGTGCAAACTCATTGGCAGATGGCTTAGCTAGGCAAGGGGTGAACAAAAACTCTATTTTTTGGGCTGTTTTGTAGTTGGTTTCAGTTGGGTGTACTTTAATGTACTTTTGATGTATTGGGGAGTTAAGTTTTTTTAGCTCCTTATTTCTGTACTTTCTCAATTTTTAATAAAATGCACTGTTATTGATAGAAAAAAGGAAATTCTAGTTTGATAGTCAAGTGTTCTTAAATTCTAAATGCTGATTTACAATTTTGGTTTTTAATTTTTAAACAATATAGGATCTATAGTTCCATACAGAATATGGATGGCATTTGAGATTGCCCAAATTTGAGACTGATATATTGAGAACCTTGATTTTTTTGATATCTGAAATATTTATTTGAACTATGTATTCTATAGGGTGCAATGGTTAAAGAGATGTGCTAACTCCTTTGTGGATGCTCTCGCTAAACAAGGGGTGGGAACTAGGAAGGGATCAAATGTTATGGGCTGTGTTATAATTCTGTTTTTTTTTTTTTGTTTCTCGGGGAGGGTTAAGAGAGTTTACCTCTCCCTTTGCTTCCTTTTTACTTTTCTATTAATTTTGTTAATAAAAGGTTCTGTTATTGACAAAAAAAAAACTTCTATAGGGACTGTTAAGTTGCACTTAGATGTTTAGGATCACTAAATTTGGGGTTGCATGTTTGGCTAAGGGATCTTTTTGGAGGAACCATTGAATGGTGAGGGCCCAATCCTGCATTTGTGCCATATTCATGGAAGATGCTATCAAGATGGCCTTTTCTGTCTTCCAATTTTCATATATATCCATAGTTGTCAACACATATGGGCAATGTTGGGAAACAGTGGAGTGCCTAGCCACCTAGGTAGTAGAATTTGACAAGGAAACTGAATTCTAGGTTCATTGGTTTTATATACCAATCATCATATGTTTAAGTTGAAAGACTAGCAACACTTCACTAATAGCATAAATTTTCCTCTCATAACACAGAGAATCATCATATCTAAAAAGGCCAACATTTTAATTCCATTAATTTCAATATTTCAATTTCTTTCTCCTCAAAACCTCTGTTCTTGTGTGTGTGTGTGTTGTGATTACAATAGGGTGTCATCTTGTGATTTCTGTTGCCTAGTCACCTAGATGGATGGCTTTTTTGATACAAGTCATGGCATTAAGGTCAGATGGGCCACATCAAAGATGCTTTGTTGCCCAAGTGATACCTTGACAACTATGTGTATATCTTCATGTTATTTCAGATTAGGCCATTCTGAATTGTTTGCATTTGAAGGTGAATGATGATCGCATAATTATGGACAAAACAGTGGCTGATCAAGTATCTATGTGGAGAAGCAGTAAAGGCATGACAGATGAAGTGGTTGTTGACCATGCTTGTTCTGGGGAAACATGTTCTTACTATCAAATTGGAGATGTTTTCATTTGTGAGAAAACTGGTCGTGTTCATGGTAGGAACTACTCTTATGAGATCATCACACTAGTTGGTCCTTTATTCATGAAATTTGGGCCTTACAAGTTTCATTTTGTTGATTGCTCCTGCAGTGTGTGATGATACATGCAGAGAAGTTGTTTTGGATGCCTCCAGTGGGCTTCTGGTTTGTACAATATCTGGGCACTGTTTTGATAGAATGCTCTCTCCTTCAGAAATGGAACCAGATGCTGTGAGTAATGTGTATCCTGGCCTAAATATGTTTCATACTGTTTCTTGTTTGCAATTCTGGTACTACCCACTTAACATTTTGTTTGTTGAATTATATGTGAAAATGACCTTTAGGTATTTTTCATATTTCCTTTCTTTTGACATCCCTTTGCAGTTCCCCTCTCCATTGTCTTACTTTTTCTTATGTGATAGTTGTTGGTGTGTTGAGAATAATGTTCTTAAAGGTGCTCTCCTAGGTGCATACTTCATAGTGGCCGGACACTTCTTGTATAGTGGGTGGTATGCACCTTTGTGACAAAACCTAGGGTGAAGGATTGAGAATATTTTTTAAGGTCTTACTCCTGGTTCTTGTGGAAATGTTTCCAATGGGTCCTTTTATAATTTTGAGTTCTTCATTGCCCTGTTTTCAGGATCACCTCTTAGATGGAGTTAGTGGTAGATAAGAAATAGTCGAATGATTATATTCCATCCATGCTGATTGATGGATTGTCATTGAATTTCTAGAGTCTGTAACAAACTGGTATACTTGTTCCCTTTTTTCCTATGTCAAGTAGTAAGCCCTTCCATGTTTAGCCTCTGGTAGAATGTATTATTTAGAGCTCTCCCTCTAGGTGGATTGGAATGCTATTTTAATGCTTTGTAAATATCCTTTCAATTGGATGCATAGTATTCATTCATTATTGCAAGAGGAAAGGATCTAGTTGAATTTCATAGGGATGAGAATTTTGAAGCAGAAAAAAGCAATACATGCCTTGCATCGTTTGGTTTAATTAATCTTATGGTCTTTTATTAAAAATTCAGGAACAACAGCAAGGTGGTGTAACAGATGAAGCAGAACCATTTATGGGATCTGGCCGATTTGGTAAGAGGATTAAGGCCCTTCATCATAATTGCATTGTTTTATTTATTTATAGAGCTTTGCTTTTATATGCCCTTTGGAGTGTAAACTTAATGAGGTTTTATGAATCTGGTATTATAAATGAATAAAAACATGCAACTTCAAGTATCCCTTAATAATAATTTTATTCAATTCAAATCCAAACTGGGAACACATTCGCTGCTGCCGGTTAATCTGTGACACGTCATCGTATGGATATATAATATAATAAATATGTTATATATATAATATGCATAATTACATAATATATACATAATAATATTATTTATACACATTCAAAATATATAATTATATTCTATATATTTTTTATTTTTTATACTAATAATTAAGATTTGAGGCCAAAATAAGCATTGTTTGTGAAAAAATATAGTGGCCCAAGGTGCTGAAGGTGAATGATGACCTCTGGAAATTCTCATATAAATTGTATTTGTAACCAGTGACTCAGTTACCCGGTCAAGTGTCATGGTTCAACCACCTGGGTCAAATGGGTTTTGATCGAATTCTAGGTGTAGGATTTATCTGGACTGGAGTTGACGCCAGGTGACGGCTTGAACTGTTCTACTGCCTGGCTGAACGGCAGGTTGAAAACATTGGTCCTAATTACTACTACATGTTAACATTCTAGCATTGCTTAGAAGGCCATGTATTCATAACTTGCTGACAGTCTGGTCTTTTGAGTGATTTTACCATGCCTCACCAAGATGAAACATCTGGATTTAACGTCTGCATGGATCCACTTGCAGAAACATTTCCAAGGAAAAAAAACTTGTTGTCTCTCAAATTTTTATGATGAGTGTTTTTTTTTTTTTAATTTTATTTCTCATCTTTTTTGTGTTTTTATGTGATAGCACGTGCATATCTCTTGGGGTATAACTGTGCTGATGAGAAGGAACTGGAAGCGGCATTGAGGTTTTGCTGATCTGGTATTTGTGCTTTTCTTCCATGTTCAGCGAATTTTGATGAAAATGATAGCATCTTCAAGCCACACAGTTTTCTAAGAATGAAAGATAGTTGATTTCAGTTCGATATAGGATACTTACTGTATGATTAGATTGTAAGTATTACTTAATGTAAAAGAAAGCTGGCTTCTTCAAGCCTAAAAGATGTGTAGCAGGTTGTATTTGTAGAAGTGTTTGTGATTAAAGCAAGGTTTAGAGGAGCAAGGTCTAGCTGAACGCCTTAACTGTTCAGCAGGCTGTGGAACCAATGATAAGGTTCCATGCTAGTATTTAAATACATGGGGCCTATATATTTTACAGTGGGGCCCATGAGTTTATTACTGGCGTGGAACTTTGTCATTGGGTCCACAGCCCACTGAACAGCTAAAGCGTTCAACTAATCCGTATTCGGTTTAATGTATTGATACGTATCAGCCGATGTGCTTTTTGGGCTTATTTACATGGCACAGGTGTAATGGTATTGGTCAAAACTCATGTCTTTCCACCCTTGTGTATTCAAGACATTTCTTTCTCCTACCTTATTTATAGGCCTATTAATGTGTCCATGGTTTTTGAAAATTGAAAGCCCCAAGGATGTTTTTTATTTTATTCAAGGGCAAGCTCATATATATATATATATATATTCTATGCTTTTATTTTAATTTTTTTAAGCACCACTTTTCAACTTTAGCTTTCTTTGTGGAAGCTGCTACCACCATCTCCTGAAACTGGGCTCTTCTTAGAAAGCTCCTGAAACTTCAACTAAAAATCTATTTCTTTGCATCATCTCATACTTACGGAAATGTCCTTCCATTGCAAAGGCATTTGTTCTAATCTCCAACTTTTTTGAGCCCCTATATTAGCAGGTCTGTAATTAGGTATCGTTAGGGAATGTTATCCAATCTACGAGAAAACAAACCTCTTCATGTCTCCTAGTTGCAGTGAAGAGCTGGTAGCATTGCTTCCTTGATTGTTCAGATCTAAGTGAACCTTGCGGCTTTCAGAGGATTAGATTTGAGTCGCTGTATCTGATTTTATGAAAGAGACTAATTTTAGAGTTCAGAGATTGGAGGAAAAAGTCATAACCAAGGTTTGATATTTCTAAGAGCAATAGAGAATGGATCCTTTGGAGTTTGATAATCTTGGCCACTGCTAATTTAGTGCAATCCATTTGAAGATCACAAATCAAAAGAAGTCTTTCTTTACTCAAATCTTTGCTTAAAATTTAGAAAAGGCCAAGAATTACATTACGTGCACAGTCTACATGTTTGTTTCCTTGATTTTTCTTTACAGAAGCATGCATTAAATATGTGATACGGAGAGAGATGATATTCCCTTTAGGGGGTGCTATTTTTTTGGATTTTGAGAAGGGGGAAGTTGATCAATGGGATTTTGGTTTTCATTGATCAAGAATCCCATGTTCATTTTTCAGATTTATGTGAGGGTTAGGGAATGCTTATTTTCTTGGATAAGTGATATCCATCTCCTATATGGGTAAATAACTTTTTCACGTAAGGGGGAAAGTTGCTAACATTTGACTGGGGCAAAAAATATCCCTTTTAATAATGGATTTTTATGGTTAAAATGGTCATTACCTTATTTACCTAAGAAATAAAAACATGGTTAATGCACTTACCCGTATAAATGTTTTCCAAGAAAAACTTATCTAGATAACTGCATTTACCCAGGTAATAACTTACAACGTAGCCTTAATTCTCACTGACCTCTTCCCAAACCCAATAAAATACTTGAATGACGCCGATTATGGTCAATCATTGTTGTTGCTACTATTATTGTGATGTAAATAACGGTCATCCATCATCCAATCCACGCCTGAATGATTTTGCTCCAGTTGACACAGATAACCAACATTAATCTCCAGACCAACGCTGACATTCTGTACAACCGTCATATGACGGAAGAGTTCATACTTGACGATTCCTTCTAAAATTTCATTGTGACTTGACTTCTATGCAATCTTATTTGTTTATTGATCAATCGTTGATCAAGAAATCTGCTGTAAAAAAAAAAAAAAAACGGAATTCCTCACGTGTGAACCGATTTCTTGATCAACCGATTAAAGTAAAGGATATTTCACAACAATCATGAAAGGATACGTGTATAACTTTATGAATTCTTCACAATCAAATGAGGATTCAGATTGATCCTCGAGAATGGCCTTAAGTTTGGCTTTCCCTTTCTCCATGTCTTTCCAACCCTTCTCCAAGTCAACAGTCTTTGAAGCCAACCTCTGGTTAAAAAACATAAGAATAAAAAGGAAAATAAATAATGAACTTTTGCAATAGAATCCTACTAGAATCATCTTCAACGAAGACAACCCAATTAACCGACAAGGATAATATTACAAATAGCCAGAAGATGGAAACCGTATAAGAAAATTTTGAGATAAAAAGCAAATGGGCAATGGAGATGGAAAGTATCTCAAACTGGATTGGAGGACATTTCGGTTTCTGCCAACCAGCACTCAGGAAAAAAAATCCATTAGAAATCATGAAAGAGATAAGTGTCTAGAGTATGAAAAATACTGCAGGTTATCAACTGTTATCGTTAGTTTGTTCAAATATAATGACGAGCTGAAGGACGAAGAAGGAGACACTGGTATCTATTCTCGTCGATGAGATCACTGGCCGTTGGGGAGAAGATTGCAACCGGTGGAGGGAGGGGGGCTACGGTTTCCTTGCCGAAGAGAAGAGTCAGGGGGTAGTGGGTTTGGGCAGGAATGGAGAAGAAAAATGAAAAGCACTGAATTTGGTATCGAGGGCCAACGGAATGGAGAGCTAACGTTGTAAGTCGTAACCTGGCCTCCACTTGTGCTTTTCATCTATGTTTTCTAATAAAGTGGTTTACAATGGCAAGATTTGATCCCTATTGTGTTGTTAGCAGAGAACTGATTCCATATTTAGGGTGTTCTCTTATTTGCATGTCTGTTAAATGCAAATAGGTGTTCAAACAGATCTGTTGCATGTTGGTGCTTGAAACAAATCTGAACAATAACCTATTCTATATCACAGATAAGAAAAAAAAAACATAGAAAAGATGAAATGAGCCGTGACCTCTCCTCAGAAGAAACAGAATAGATAAAATAGAAATTACCATACATATTATTGATCTTATACAAAGAAATATACAAATAAAAAGAAATAAAGAAACATAGACAGAGAAAAGGGTACCAGCAGCTGGCTGGAAAAGAGAGACACAGTCACCAAATGGGGTTTTGTTTGTTCTAGCTTTGGGAATAATACTGATCCCTAGCTAGAGAAGAACAAAACTAAAGAGAATAGAGATTCTAAATTTTCATTCAAAATAAATCCATGTAAAACTTATAGGATTTTGGTTCCCATAACTGAAACCAAAGTTTCGTAAAATTTCAGCAAAATACGAATAAGTGTACTTAGTGGTTGTAACTAGGACTATGATTCTTAAAATCTACATGATTAAGGTTGTTTCCCATCTTCAAATATATTTATTTTAATTTCATTACATTTGGGGAATGAACAATATGAATATTATAAACAAAGTGTTCAGCTATGATTTTACCTGGTCTATATTTTTCTTCTTTGTCTTTTGGTTTCCTTCCATGTCTCACTGAAGTGCTCCTATATTCTGCTTATAATTTGAGGGTCCGTTTGGTTCGTAGTAAGAATCGAAATCAGAATTGAAATTGGAATGGTCCATTCCCATAGTCTGTTTGGTTCATACAGCTGAAATGAGAATGAGAATTAAAATCAACAGGGATGGGATTTCATTCCCAAGGAAGGGATAGGGAATGACCATTCTCTCAAATGGGGGAATGCCCTTCCAGTAGGAATGGGAATGAGATTCCAATTCTGCCCAACCAAACAGTTGGAATCGGAATAGCCCATTCCGATTCCAATTTCAGACCCCTATTCCTGCAAACCAAACGGACCCTGAATTTGCAGAAACACAACACTCTCCCAGAAATATTGAACTGTAGCTTCAAATGTCGAAACCCTATGACATTATCTTGAATTAATAAAATGAAGATGAAGTCTCCCATTTCAGTAATTTCTATTTATACATGAAATAGCATTAGTTGAAGAATGTGAGCTGTTACATATTCTAACCGAACAAATATCACTGAACATGTGAATGCAGAATCATAACTTTATTGCCCAGCATAGGATATGTATGTGAACGGAGCAAAAAACAGGTAATGGACATGATCTTTTAGAAACTAGCTAGGGTTGTTAACCATATGCTTAATCGAATGGATTTGAATTCTGTTGAATCCAAAACTTCTCCATCAAGTTTGGATTGATTATTCATGGCTGCCCTAAAGGAATGAGGTCTTTCTTGCAAAACTTTGTAATTCCTCTCTTCCCAAATTCCCTAGCCGCTTGATTTTTGTGGCGCTTGTCAAGAATGACTGATGAACTCCATTGCTCCATCCGAACCTGATCCTCCAATACTTCCACCCAAACCCGATTTGACCTGAAAGCTTTAATATATATATATATATATATATATATATATATATATATATATATATAATACATTTGAAAATATAACAGTCATTAATTTAAGTTTGGAATTTGATTGGATAGTCTTGCCACGCTATAACAGTGAATATGATCATGACTTGTACATTCAAAACAAGAACATAATCTTCAAAATGCTGACGACCATTTCATCTGATGGTTTGAAAAATCCCATTCAATTTATAAACTTGAGACTTGACTGAACTGAACCTTAGTGAACCATGTGGGGTCTCAACAAGAGTAGACCTGTCAATGGTCGGGCCAAGCTGATCATTGAACCAACCCACTTAACTGATTATATATATATATATATATATATATATATATATATATTGAAGCCTAAAAAAACGAATTCATTAAGAGCTCAACATAATATCATCAGCAATACAATCGTCCAGGATAGAAGGAATTGAGGACCAAGTATACATGGAGGGAATAACAAGAGCTCGACGTGCAATCTTGTGAGCCACCTTGTTTGCTGATCTAGGGGTATAAACACTAGAGCTCCAAGGAAGATTAGAACACATCGCTCTGCAATCTGCCAAAGTCTTGCGGACTTGCCATGGAGGAATGAAACTCTCCTCCGACAGAGCTTGAACAATACTTAAACAATCTCCCTCAAATACTACTTCAGAGAGCTGAAGCTCCAAGGAAAATTTGATGCTTTCCAGGAGAGCTGATGCTAATGTGTCAAGTGGAATGTGGACGTTAAGATTGGCATTAATTTGATTTTCTGACAGAAGATGTTGCAGCATAGACACCCTCGAGGACCTGGACCTGTTCTCTATATCAAGCACGCGAACATCACTGAATTGGTCAATTGGGGGATCCATGGATCATTAAACAGCTCAACATCCCAACCTGACCAAACCTGCTGCCATAGTAATCCAGGTCGAAGTAATTCATCCCTATACTTTAATAAATCAGCTCATCGACCAGAACTTTTGTCGTGATTGACGTTAACCTCCAGAATGAAGTTCCATTTGGTAAGTATTTGGAACGTACAAAGAACTTTTAGAAGACAAAATCTCCAGCATAATCACATAAGTTGAGATTTATTCCTCAACGCAACATCACAGATTGCTAATCCACTTTCTTCTTTCAATTTAGTCATTGTTGATCATCCTCTCAACTACATAGTTTTTTTTTTTTTTTTTTTTGTTTTTAGCAACACCCCACCAGAAATCCCTTTTCCAAACCAGTGATAATTTTGCATACGTTAGAGGGAAAAATTCTTGTGGACATAAGGTGATTAGGAATAGATGAGATTGTGCTTTTGTTCTACCTGCATGAGAGAGAGAGAGAGAGATTGGCCCTTTCACCGTATGAGAGTGGATTGTAAATGAACAATTTCATCAAGATTACTTCGTCCAAATAATAGGAGATTTGCTTCAGTTCTGGGTCCATGTTGGAAAAATCGAGAACCGATTAGGTGACCAGCTCTGTTTTACCCCAAAACTGTTATTTCGCCAAAAACCGTTGATTTGATCAGTAAGCCACTGATTTGGGCGGTCGAACCGTTTGAACCATTTAATGATTTTGGCCATTTTTTATTTTTTAATTTTTTTTTGTTAGAACGAGCCATCTATTCAGTTCGAATGGTCATACCGTTCGACCTGAGAACCAGACCCCTGACTGGTCTGGTTCAGTTTTTAAAACCTTGATCTTTATACGCTCTCACTATATCATCAACTTTTTCTTGAAATGGACCATTGTGACCATCCAATGAGTTTTTTCTCTTCAGTCCAAGTGGCCTCAAAACGGAAAGGTCGCTTGTATCTTGCTCGACTTACTATTTCATCAATATATAAACAATTTACTATTTGCTGAGGTTATGCTATTAACCTCAACAAATTCTAAATTGTTATTATCTTGTATCTATACATGTCAAGTGTAATCGGGTCAGACTTAATTATTGGTTCAATTGGTTTAGGACTGGTCCACTCTGTCCCGAGCTAGAGCCGGCCCATTTACAGCTCTAAACAAGAATCATATTTTTTTTGAAAATTTCAGACTATGCTTTCTTTCATCTTCCCTTCATTTGTTCATATGTCTTCTATTTACAGAAATTTACTCCTCACTGACAGCAGCCATTAGTCGTCTATTTATACATACAAACTAGGTCCAACATGTCCATAACAATACGTGGGAATTATGGATATCATTCTTTTATAAATTAGTATTAAAATTTCTATAGAAGATTACGACTATTACACTTCTATTTGAATCCCTGAAAAAGTGAAAATACAATAGAGGGCATACAAAAGAATAAATTGAAAAAAAACAAACAAATATTGGGGTTGGCTACAGACCAAACTCTCCTTCATATGATATCTTCTATTTTTTTTTTTTTTAATTCTAAAATATATTTCTAATATATATATATATATATATATATATATGTATGTATATACATACACGTATTACATATGCATGTATACATACATTATATATTAATATGTATTTTGCCTATAAACAACTTGATGGTTGAACCAAACCGGAAGCTGTTCCACCCACATTAGCACAAGATGATTGGGCCTTTTGGTTTTCATTATAACTGAGCTTCACATCTTCTAATGTGATCCCAGTACACGGATTCTTGGTGCTACAGTCAAATTTCACAGCGACTTGTGTAGCTGATGTTCCTTGGATGTGTTTGTATCTCACATTGCTGATTTTTACTCCTGAAGCCTGTCAAGATTTGATAGAGAGAAATGTGAATAGTGAGAACCAGGCCCAAGCCCAGACTAGCTTTCAACTAACCATTAATTACTATGTTTAACATAGTGGAGTGGGTGCCAAAGAAATATTTGTTTGCCAAAAATACCCTTATTATGAGAACGTACCTGACCAGGACAATCTTTGTTGTGAGGGCAGTAATTTTGGTCAATTATGATGGGGTTTTCGACATTCTTCATGATGGCATTTTGATAAAGGACCCCTTTCACGAATCCTTTGCTGGGTCTTCCCCACGTCTTAATCCTCAGCCCATTTTGGGTACCCGTAAAAGTAACGGTTTTAACTGTCACGTTCTGCACTCCTGCTTCATTAAGAGACCAGCCAAGGCTTCCGATGCTGCACCAAGCACCGGATCCATAGAGAATCACTCAGTCAAAACTTGCATTCCATCTCTCTCAAAGTTGAACACATCAAAGCCTGAGGTGCAACTCACCTGATGCCGTGTCCAGGTCCACATGCAATGTTCTCTATCCATACGTTCCTTGTAGCAGGGCCGATTGAGATACAGTCGTCTCCTGTCCTCATGCTTGAGCTCACAATCGCCACCCGGCTCGATGATTCCACATGAATGCCGTCGGTGTTCGGGCTGTCGCCGGGCGCCGTGATCGTCACCCCTCGGACGTGGACATTGTGGCAACCTCCGATAGTAATGTGGAACAGTTGGCTGTTTATCGATGATAATCCACTGATCACAATGTTTCTTGAGTTCACAAAGGACAGTGACTGCATATATAGACACACAGAGGATGAACAAAATCGTCAGTATCTATATATTTGAATAATTGAACCCTATTTCCTTAACGATCTCCACTGGTTAATTTTCTGTTACAATGGAACGATCAGTTTTGATTTCCAAGGAAAAAAACTGTCATTAATTAACCCACCAGAGAAAAATTAATTCTGTGTTTTGTTTTTGATCAGATGATCTAAACGCAGAAAGAAATTTTCAAAACTCATACTTGACTTACCCTGGCTCCGACTGGGCAGCTCTTCCCTGCAGCCTTACAAGACCACAGAGAAGAGCCTTGGCCATCAAGGGTCCCTCCATAGATGAAAACTCCATTGACGCCCTGGAAGGTAATCCAGCGTTCAGAGCTACCGAGGACACGGTAGTCAGATGGGGCCAGGAGGGTCCCGTCGATACGTATCATGGTACGACTGTTGTTGCATTTGCCTCCAAAGCGGACTGCTTGGTTGAGTAAATATCTTCCCGGTGGCACATAGATCTCGGCCGGACCGACGGAGCCACAGGCCATAGCCCATGCCTTGAGGAATGCGCCGGAGGAGTCAGTTTTGCCATTGGCTTTGGCCCCATAACTGGCCACGTTATAGCTTGCAGCTGCTGCTGGGTAGAAGAAGAAGACGAAGAGAAGTGACAGTGGAAACGTTATGGGCTTCAACATATTAACTCAGAGAAAGAGATAGAGATGAGGAGGGTTGTACCAGAGAGAAATGGGAATTGATGGGATGGGAGAAGTTACAGCATTTTGGGATATTTATAGGATCTGAATAGGAAGTGGGTCCAAATGTCCATTCCAAAGCAGAGAAAACCGCTGAAAAGTGAAAACCAGATTTAATTTAATTTACTAATCTTGATAAACTGTTCAGTAAGGAACAAGGCCTTCATTTTATCCATCCGTTCCAGAACTCACAAATTGATAATATGTGGAAAGTAAAACGGGAGAGTGGGTTTGGCCACAATCCACCTTCCCCACATTGACAGTTTGACATTGCTACAAGAAATGGTTTGAACTTTGGAGAGATTTCAAAGTTTTGACTTTATTAGGTCAATTGGGTAGTGGCCATGTAACAGCCCAGTACTGTTTTTCTTTGAAGGGTCAGTTCCACAACAAAGAATGAAGAGGAGGAAGAGGAGAAGAGAGAATTTTTCTTGTTTTGCTCTATGCTAGTGTACCATGAGACATGATAATGAGGAAGATGGGAACTGTTTGATTTCTATGTTTATTTCAGCACTTAAGTTAGCTAGATCACTATTGGAGTAGACCAGTAACATGGTTGAGCTAATCAAAATGGCGGGGTTGCAGCCGTGAACAACTGATGACCCTCCATTAAAACTTTAAATTAAAGGTTGGTCTTACACCTAACACTTGGGCCAATCTAACTAATTCTTTCCCTTATTCTTAACCTTTATGGACTCTCTCTCAGGGCTGTACATTCTGAACTTTGTGATCCTTTAGGTTGGATCATATTTGGTATCAGAACTTGGTTTATGAGTTAGGTTGTTCTTCATGTAGGCTATGATATCTGGTGTGTTTCAGACTTCTGTGTATGACTTGTTATTCTTTCTTGGTCTTACCTTTTGGGTTGTAACTGACATGGGTGGGTCTTACCTTAAATTCTTATGGATGCATGTTAGGTCAATTTGTCACCATGGTTCAATAACTAATTAGTACATGATTTCTGACTTCTATTAAATTTTAGTATGTTTTGTATATGACTTTGACCCCCCTACCCGGCCCCACCAAAATTAATAAAAGAATAGGGAAAGTAACCACCTTAATGTTATGATTTCAGTTTATTGGTCAGTTATTTTTCTTATAGTCGAACCCAACAAAATAAGGTAGAAATATTAGTTATAAAACCACCAAGACGTGTTACTCACAGGAGTTAATGTAACTACCCAATTGCTTTGTTATTTGAATTGTTTTGGTCTTTATGTTAGTTAATATATTTAGTTGTAGAAAAAATCTATGCTGCCGTCGGAACAAAAAAAAAAAAAACCCACTTTTTGCTTACCACGGTTATGAACTTATGATATAGTTTCTTTTTAATCCAAAGAGTCAAAGTTTCATTTATAAAATGCATGGATTACAATTCCAAGGAGAACAAAGAGTAAGAAGAGTGCCTTCAGAAAAAAAAAAAATAAAAGCAAGAAGATAAATAAAACAATATTGTAAGACAAATTAAACTTGTTGTGAAAAGCAGTAATGAGTAGGGGTGTTAATGGATCGGTTTTGGATTGTACCCTGTCTAAACCAAAATTAATTTGGATGGATTGGACTGAACAATAAGACATATTAAATTGGACCAGTTCAGACTTAAGGGTCCAAAGTATTTATTGGATTGGATTGGACTGGACCTGGCCATAATGAATTTATATTGAATTGAGCCAATATCTGGTCTATTGATAGAAGATAAAAATAATATAGGTGTTAAAATAAATTTAAACACATTGGACAGTCCAAACATTGAATTGGACCGGTTCAAAATGGCCCAAAATATTAATTAGATTGGATCGGACCTAGTCCATTTGTAATGAACTCCCATTGGACTGGATCAAATTGGATCAAATTCAGTCCAATTGACACCCCTAACCACAAGCACAAGCAGTGAATTAGCTCAAGTAAATATCTACAAATGGCACAAAGTCAAGAATTTGGATATTTATCAAATCAAATCAGGTCATATCCGAATCCGACCGATTAAATATATAAATATATAAAATAAATATTATATTTATATAAAGTATATAATTTAAATATTTTATATAATATATAAGAATTAAATAATCGGTCAAATTTGGATATTTATCAAATCGAATCAAGTCATATCCGAGTTCGATTCGATTATGTTAAATCTTAAATTTAAAATCAGATTTTCAAATATCGTTGAAACCCCTAATTGCCATGTCCAGCTATTTATAGTGAAAAGAGGAGAATTGTGGTCTACCTGGAGTTTTAGCCCTATTGGGGGACGACTTTCCCGACCAGGCCAAGGAATCTGCACACAGGGCGCCCTTATCTAGTCCCCGACCTATGAAGGATGTGGGGTTGAGATTAACCCAATGGAGCAACCCACTGATGTGTGAAGCTGATTCCAAAGCTAGCTGGTCAAGCATAGGTTGTTGGTGAGTTTCCTAGAATGCCCTTTTGCCAAAGGCCACGTAGCGAGGGCTCTGGTTGGGCCATATTATTTAACCACATCGTTACCACTTTTATAATGCTAGTTGATTGATTAAAGTTTTTTTTTTTTCGGTATTATATAGGGTTCAACTATGATATGGAAAAGATATATAATATCTTAGCTAATCAGGTGTTATTTATGAAAATTCATGAGTAAGTTTTGACTGATTAAAACTTTTCCTGTACCATGTCTTTCGGGCATCATAGATTTCAAGAACACTAGATACAAAAACCATAAGTATCTGATTAATATAAACTAGGGCATCTAATTCGCATATGTGTCTAGTATTCCAGTGGTTGATTTATTATAGAATTTAACGGGATTGGAATACTTTATAGTATTATTAACCCTGCAATAATCAATAATTACCAGATCCCCTTAAAACTTAATTGGTAATAGCCCTTGCTCTTTCATTTTCTTGGGAAGAGTAAATTTGTAATACAAATATGTATTGTGGAAAACCTTTTATAAGGTATTTCTAAACCTTCAAGTCAAAATGTAACATGACACATCTAGGTAGGGATGTCAATTGGACTGGATTGATTTGGTCCAATCTGATCTGATCCAACATGAGTCCATTACAGAAGGATTAGGTCAAATTCAATCTAAAGAATACTTTGGACCATTTTGGATCGGTCCAATCTGTTCAAATTGGTTTCAACCGATACCTGATCCATTAACACCTGTATTCTTATTTTCTATCAATGGATCAAATACTGGTTCAATCCAATCTGATCTAATATAAATCCATTATGAATTTTCAATTAGATAGGAATTTGATGTATTTGCAGTCTACAGGTGGATTTTAATGCTTCAGGCCTTTGCAATCTCATATAATTTTTTGGGGTTTTTATTCCGGAGGTGGACTGAACTCTAAATTTCCCTTTTTTTTTTCTTCATAAACATTCTCACAGGTTCAATAAAATAACAACTTAGTATGAAAATTTGACAGAAAGCTCTTGCCAATGTCGAAGGTTTGAAAATAAGGCTTAGTTTGAAAAGAGTACAAATACAAAATATAAGGTTTTGCACTCTACATATTTACATTTGTACTCTTTAGGTTTTGCACTCTACAAAATGCTATTTAGGCTCAGTTTGGTTGCATACCTCTCCTCTGTTGGTCTTTCTTTTTGATGCTAACAGTACCTCATGACACGAGTATTAGAGATTGTATGGGTATGATGAAATGTATATTTGACTGTCTAATTGGCTTGGGGATATTATTTATTTGTTTTTTATTATTGCTGGAGTTTGATGTTAGTTGCATTATACTAATCATAGGGAGGCAAATGTGGTTTACCATTTCCTCTTTTTGTTTATGATTCAATATTTAGTTTCAAGGCTATTGGTTGGATCTTGGATCTAGGGCTATGACCGAATGTTAGTCTATTAACAGATGGTTCAGATCGGATCCAATCCAATCCGAAAAGTATTTGGGCTGCAGTGGCCCAATTCAGTGTCTTATTGTACCGTTCAATCTGTTTAAATTGGTTTTAATTCAGATTGCATTCAACTCAAACCTCCATTTTCATCCCTATTCTTATCTTTTGTTATTTTAACCCGACCCAGTCTAATATAAATCCATCACAGATGGACCGAATCCAGTAAAATCCAATAAATGTTTTGGACCATTATGTTTTATTGGATGGTCTAACCTTTTCACATTGGTTTTGATTCGAACGTGTCCAATCCAAATCCGATCCATTGATACCCTTCATTGGATCTAACTCTAAATAACCAACTGGTGTGATAGATTCACACAAAAAGATGATTTATTCTCCATCTAATTCCAATTCCAGTAGGCTGTTTCTTATGTGTTAGAAGTTTGAAGAAAGACGGTCCCCTGGATTGTGAATCCATGTTCAAGGTACGGTTGGAAGAACACCCATTTTAGCAGCTCAGACGCTCAGGCTCATGACAGAGGAAGTAGGTATATTATCACTTTTGGTTGTGGGGATATAACAACATTTCGTATATTGACTTGCGTGCAGCCCAGACGAGAAAAAGAGTCTAAAATGGACATTTGGAAACGGAAGTTTGGCTAAAATTTGTAGAAGAAACCTGTTAAGGACATCAAGGAAAGAAAACCCAACGCCTGAATTGACTTTTATTGGAGGGATTATTAGACATTAAAGCTCAGTTTGGAAGGAGTATAAATACAAATATATAGAGTGCTAAATCTTGTATTCTGTACATATTTGTATTTGTATACTCTTTCCAAATTGTGCCTAATGCATTTTAATCTGAATTACAATCTGAACGGTGGAGATTTAGAGGGAATTTTGACAGAAACTCCCTCTAAATCTTGTATTCTGTACACTTGTTCTGATTCAGGATTTTGGGCTGGGCCATTTAAATTTTGACAAAAACTCAATCTGAGCCCACCCAAGTTGCACCCTAGTTCAGGCTGATCCGGTCCATGTTGCAGCCCAAGTGAAGTAGGGTACGACGAGATAAAAGATAAATAAAATAATGAAAAAAAGATTAAAAAACTTGATTTCTCCGTGAGAAAGACTTATTATTCCTACAAGAGGTTTTATGTGCTTTGTTAACAAGCGAAACTATCAGAGTCCAAGTCCAAGTGCAATATGAAAGACTTCCTCGGTATTGCTTGTTATGTGGCCAGGTTGGCCATGTTTTACAAGGATGTCAACCCCGTCATCGACTCCACTCTGCCATTGCTGCCTGTACTTCAGAGGTTACTCGTTCTTGACAAGAGGAATTAAACGTTGAACGCATTTCCCTCTCAATATGGACACCATCCTCTCAACGGATGTTGCCATCTCGTCGAGTAAATTCTACGGATGACTATAGGAAAAGTTTTCTAGCCCAGAAGCGGTTGCAACGGAAGTTATCAATCAAATGATCACGTCTCATGTTCCAGTTGTGGAAGGTAGAACTACATCCGATACACATGGATGTGATTCCACCAAATCCGGTGAGTGTAATGAAGCATTTAATACAGTTACATCAGTTACTACAAAACTTAAAGACCTTGTTGTGATTTGGTGAAATCTTAAAGAATTTTATCCAAGTTGCTGCATTATGATGTTTTTGTCATTCAGTTCGGGGTTTATGGTTTGGCTGGACGAAGTCACTTGAGCTGTGTATTCTTCATTCTAATGAACATTTAATTCATGCTTCTATCAACAATCACCCTCCCTCAATGGTATGGGACTTAGTTGGTGTTTATGGTCATCCAAATCAGTCACAACGATAAGAGGTTTGGGATGAGGTTGTTTTTGTTGGTTCTAGTATTTCCAGACCTTGGGTCTTAATGGGAGACTTGAATGCCATTTTCAATGGTGATGAGAAAAACGACGGTTGTGTTGTGGACACACAACATGTTCAAATGTTTAATCAAATGGCTGAAGCTTGTGGTTTACTTGATTTGGGCTTTGTTCGTCCACCATTTACATGGTCTAACAGGCGCTCTGATGGATTAATTATGGAACGTCTGGATCCATCTTTTTGTACTCCTTGGATTGATCTTTGGTCTCACTCTCATCTCAAGCACCTTATAGCTGGCCGTAGAGATCATAGACCAATTATTCTTCTTACACAGCCTATAAGGCGTCCCCGTTGACAACATATTATGTTTGAATCTGTTTGGACGAAGGTGGATGGTTTCAAAACACAAGTTCAATAATTATGGAATTCCAGTCATGGTTCCTTTAAACAATGAGTTCTGACCTATAAAATTTCTCTTTCTTCTTGGGATTGCACTAATTTGGGGAACTTTAGTGCCCAAATTAAAGAAATTGAAAAACAATTAATTAATGTTGATGGCAATATTCCAGAGGAATATCGTCTTCATGTGGAGCAGGATAGATTGTTAAGTCTTGAGGAGATGCTTTGGAAACAAAGAGCCCATAATGACTGGTTGCGAGGAGATAAACATATTAAATTTTTTCATGTTACCATCTCAAATCGTCATCGACATAATGGTGTTCACTGGTTATGAGACAACAGTGGTACATGGTCCTCTGTTTCCACAATTATTCCTTCTCTGGTTAGAGACCATTTTGTTGATCTATTCCCGTCGTCTTTTCCAGTTGTTGATACTTTTGAAGATAGCATTGTTCCCCATCAGATTAAAGAGGCTATGAATGATATGCTCTATTATTACTCGTTTGCTCAAGCAGTTAAAGACACCTTATTCTCTATCTGGCCTCTTAAAGCACCTAATTCTGATGGCACTCGTGATCTTTTCTATCAACATTGTTGGGAAGAGGTGGGCCATGACTTAGTTACTTTTGTGCAAATTGTGTTCTATAATCCAAATCTCATTTCAGAAGTCAATGATACAACAATTGTCTTGATTCCAAAAAAAGAGTTGTTGAATTTGTGATTGATCTTCGTCCCATTGGACTCACTAATGTTCCATATAAAATTGTTTTGAAGATCCTTGCAACACAACTCAAAAGCATCATTGCACCCCTATTAGAATGCATTCTCCCCTGGGCGTCAAATCCAAGATAATCAAATCATTGTTTCTAAGATAATTCATTCAATGAGATGGATGCAAGGTAAGCAAGGCTACTTTATGTTAAAATTAGATTTGTCCAAGGTGTACGATAGGGTGGAATGGGAATTCTTACTTCATACCCTACACTTACCGGGTTTCTCTACTCAGTTTTGTTCCTTATTATAGGCTTGTCTTACCACTGCTTCTTATGTGGTATTACTCAATGGAGAAGTGGGATCCCAGTTCCATCCACAAAGGAAGGGGGCTACGACAAGGCTGCCCTCTCTCTATCTCTCTCTCTCCCCATATTTATTCACTTTATATATAGATGTGCTTTCCAGATTGCTTCAACAACATATGGTTTTGGGTGTTCTTGGTGGAGCCAAAATATGTAGAAATGGACCTCAGCTCAATCATTTACTTTTTGTTGTTTGGGAAGAATACTACACTAGAGCTATATAAAATCAAGGAAATCTTACATCATTTTGGTGCTTGCTCGGGTCAAGAAGTGAACTATTCCAAATCCTCTATCTTTTTCAGCAAAAAGTGTTCATCGACGAAAGCGGAGGGAGCTAGGTAGTCATATGGGAGTACCACTTATGCATTCAAAAGACAAATATCTTGGCATCCCATTCTTACGGAATAGTTTCAATGCAAACACATGGCAATTTGTGATTGATAAATGTGGTGATTGCCTGTCCTCTTGGAAGGCAAATTGCTTATCTCATGCTGGTTGGGAACTTTTAATCAAATCCACTCTTGCATCATCTATCCCAACTTATTTTATGTCCACACATCAACTACCTAAAAATGTTCTTTCTTCCTTTGATGCTATATCTCGTGATTTCTGGTGGGGTTACAAACCTGGCATACCTCATATCTATCTTCGATGATGGAATAAGTTCAATACAAAAAAAGAGGTGGGTGGTTTGGGATTTCAGAATGCTAGCATCAAGAATAGAGCCTTGCTTATGAAATTATCTTGGAGATTTTTAAGAGAACAATCTTGTTTATGGGCACAGATATTATCTAAATATTTGTAGATGGGTAAAACTTTTTGGAATTCCACAAAACATTCGTCAGCCTCTTCTACTTGTCAAGCTATGCTGACATCTAATGGTTGGGACACAACATTATTTGGGGATCATTGGGTGAGTGAACCATTGCCTATTCAATCTCTGGATTTAGCCCCTCAACTAAAGTTGCCGCACTCATCAATTTTGATACAATCATGATTTAGTGACAACACTATTCAATTCCATGGTGGTGGGTGAAATTTTATCAATGCCTCTACCAAAAGATCCTTATGCTGCATCTGATCGTTTAATTTGGTGTTTTACCCCACATGGACGGTATACTTGTCAATATGAAGTGTTTGCTGGTGAGATTTTTGAAAATTTGATGTATTATCTTTGCAAATCCATACCTTTATTTGGTGGTGTATTAATGATCTTCTTCCAGTCAAGGCTCCCCTTGCACGGTATTCAAAGAAAGTTGATTCCATCTATACTTTATGTTGCGGCTCATCTGGTTCGGTTCTTGTGTATCACTTTGCATTGACACTTATCCTTCTAGGTCCCTATTATAATAGTTGGAACTTTGGTGGTCATCAATCCCTAAATGTGCTACTTCATTATGGCATTGTTGGAAGGCCAGGTGTAAGTGGTTATGGATCATAAAAACCTGAACCCATCATCAGTTTTAGCAGTGGGTCACTCCCAAATTAATGAATTAACCTTGCTTAAATGTAGTAAAATGCAACTACAAAATGATCAAAGATTTAATCAGGTGACTTCTTGGATACCACCCCAAGAACCTTTCATCAAAGTCAATGTCGACGGGGCGGTGGGTCCTCTATGTTCTAGAATTGGTATTGTTGTTTGAACCCATTTAGGTCACTTGGTTTGTGGAAGGTCTGCTTGTGCTCCAAAAACTAATTCTAAGATAGTTGAAGCATTGGCTTTCAGAGATGGTTTACAATTGGCTCAAGATTTATCTCTCACACACATTGTTCTTGAAGGGGATGTACAGAAGATTACTAACATCCTATTAGATCCTCAGTCTGAGGTCCCATGGTGGCTTCATACAGTCATAGCAGATTGTAGGAATCTTTTTACGAGGATTTCAGCAAGTTCATATATCCTACATCTCTCGTATAGGCATTAATACTGCTCACACTTTGGCAAAATTTGGTTGTACCTTGTCTAGGACCCAAATTTGGTCCATCTCTCCAGATTTTCTTTTGCCTGTACTAATAGTTGATTCAATGTAATGAATGATATAGCCTATGGGCTTTTTACAAAAAAAGTTCAAAAATAAATATGTACGTTCTTGATTAGTGTTTTTTTTTTCTCTGAAACTAAAATAAAAAATGCATTTAAAGAACATATTTTCACTTTTCATTTGGTTATTATTTAGTACCATGCTTGTTGTATTATAATATTTATTTATGTTTTTGAAAACAATTGTTTTAAACATGTATTATATTGTTTTTCTAAACAAAACATATATTATATTTTAAACATGTATTTATTCTCTCTGTTGATGTGACAATTTCAAAAGGCAACCCAATACACGAGACTCCTGCTAATGTAGAGCTTGGGGAGGGACCTAATTGCTGTTGTATGTACAAAGACGTTCTTTCCAAGATTTGGATCCTAGTCATCCAAGTCACAATGGAACAAGCCAATCGTTGCACCAAGGCCCACCTAACAATTTAAAAAACAAAAACATTAAAACCCCCTATATAAGCACAACTTAAATGCTTTATTGCATGGCAATCTGAGATTGGCATACACCATAATACAAAACTATGATGCATTGACATTTCACAATCTAGTGGTATCTCTAATTCAAGGTTCAAACTACTGATACTCTAGTTCAAAAATTGCATATCAAGTGTTTCATTCCATCAAAACTCTTTTCTAATTTGTTTGGTAGAGTAGCTTGTTAGGGATACATCACATGACCTATTTACATTTAAAACAAGTGAAATCATTAAACTCTTTGTATTTAGAGTATTGGTGATTCTAAAAATTGATACAATATGTATAAATATTATTGTTATCAAATTTGGCAATAAGGGTAAATTGGAAATTTTGGAGTTGAGACTAGCTATTGGTCCCACCTACAAGCATAAAAAAAGATGTCAAAGGCTCCGAGGTGTGATCCCCTAGCTAGGACTCCAATGGTCAAGTCAATAATGCCAAAAGTAAAGAAGATGAGCCAAAGAGCTTGGTAAGATATGATATGAGGTAAGGAGAAATGAAGTGAGGTGTATTGGGGTGGGAGAGATGGCAAGTGTATGAGAGAATACTTACTACTTCTTATCCTATTTATAGGTGAAGTCCCCATTAAATGTTGCATTGAAGGGGTTTGTATTGTATCCTTGATGTGAGCTAGAGATGAGCATGTACCTCATTAAATTGGTGCCATGTTCTTGAGTGCTACTCGAGCATTGAATGAGATGGAATGCTTAGCCGAGGTTGTAATGGTATGGATTAGAGCTTTCCTTAGGCCTTTCCATTGCTCTCGTGTAGGATTCCTTGGAGAGTCCTAAAGATTCTTTGCGATTTGGATGGTGGCATGGCTCAATGCTCTTAATTTGTTCAAGTATTGGTTGGTCAAAGTGCCAAGTCCAAAGTTTGACACATTTGACAAGTGACAAGTCAACGTTTCAGTTTATGAGATGCATTACGTAGTATCACTGGAAGCGATAATATGAAGTAACGCAATCTTGACCATCCATATTAGTTTCATTCAAATTGTTAATTTTCTCATAAAAGGGAAGACCTAAGTGAGCAAGTCTTCAACCATTTGTTTCTTCATTTGTTGCACTTGGGTTGTCTTTCACGTCGCTGACTTGAGGTTGTCCTATTTCATTTTCTGCCTTGTAACTTCTCTTCTACTCCAATAGGTCTTTCCTATCCTAATGTTGTTTGATTCTTCCAATTATGAGGAATTTAACTACCAAATTGGGATATTGACACTTACTCCTTAGGCCTCAACCTCGAGGTCTTAGTTTGAAGCATCTAGTTTTGGGTGCTACACACTTGAGGTGGCCATTAGAACCCTTTAGGTCCATGGAATAAACCAAAGGGATGTTGAGGTGTCAAACTGAGGTGGTGAGGGGACATCAGCCCTCAATGTCTTCAAGGTCATTAGAGAGGCCAAGGATGAGAAAACTGGGGAGGTTGACGAGATTGAGATTGAGGTAGTTGATATAGAAGGTAGCCTTAGATCCAAAGATGTGGAGATTGCATTAGTAGTACTTTACCTCAGAGTTGTATGTGATTGGAACCCTTAAATCCAGGGAAAAGCCTTGGCATGCCTAAGAGGGAGAGTTGAGGTTCCCACTCCATCTTCTTATGGAGATTGTTAATTTCCATAGGATCACCTGAACCTAGTTAGCCCCCAGCACCATCCAAGTGATAGTAGGACTCATCTCGACTGCTCATCAAGTTAAGGCCAAGATAAATCTCACAGTCTTTCGAGCTTAGTATGCCTTGAGAGGCAGACCGGGGAGCAAGGGTTGCTGGTATTTTATGGCCCACTCAAGGATGAAGGTTTTGGATGGGTTTCCCTTGTCCATTCATGAATGGAAGAACAAGTTTTCTTCTGTGTCTTGGAGGTTGGTTCATGAGGACTACATAGGGTTGGCTTGTGCTTGAGAGAATTGGACCGATGTTGAGCAATGAAAAAAATATCATGGTGAACAAGTTTCATTGAGACAAGTTGAATGTTGGGTAGTTCTTTACTAAGAAAGCATTGGTGTCTGTTGGGTTGACCTCAACTTGGCTAGGTAGAGATTGTACTTAGTTTTCTATTATGTTTAATTAATCAACATGTTACTAGTATTGGGTTTGTTTAATGCATGTAGGGATGGACTCAAAATAAATGACATTGTTGGACACTTATTCTAGAAGGGATGTGGTTGTAGCGGTGCAAAGCAAGAAAGCTACACTACAATCTAGGAAGAATGCACCACTATCTCTTAGGAAGAGCATGCCAACTACAAAGAGTCGACACAAGGAAGGCCCTCAGGTATTAAAGCCTCTAAAGAGGGTGAGAGAGGAAAGGCCCGTGGAGTCGAGGTCATCCTAGTTTCCTAAATCGAGGTTTATCCTATTGTCATTGGGAGTGAGGGGTTGTCAACCAATTTTAGGTCTTAAAAATATATGTTGAGCAAACCCTCCAGTTTTAACCTAGATTTACTAGCCCAATAAGTTCTGCTTGCCTTGATGAAATCATTACCAGCAAGGTTGTGGTTCAACTGGCTCGAAGGTGTGCTATTCATGCCAATAGGGAGTTATTAGGCACCAAGACCACCCCAATTCTATTAAAGACTATTGAGGAAGGGTGTCAAAGTACCAAAAACTCTTGAATTTACCTTAGGTTAAAGCCCTATTTTTGTACTAACTTAGTTACCTTCAATGTCTTACAATGATAACCATCGTGTATGATTAGATGGATGTGTTAGGTCAAAGAGTCAAAGAGCTATGACCAAATGTACTGAGTTGAGGATTGAGTGACACTAGATTTGATAAGAGAAGAATGCGGTCACTACCCTCACCTCTAATCATGAAGAAAGAATCTTTAAGCTCAAGGTTTCTTCCATTATGGACATCAAATGAGCCAACCTAGTTAAGATTCAGGATAGAAAAGTTGAGACCATCTCACCACTCTCTAGAAGAATTTTCTCTGAATCAATAGGGAATGAGACGAGTTGAAGAAATTGCTAGGCTAGGCCAAAGCCTTGTGTGTGGTTGATTACATAGTCTCATATCAATACTAGGAAGATATAGCCAAGCGCAAGAGCATATCATACACAAACAACTTTGATGAGTGCAAGAGGCAATTGATCCAAAACATGCTCAAGATGGATTGTGGCTTCCTTAACCCTTTTGTGGTCATCAAGGACATTGAGTTAAGAGGTATGGATGACAAAAGCAAGGCCAATGTGGTGGGTCAGGATGTTAGGGAGACAGGAGGTGATAGTGGTGGTGATGGAAAGCATTTCTGATCTTTCTCTAGGCCTATGCACTCTTGAATTTTTCTAAGTGTTTCTAGGCTAAGGACCCCTTTTATTCTTGTGTTTTTCTCATTTTTTTGTATCTAAGGCCTAGGTGCCCCACTTTTTAACGTAAAAATGTTCAAGTAATGAGAATCACTTTTTCCTTTTTGTTCAGTTGTCTACTTTATCCTGTTACTTAAATAGTAATGAGTTTAGAGTAGGAGGCATTTAGACTTAACGATTCATAGGGTTTTTAGGTTTTCATTAGTCGAAGTGTTTTCTAATTTACAATGTCAATCCTCCAATTATGCCTAGGTTCTTGGCTCGAGGTGCCTGGAGTTGATTTAATAGGCCTAGGCGTGTGACCCTTTAGTTGTGAGGGAGTTACTAGTGTGGTGCTAATGCTTCTTGCCCTGAGGAACTAACTTATTTGGTGAGCAACTAGGTAAAGTTGTACACCATAGGCCTTGATTGCACCCGGCCTTTGCCAGGTTCTAATTAGCAAGTGGTCTAACTTTTTTAACATACATTGTCGCAATGAGAGTTAAGATATTACATTGAGAAATTTGTACATGTAACATGCCATAAGAGAAAAAAATAAACATTTCATTAATAAGTAGTTACGTCATTGATTACTAATAGAACATCCGTAGGTTTTTTAAGTTCCAAGTATAAAGTATAGGCTTCCCGTCAAGGTGTTCAAGTCAATGGATGCTTGGACATAGTGTCTTTACTACCCTTGACCGGTACTTGATGTCAAATTCTTTGAGCTCAATTATCTACTTCATCAACTAATTCGAGGTCTCAAGCTTCTACAAGGTTTTCCTTAAAGATTGGTTAGTGATGAGAACTATAGTATGCACTTAGAAATAAGGTCTCAACTTCCTAGATTGGTTGGTGAGGATAATTATCTTCTCCACATATGGGTACCTGGTCCTAGCATTGTAGAGGACCTTGTTGACATGGTAAAGTGGCTTTTGTCCCCTTGCATCTTCTTGGACTAAGACCAAACTAATGACTTCACCCCTTGCTAATAGGTAGAGGTAGAGTTCTTTGTTGAAATCCCTCTAAAACTCTTCCATCTATTAGAAATCTTTCAACTTCTTTATAGCCCGAAAGATGGGTTAAGCATCGTGCCATTGGCTAAGACATGAACATATTCAAAGCTGCTACATGGCTTGTAAGTCTCTACACCTCCTTGATTGACCTCAAAGGTTCCGTGTGAAAGATGGTTTAGATCTTCTTAGGGTTCACCTTTATGTCTTGAAATGTCATAATGAATTTGAGGACATTAAAAATCTCATTGAGGTTGTCTTGCGAGTTTTTCACAACCACGTCATCACATTAGATTTGATATTGCAACCGTTATAATCCTTGAAACCTTATTGAATAGTCTTTTATAAGTATTTCTAACATTCTTGAATCCAGATGGCATGACCTTGTAGCAATAGAGGCCAATTTCTATGATGAAAGCAGTCTTTTCCTCATTGTCTAGGTGCATTCGGATCTTATTATAATTGGAGAAGGTGACCATGAAACTGAATAGCTTGTACCTCAAGGTGGAATTAGTGAAGTGATTAATCTTGCACAAAGGGAAGTAGGCTTTATTCAAATTCATGAATGCAATGTAGATCGGCCAATTCCTATTAGCCTTTTTTACCATTACCACGTTAGCTAGCCAATTGAGGTAGTGTACTTCTTGACTAGAATTTATTTTGAGCATCTTGTCCACTTATTTACCAATCATTTCCCATTTATCTAGTGTGAAGTTCTTCTTTTTCTGCTAAATTGGTTTATATCTTGTCTCCATGCTTATCCTATGAATAATGATCGAATGGTCAATCTCAAGCATGTCAATGGCAAACCAAGAAAATACATTGGTGTTGGATCTGAGGAAACTTACTAGGCTAAAGCGTAGGTCATCTAGAAGTGGGGACCCAATCTAAATTGTTTTCTTAGGATCAACCTCGTTCAAGGTTGACCTCAGTTGGTTCCAAATTCATCTCAGAGGTCAAGCTCTTTGACCAACAATGCTTCTTTAGTTTTTCCCTTGCGAACCTCCATGTAACACTAACGAGAAATGTACTAATCACCTTTGACTGCTTCAGTGCCATGCTTAGTTGAAAAATTCATAACGAGGTGGTAAGAAGAAACCATTACTTTGATCGTGTAAACATTAGTCAGTTGTTGATGGTGTTATAAAGTGAGCCAACCTTTACCATCAAGAACTTGGTCATCAGGGTGGTTTGTTGAGGCTTAACACCAACTGTAACTAGAAGGATAATCTTCTGACCAGAGGTACATCAATAGGCTGAAGTTGTAGGTCAACTTCATTCACTCCAAGGCATCATAGAAGAGGATGTTTGTTAAGGAGTTGTTGTCACTCAGTACCCTCTTCACTTCATAATTGGCGATCGTCAAAGAGACACCATGGCATGACCATGGAGGATGACGAACCCAGATAAGTCCTTGTCAAAAAAGGTGATAACCTTGTTTGGCTATTGCTTCTTTTTAGGTTTGTGCCCAATCTACAATTATTAAGTGCGGACCTTCCTTGAAAAGGAGCTTTGTCCCCTACTACTAAACCATCGAATATCGCACTTATGACCCTTGCCTTAGTTTTACTGGTTGGGGGTCAGCCTGTTCTGAGGTTGATTTGACTTCTTAGTCTTTGTAGATGATTTTTTTTTTTTTATATGAAGGTCTTAATTTCATTCTTTAGCTCGTGATATTCATTTATCTTGTGGTTAATGCCACAATGGTACTTGTAGTACTTGTCCTAATTCTTTTTCTTAGGGTTCTTCATTTTTGCAAGCCAACACTTTAGTCATATTTTCCAATCTACATCAGAATGTAGTTTCCGATGACATTCAAAGGTGTATATGTATTGTATGAGGGTGGAACCTTCTTTGACGATTTGTCCTTGGACTATGAGCCACTATACATCGATTCATCATTTTCTTTCCTTTTCCCACTTGCATGGTCTTCCTCCATTGGTTGTTTGTTTACTTGGTTCTCTTTTGCATTTATGTACTTCTTGGCCCAAGAGAAGAGGTAGACCATTGTCCAAAGGGGCTTCTTATCCAAAGAGAAACTAAAGGGTGAGGACATCAAGTTGTTTATGATATGCTACCACTACCATGGCTTTGTTGAGGTTAATGACTTCTAGTGCCTCGGCATTGAATAATTGAATGTAGTCTTAAGCATGTTGAGGTCTTTTGGCAATGTCGGTTGTTAACAAAGTGTGATAGGAAAACTTTGGAGAATCGATCCCATGAGCTAATGAAATGAGAAAGCCTGCACATGGTCCTATGGATTGGTGGTTCCATCATAGAACTCCAAATTAGGGGCTTTAAAGTTTGGGGAATGTAGATCCAAGGTGACTTCATATGCAAAGGTAGTCTCAGCCAAAGTGGTGTGGCAATTTCTACCCTACCCAACAGGTACCCACCCCTACCCACCTTAATGGGGTGGATTTTTTCCTTAAAAAAATGGATTTGTTGGTAGGGATAGGTTTTGGGATTTTATAACCCATAGAAGTATGGGTAGGGTATTGGTATTAGGCTAAACTTGACTCTCTCCAACTCGTATATTGTTGGAAGGCATATGACTTATGTATTAGGTGTTGAATGTAATAATATTTTGAATTTTATGTGAAAAATAACCCATAGTTTATGCGTATTTTACATGTTTAATCAAATAATTGGAATATATATACCCACCTTGCCAATTTGGCCCACCTCACGTTCAATTACAAGTAGACCTGGCAAAAAATTGACCCAACCCGCGAAACCGACCCAACCCAACCAGAAAAAATAGGGTTAGGGTCTCATATTGAGGTACCTGAATTTGAGAATGACCCGACTCAACCCAACTTGGAAAAAAACTGGGTTGGGTCATGGGTCAACCCGTTGACCCAATTGTTAGGTCTAATTGGGACTATTCATGCATTGTTAGAAGTTTCCACTCTTTAATTTTTACTATTTAGTCTTTACTCTTAATTGTTTACTCTTTGAATTGTTAAATGTTCAAGTTTTTTCATTTTATATTTGGAATTTTAAGGTTAATTCCTTTAATTTTGGCACGTTTCATGTATTTATTCTTTATTTTTTAAATTTTAATTATTTTTTGGGATGAATCGATTTGACCCATGGGTCAACCCTAACCCGAACATTTAGGGTTAGGGTCTAGCATTTTGCAACCCAACCCGAAATCAACCCAAAGTGTCTTGGCCCAACCCGAACCCGACCCACCCAACCCAATTGCCAGGTCTAATTACAAGGATCGTAGGGTTGGGGACTAGGAGGGTTGTGCATTTTCATGTGCATGGAATGTATGGATTTTGAAAATCCAACCTACTATGAGTTTTGGGGAGGGTACGAGCTGGGAGGTCTAGGGAGACGGGTAGAGTCTAGAATTTACAAAACCATCCTCAAACTTACCCCATTTCCATCCCTATTGGGTGGTCAACTCATCCAATCTCTTGTTGTGATTGCTTGTTAGGGTGTTCTTGGTGGGTATCACTTTATCCCATGGTGGTTGGGGGTCACTCTAGGAGGATCATGATATTGTGGGATTGTTAAGGTGATTATAGAGAGTTAACACAACTTCCATGGTAATTGCTACTTTCGGCCTTGGAAAATGAAATCATTCTTGGTATGGCTCCCAAGCATTGACTTAAGGATGGTAGGTCACTGGACCTTTGACCGAGGTTGGCATTAGTGTTAGTGGGTTGGACGTCAGAGTGTTGGTTGCCTACTAGTTGCCTCATATTGTGCATTTCATTGCCAAGAAGTGTGACTTGTTCCAATAGATGTTGAATCTGCTCCTGGGTTACTTGAGCTTGAAAAGGTGGTGGAGAGTTTTGCCTAAGTTACTTGAATCTTGTATAGATTTCCCTACATTTCCTTTCCTTTCCCTATTTTTCCTTCAAACCAAACAAAACACAACCTAAAGGAGAGTGATTCTTCTGACTTGGAATTATCAACATGAGTATCTTATCAGTTATGAGCCATACTAATTCAATCGCAATGCCAATTATTGCGATCGAGTTTGGCAATGAGAGTAAATTGGAAATTCTGGAGCTAATACTAATTGTGAGTCCCACCTAAGGAGCAAAGGCTCCAACAATCAAGTCATTAACACCAAAATTAGAGAAGATGAGTTGAAGAGCGGTAAGGTTAGATGAAGTGAGGTGTGCCACGTGTTTGAGCATTGCCCAATCACTAAATGAGGTGGAATGGTTGGCCAATATTGGACTGGTTAACGGTGGTGCTGCCATTAAGTCTCAGAGGCCATTGTCATAAATGAACTCCAACGCATGTGAAAAGATGAGGCTGCCTGGGATGCCAGATGTCAACAACTTATTGGGTTGATATATTTGGCTGTATCGAATACTTTGAACTTTATGCAACCATTGGCATTAAAAACCAATATGTTACATGATCAAACTCATGATCTAGAATGTCTAAAGGCGATATGCGTTGATTTTGTTGATGTTGCAATTGTTTTTTGTTTCTGAAAAACAAAATCATTCACACTGGCCAATGATCCGTCTCCATCTCCTGTTTGATTGCAGTGCAATTTTATTTAGACTAGTACAAATGAAAAGAATGCAAATTTTGGTCTAATTTTGTTTCAGGTTTTATTTCATTCTATTTTAAGTCTTATTTTACTTTATTTGTACCGCAATTAAATAAAATAAGATAAATTTTAAAACAAAAACAAATCAGAATTTGCATCCAAATCATTTGCACTACCTTAATTTTACATCAATGCAAATTTAGTAATAATATATTTTTCTTTTAGAAAGGTGAGAAAGAAAGCTGAGACCCTATATTCCTTAGAAGTAGGATGTTCTTTTTCTTTCACTGTGAAAAGCTTTGTTTCTTTTTGGGACACATTGGAATAAATTAAGGTAAGAAAACAGCACGATCACAACAAATGCAGCCTGAAGTAAGCAGATGCGGAACGGGATCTGCTCCTCACATACACATCCACCATACATTGAGAACATCTCCAATGAATAATAACTTATAAGTACGGGAGATGCTGCCAATGCATGGTAGGATATGCGTGTGAGGAGCAGACCCAGTCTATGCAGATTCGGTTTGAGTGGGTGTTCGATGTCCATGCCTGTTAATTGAAAAAAAACCGTGTATTTATTGTCAGGCCAAGTCAAGTGGTGTTTTCTGTACATGAACACGAAGAGGGGCTGCCACTGGCTCATTGTCAAGACATGAGCTTTAGGTCCAAGGTGATTGGTGGATCACAAGCCCAGCATCTCCATGGGATCTATTCTCTCTTATCTTTCACGAATTGTTCTTGTGGGCTGAATTTGATTGCACAAGGAAAGCAAATAGATTCTTAGAAATATGATATTCAAATAAAATCAAAACTAGGAAGCATTAACGCTGTGCTTGGTTTGAAGGAAAAAGTAAGGAAAGAAAATGATAGGTAGATAAATCTTTACAAATTTTGTAGAGGTTTTTCTACTTTTCTTTTCAAACCAAACATAGCATAAAAGTATATGATTTTCTTATAAATGCTACAATTTTTTTAAATAACATTTTTTTATAACCTAATTAACCACAAAACGATAATAATAATAATAATAATAATAATAATAATAATAATAATAATAATAATAATAATAATAATAATAATAATAATAATAATAATAATAATAAATGCCCTCCTAAAATGTCTTGTGTCTTAAGAGAATTAGGACCCACTATCAGATAGATTCCACTCTTAAATGATGAACAAAAAACAACACAATCTTTTAATTGAAGCGGAAAATAGCCTTTGCTCAATTTATTTAAGGCTATGTTTGGTTTGAAGGAAAAAGTAGAGAAAAGAAATAAAAAGGTAGGAAAATTTATATAAGATTTGTGAAGATTTTCCTAACTTTCCTCCTCTTTCCCTATATTTTCCTTCAAACCAAACATAGCTTAAAAGGAGGAAATGGTCCTTTGCATGGTGGACTCGTGGATGATAAGGCCGCACTTCCCTGCTTCCAGAAATTCTTATACTTTCATGGTAAGAGTTCATTCCGGCAGCAAATCAAAGATAAGTCCTTAGTGATCCTGTTTGGGAGGGCTTTTGTGTTGATTGAGCTACGTTAACCAAGTCACTTTGGAGAAATTAATTATGATAGCACAAAGTCTGATTTTTGTGGCTCATGTAAGCCTGTTTATTTTGGACTTTTTAGATTTTTAATGAAATATCTCAAACGGCTTCCTTGGTTTCTTAGCTCACATAACAGCAGAATCCGTTGCATAAAAGCCCTCCCAAACAGACAAATATTGGGTGAGGTGGTTCTAATATCCACCATAAAAAATAAGGTTTTTAAAACTGACCCAGAGAACGAACCGGTCAGGGATCTGGTTTTTGGTTCGAACGGTCCGAATCAAATGATCGGCCCATTCTGATAAAAAAATTATAAAAAATTTAAAAAATTAAAAATGGTCAAAACCGTTGAGTGGTTTGAATGGTTCAATCACCTGGGTCAGCAATTTACTAACAAAATCAATGATTTTTTGCAAATATCCAGTTTTCCGGTCTGGTCCAATTTTGAAAACCATGGTAAAAAGGACCAGTGCTCCACTACTCCCTTTTAAATGAAAAGTAGGAAAAGAGCATCTCACTGCAAATGCAAGGGCACACTTGTAGCATTGCTCAAAGAGGAAGCAATAATAGGTGACTCGGAATCTCCTGCCCACATCTACCCACAACACACTACCCCTTGTGTATCGGGCACATCTCCCCATGCATAATACTATATAGGAGGATGAGATATTCTCTATGTGTGACTGTGATGTTATGCAAGTGGACGTTGGTAGAATTCTTGGTATTGGCAATACAGATTTTACCCCTATAAGGGCCACGTGTTACACTATAGGCCTTGTGAATAGGTTAATGGATTAGTGACAAGATGCATATGGACCTTATGCATCGAACGAAAGAGAGATAGACTACAACTAGGTGAGGTGATATGTCACAATTCATTCCTTTAATTTGTTTCATGACCGCACAAATAGGAGGAATGAGGTACTTTCACCTTTTTTATATTCCTTCCTTTGTTAGTGGGCAATTTCATTCAAACATGTTGGTTAAAAAGAATGAGTCGGTATCATAACCTTGTGGCATTATAGCTAGCATGCCCAAAAAATTTCGAAGAAGAATATACTTTAATCAACTTGTCTATTTAGCATTTTTTTTTTTATTTTTTCATTAGCCCGCTATTCTATATTTTGTTTAAGGTAAATTGCTGAAATCTCCTTTGAAGTTTATAACCATTGCTAAAATCTCCCTTATATTTCGGTAATTGCAATCACTTCCCTTGAATTTTCTAACATAGTTCATAGTTTCAAGTAGATCACCTTTGTTAATTAGAATCCTCTAAGACACCTGAAATATCTAAAATACACATGCAGTTACTATTGAACAAAATATTTATTTTCCAAATTTTTCTTCATATGAATTGCTAGCCCAAAACCTTCCTGATGGAGGGTGATTTGACCCGACCCCTTGAGACGATGACACGTGGACTTGACTCAGCACGAGCAACAGCTCAGCACCACAGCCTGACTGCAACTAAGTAACGAGCCCGCAGGACAGCTCGCTATAGGGGAGCTCGCTACAACGTGAGCTCAAGGTCCCCCGAGCTACTGAAAGGGAATACTCCAAGACTATCCCAGCTCGCGAGCTAAGGTAACCAACTTGCTCCAACACTTAGGTAGAAAGACTGCCCCGAAGACAATCTTGAGAAGGGTCACCCCGAAGTACCACTAGGAGCTCGCTACGAAGTAGCTCACGACAGGATAGCTTGCTATGTGACAGGGTAGCTCGCGACTAAGCAACGTGACGCTCTCAGAAAGCTTCTATCTAACAAGACCGTACCCGTCAGACTGCGCCACGTCTCCAGACAGACGGCGTAGTCCCTACCCATTCAACAGACTGCACCTACGTCTCTCGACAGATGGTGGCGTGCCTGTCTTCCCGGGACGTGTCACTCACCCGATTGGGTAGTACTCTACAACGGTTACCTGCGCAGCCTTGGCAGAAAATGACCGCGACAGAAGCCCAATGGCGGTTACACCCAATTTGACTAGAACGCCTATATAAGAGCCCCTTAGTCAATGGAGAGGGGATCTGATCTGATTTTTGGATCTTGAATCATCTTACTTGCACTCGAGCTAATCTTGAACACTCATTGATCTAGCGCGACCTACACTCTTAGCCTCTTTACACTCTTTACTATTTTCCCTAGCGTTCTAACTTATGCATCGGAGTATTCCCACTGGACAAGTCCCCCGGAAATTCATCACCATCTTCTTCTCAGGTATCGTCCGTTGCCGATTAGGAGCTAGTCAGTAGCCAGCTAGGAGTGCTCGGATTGCACAGCTTCATTTGGCGCCATCTGTGGGAAACACTTAAAAAAGCCTTCCTCTAAGCTTCTATAGTTTCCTTTTGAAAACTCAACATTCATGGCCTCCTCCAGCAACGTCGGACGTGGTGCCAACCAGAACGCTTCTAGGGAGCAACCCCAACTTCCCACTGTCTGTATCGAACAGTTCACCACCCCCCTCTCCGTGGATGGGATTCCTAGTTTGATTGTGCCTCTCACAGTAGCACCCGTGGTCGCTCCATTCTCTTCCATGGTGGGAGCAACCTTTGTTGAACCCTCGGTTGTGCCCCCAGTGGCCAACCCGAACCAGTTGGAGGACTTAATGCAATGCACGCGAGTCATGCAAGCTCAAATGCAACAGTTCCAGCAATTCCAGCTCTACCAACAACRAGTGTTGCATCAGGTCTCCTAGTACCAGTACCAACAACAGTTTCCCTCTTTGCCTCAGGCCCAGCCGCCGCTTCCCCCTCGGCACCTGGCCACGAAACAGACCAAGCCCTCCCGCTGGAGCGAACGACCTCGTCGGGGAGAGGCCTCCCAGGCCCAAGATCCCGCCAAGAGCCAAGCCTCTTTCCGTGGTAGGAAGGAGAGGCCAGCCACCCCCGCTTCGTAGCCCGTGGGCAGGTCGGGGGCCTCCCAGCAAATTAAGCCCGCCTTGCCCCAGCGTTCGCAGTTTGAGCTCCAGCTCGCAGAGAACCCGTTTGAGGTCCTAGTCGTAGACTACAGGCAGGACCCTTCAGTTCAGAGCCACTACCAGTAGTTCGAGCCCATCGAGCTCGGTGACACTGAAGCGTCGAGCACCAACGCTGAGCCAGCAAAGCAGCAGCGAAAACGCCGATGAGCTCGCCAGATTGCTACCCGGGTCTCTCCCGAGCTCAGAGGAAAAAAGGAGGTAAGCTTAGGTGAAGTGAAAGCTACCCCTCTCCTCTCAGTTTCTTCCCCACTGTCTCCAGAACTCCTTGTTGTCCCCATGCCAAGGGACTTCAAGCTCCCTCCACTGGACAAGTATGATGGATCATTCGATCCGAATGATAATGTGGACGCCTTTCAGTCCTAGATGCACCTGACAAGAGCCAGCGAGTCCTGCATGTGCATGGCCTTTTCCACCACCTTCAAAGGGGTAGCCCGCACCTGGTACTGAAACCTCGTGCCCGGTTCGATAAGAACTCAGTCCATTCGGAGTTACATCAAGCGGTTCAACGACGCTTGTTTGCAGATACCCGACCTGGATCCCACAGTTCGCCTCACCGCAGCCAAGCGAGGTATCACCCACAAAGAGTTCAAGTGGCACGTAGTTGTCAATCAGCCCAAAACCGTGACTGAGTTCCTCAAGCTCGCGGATCGGTTCATAGGGACAGAGGAAGAGATCCACCAGAAGGGAGAGCAGGCCCTTGAGAAAAGAAAGAGGGAACCAGAGCCCCCAGCTCAGGGCAACAGCGAGAAGAAGAAAGACCAAGCTCGGGGGGCAAAGCCAAATCAGCCTTTCCAAGCTCCAGCAATGGAAAGGGACTACACGCCCCTCAACACAAAGCGGACCGAGATCCTCATGGTGATCAAGGACGCTCTGTACGTGAAGTGGCCACCTCGGCTGAAGGCTGACCCTAATGCCAGAAAAAAAAAATCTGTATTATAGCTTTCATAAAGATCACGGTCATAGTACCGAGAACTGTAAAAACCTCCGCGACGAGATAGAGGAACTCATCCGTCACGGATATCTGAGAAATTTTGTACAAAATAATAGTAATAATAATAAAGCAGGTCGGCAAGGGGAGCAGAGACGCTCCCGAGTCCAGCAGGCAAATGGAATAGCCGTAGAAGCAGCCCCTCGAAGAGAGACCAGTTCGGGGGACCATCCACATCATAGTTGGAGGTTCGATTATGGCAGGTTGTACCTCAGCTGCAGCTTGCACATCTGCTCGCGAGGCCATCAGGGAAGAGTAGAACCCCCCAAAGCGGCCAAGGATGGAAGACCCCATCTTCTTCACAGAAGACGACACATGCGGGGTCCACTACCCCATGATGATGCGCTCGTCATAAAGGTGAAGTTCAATGACTTCGAATTCAGACGTGTCCTCGTCAACTCAGGCAGCTCAGCGGACATCCTCTTCAAAGCAACCTTCGACCAACTTCAGCTCCAAGAGAGCGACTTGAGGCCCGCGAACACTCCCCTGGTAGGCTTCAACGGAGAGGAAGTCAAGCCCTCGGGAAGGATTACAGTACCCATGGAGGTCGGCACTTGGCCTAGCATAGTGAGGCTCAACCACGATTTCTTAGTTGTCGCAACCCCCTCCCCGTATAACGCCATAGTAGGTCGGCCGATTACCCATGCCTTACGGGCTGTGGTGTCCACCTACTACTTGGCCATCAAGTTCCCCACAGACTTCGGAATCGGGATAGCGCGAGGTGACCAGCTTGAGTCTCGCAAGTGCTATGTTGCCGCCCTCAAAGGGAAAGCCAAGGTGGTCGATGACCTCGAGCTGGAGCAACCTACGGAGCAGAGCGAGGAGCGAGCTGCGCCCACCGAAGAGACCGTCTCCATCCCAACCTCGACGGAGGACCCAACCTGAACGCTTCAGATTGGTGCTTCCCTTGAGGAGCCTCTGCGATCTAAACTGGTACACCTTTTACTTGAAAATTTAGATGTTTTTGCATGGTCAGCGGCAGAAATGCCCGGCATAGACCCTAGCATTATAACTCATAAGCTTAATACTGATCCTGCAGTTAGGCCCATTAGACAGAAGAAACGCAACCTAGCCCCAGAGCGATGGAGGGCAGTCGACGAGGAGGTCGGGAAGCTCCTTGTAGCCGATTTCATCAGGGAAGTCCATTACCCGAGCTGGGTGGCCAACCCCATTCTGGTGAAAAAGGCTAACGGTAAATGGCGCATGTGCGTCGACTACACCGACCTGAACTGAGCTTGCCCAAAGGACTACTTCCCACTTCCCAGGATTGACCGTCTGGTGGACACGACCTCGGGGCATGAGTTGCTGAGCTTTCTAGATGCCTACTCGGGCTACAACCAGAGCAGGATGGACCCGACAGATGAAGAAAAGACTGCCTTCATAACCGAGTTTGGCCTGTACTGCTACAAGGTCATGCCCTTTGGGCTAAAAAATGCCGGGGCAACCATTCAAAGACTTGTAAATAAACTGTTTGATCCATTGATTGTCCAAAAAGTAGAATGTTATGTAGACGACATGGTCGTCAAAACACAGTTTTCATGCGACTTAATACAAGACTTGCATTTAGTTTTTGAAATCCTGTGTAGATTTACTATGAAGTTGAACCCGAATAAGTGTCTTTGGCGTCACTTCGGGCGAATTCCTGGGATACATTGTAAATCGACGCGACATTGAGGCAAACCCAGGCAAAGTAAAGGCCATCCTAGACATGAGACCACCTTGGAAAATGAAGGAGGTTCAGAGGTTGAATGACAGAATAGCCGCTCTGAGCCGCTTCATGTCCAAGTCGGCAGACCGCTGCTTACCTTTGTTCAAGGCAATTAAAAGCAAAGGATTTGAATGGACCCAATATTGTCAGCTCGCATTTGACGAGCTCAAAAAGTACCTCGCTAGCACACCGGTCTTAACCCAACCTAAAGAGGGTGATGATTTAGAGTTGTACCTCTCGACAAGTGACGAAGTGGTCAACTCGGTACTAATAAAAGAAGTAGATCGAGTCCAACGACCTATCTACTATGTTAGTAAAGTGTTGCAGGGAGCAGAGACAAGATTTCCGGAGATAGAGAAATTGGTCTATGCACAGGTTATTGCAGCCTGAAAGCTCTGTCTGTACTTTCAGGCTCCTACTGTTATCGTCCTCACCAACAATCCTCTGAGGCAAGTCCTACTCAAGCCCGAGGTCTCTGGTCGACTAACGAAGTGGGCCGTTGAGCTCAGCGAGTACGATCTCCAATACAAGCCATGAACTGCTATTAAGGCTCAAGCCTTAGCAGGCTTCGTCGCGGAGTGCACTTTCAGCTCTGAAGTCCCCAGGCCGGTTGAGCACGAGGCCCCCAGTTCGGGCGAGCCCGGAGCTCCCAAGCTAGTTGAGTCCGAGCACCGTGAGGTAGCAGCCAGTGCGGCATCTCTCCTAGTTAGGCCAAGCGCGAACTGGGATGAGGAGCCTTGGATCCTTCACGTAGATGGCTCCTAGAACCAGTAGGGCAGCGGAGCCGGAATTTTGCACGGCCCTAGTGGCACAAAACTGGAGTACGCACTACGCTTCGAGTTCGCGGCATCCAACAATGAAGCGGAGTACGAAGCGTTGATAGTCAGGCAAGCTCTAGCCAAAGAAGTGAAAGCCAAGCATATCGTCATCTGTAGCGATTCCCAACTCGTGGTCAATCAGGTCATAGGCGAATACGAAGCTCGCGAACCGACTATGATTGCCTACTTAGACAAGGTAAGAGAGGCTCTGCTCGACTTCCAGTCACACTATATCAGGCAAGTCCCGAGGTCGGAGAACGCTGAGGCCGACACTCTGTCCCGATTAGCCAGTACTAGTGATAACACCATGAGAACCGTGTACATAGAGAACCTGCCTCAGCCTTGCATTCTCGGGG
>NW_010729169.1:1016992-1065238 GCF_000365185.1 Nelumbo nucifera
AAGCAGAGCCAAACTGGATTGACCCACTCGCGAGCTTCCTGCTACACGGCACCCTCCCTGCAGATCGCAATGCCGCCAGAAGGGTAGAGCATCAGGCGGCCAAATACGTCATGATAGATGAACGACTGTACCGAAGATCCTACACGCTCCCCTACCTACACTACTTGCGACTTTCAGAAGCCGAGCTCGTACTCCGCGACACTCATGAGGGCCTGTGCGGCGGACTCCTATGGGTCAGGGCCCTCACCCAAAAAGCACTACAACATGGGTACTACTGACTAACAATGAAAGCAGACGCTATTGTGCTTGTTAGAAAGTGTGACAAGTGCCAGAAGCTTGTCAATATCCACCACCAGCCCGTGGCCTTTTGCACAATGGGGGATCGATATACTCGGATCGTTTCCCCCAATGACAGACTAGAGGAAGTTCCTAGTGGTAGTAGGACTATTTCACCAAGTGGGTAGAAGCTGAACCTCTCATAACGATCACAGCCAAAAACGTCCATAACTTATTTTGGAAGAACATAGTGTGCCGCTTTGGGTTACCTCGGGTATTGATTTCTGATAACGGTAAGCAGTTCGAGGACATTAAATTCCAGAACTGGTGCCAAGACATGGGGATCCGACAGTACTTCACTTTAGTCGCACACCCTCAAGCAAACGGTTAAGCAGAAGTCACGAACAGAGCTATCCTCCGCAGACTGAAGGCATGGTTAGATTGAGCTAAAGGACTATGGGCGGACGAGCTACCCAGTGTCCTATGTGCCTACCGAACCACAGAGAAGACCGCCACAGGAGAGACTCCCTTCAACCTCACCTACGGCACCGAAGCAGTCATCCCAGCTGAGATTGAGGTTCCCTCGCTACGACTAGAAGCATATGACGATAAGGGAAATGAAGACGAGCTACGTACCAACCTCGACCTACTCGACGAAGTAAGGGACCTCGCATATATTAGGACCGCATCTTACCAGCAAAGAGTAATTTGGTACTATAACGCCAGGATCAAGAAGCGGAATCTCTGCGTCGACGACCTGGTCCTTCCTAAAGTTATGGCACCTGAGTCTGGCATTGGCAAGGTCGGACCGAATTGGGAAGGACCCTACGGAGTGAAATGGGTGCTCAGGGAAGGAACGTATGAGCTCGAAACCCTTGAAGGGAAACAAGTACCTCGGGCATGGAATATTGTCAACTTAAGGCAGTATTACTTGTAACTATTGAGTAGACCACGAGTCACTCTCAGAGCCCAAGGGCCAAAATGCCGAGCTAACATGACCTCGACGCAATAAGACCCAGTTGCCTCTGTGGCATGGGCAAACTACTGAGTAGACCATGTGTCACTCTCAGAGCCTAAGGGCCAAAATGTCGAGCTAATACGACCTCGGCGCAATAAGACCCAGTCGCTTCCATGGAATGGGCAAACTCCAAGGGCAAACTATAAGTCACCCCCTCAGCCTAAGGGCTAAAACACCGACCTAACTAAGACCTCGGCACCGTGAAAGACTTAGCCGCTTCATTGGTAAAGGCGAATTATGAAATACTAGAGACGTAAGCAGCTCGGGTTTAAAGCCTACGAAGCATAGCCCGTCTCAGTACATCGGTTGAATCAAATAAGGAACAACCTGCAAACATATAGTTCGGGCATACACGCTAACTACACGGTATACTATAAAAATGCCTCAAAACACTAAGGGATAGCTCGGGGTAATAATTATCGAAAAATCCTATTTCGGGTATGTAGCTCTAATAGCTTGAGTGATGAGATCGCATTGCAAAAAATAAAAGAGCACACCATACTTAGCAAGAAAAGGAAAAATTTTATTACTATTTCATAAATAAAAACCGTGCTAAAAAGCTCGGGAAAGTTCAACAAGAAGTAAAAAAGGGCACAACTTTCCAATAAGAAGATTTTTGAAAACCGGGTTCTGGCACCCAGGAACCACTAGAAGCCAATAAGAAGAATAGAAAAACAGAAGATCCGCCAGCCTCAAGGGTCCACCTCCTCCACCTCGTCCTCGTCCTCGTCCTCCAGGGAGTCAGGCTCCTCCTCCTCCGCCTGGTCTGCCGTCTCGGGAGCCAGGCCTTTCATTGTGATGCCGTCAAGGTTGAGCCCAGAGAACTTCTTTTGGACCAGCTAGCGGCATAGCTTGAATCCAGAGCGGTACGAGCTCGAGCCATACTCCACTTGGAGGTCGTGATACTCCAGGGGGTCCTTGATGTCCTAGACCGCCTTAGCCCGCTCGGCCTCCACCATGGTGTCGAAGTTCCGAGTTCGATCCAGAAGTGTAGACTTTAATTCTCAAACCTGCTGGCGAAGGAGCTCCCCCTCCGCTGCCACCCTCGAGGACTCCTCCCTGTAGTGCATGCTCTCCTCAGAAAGCCTGACAATCTGTGCCTCCTGGTCATGGGCGAGCAGCTCCTAGGCCTCGCTCCCCTTGCGAGCTTGAAGGATCTCACCTCGGGCCTGGTCGAGCTCGCCCTGGAGCTTCTGGACATTGGCCCTCTAATTGCGAGCATCGCCAGAGTGGATGTTGGTCTGGAGGGCCATGGCGTCGATGGCGGAGTTCACCTGCCAACAAGAGACTAAGGTCAGAAAACATGAAAAGAAAGGAAAGAACGAGAAGAAAGAGAAAAGACCACTTACCACTATACAATGAGAAGCGGCGAGCGCCTTGGGCTCCATCTCCCCCCACCTAGCAACCTCCTCGTGGCAGATCGCCCTTCGGCTCTTCTGCCCAGCCACGAGGTAATCATTGACACCCTCCCAGTTCCCCACCAGGAACTACGAGTAGAGGAATGGGCGGGAAGACCCAGGAGTTAACAGCCCTTGCCTCGGGAGCTTGCCCTCCTCGAGGCCACCTTCTCCAGCAACTCCTTCAAATGGGACCGGTGGAATCTTAGGCGGTGGAGAAACAAAGTCTGGCTCAGTAGACTCGAACTCAGTGCCCTTAGAAGTGGAAGCTCGGTCAGGACGTGACCTCTTCGCCTTAAGCTTCTGGTTGCTGGAAAGAAGGCGGCGCGTGTCAACATCAGACATGATGGCTACCAAAAAACCACAAGGTATTAGTCCAGTAAAATATATGTGTGTGTGTGTATTTTTACAAGGCACTTCGGGACCTAAAAGGCAACCTACCCGAACTCAGGCTAGCCTGCGTGAGCTTTTCCTCGGTCAAGTAGTCAAAACAAAGAAGGCCTACTGCTGCCCAGGACAGCAGCGTTTTCCGAGTTTCAGGGTCCAACTCAACCCCAGAATCCTGGATGGCAGCCCTCCAAGAAGTTGGGAAGGGCCACCCCTCAGGGTTACGGACCACAAAATAGTCTCGCTTCCAGTCCGGAATCTTGTTCGGTAGCTCATGCAAGAGCTTGAAGCCGCGGCCGGGAGAAAAGTAGTAGGAACGCCTTTTCGGAGGCACTCCGGGAGTAGCATTCTTGATGCAGAGAATGGAAGAAAAGATATCAAGATCAAGGGGAAGACAATACTCATAGCACAGAGAAATAGTCCCAACTACATTCCGGATGGCATTGGGATGGAGCTGGTCAATGGTGACATTCAAATGATTCAACACCTCCACTATTAGAGGGTGCTTTGGAAGATGTAGGCCGGCCTCGAGCTATTCCTGGAAAATCACTATGTCATTGGGACCATGCTCCCAGGGAAAGTTACCGGAGGGGAGACTGTACATGTGGTCCCCGGGAAGGTTAAAATAGTGAACTAGAGATCTAAGTCTCTCCATCATCACAGAGGAGGGACCGAAGGTGTCGAGCTCTCTGCCCCGAGAAGTAGAAGCCACCTCGCCGGAGGCCTCTCGAGCCTCCGAAGCCTGCCCCAAGCTCTCCCTAAGCTCGAGGGGGCGTCGTCTTGGTTACCATCCCAGGGATAAACATGGTACGGATACTCAGACATGATTGACAGAATGATTAGACTCACCGGAAAAGATGAAACGATGTGAACAGGAGAAGAGCTCGGGCAGAATAGATGGATGCGCGACCTCAGAATCCGAAGATAAAGCAAGTTAGCATGAAAGAAAATGAGGCCTAGGGGGCCCTCCTATTTATAGCCACTATGCCCCCAGACCAACGGCCCAGATTGAGACAGATCTGACGGTTCACAGTCAAGCTGAACGCACGTCTTCTGAAACTGAAATGTGACTGGCTACATGTCTCCCATGATTAAGGTAATGACGGTTGCACGACATCAAGAGTTAAGAGTCGCTTCGGTGCATTTCTCGACATTCGAAAAGTCAGAAATCCCTGGTTCCGGCGCACACATTAAATGCAAGCAGTCAATCAAGTTTGAACTTCGGTCAAATCCAGCCGTCACACTTCATGAACTCCTCACACTAAGGTAGCACTCTTAGCCCGAGGAGTGGGGGGCAATTGATGGAGGGTGATTTGACCCGACCCCTTGAGACGATGACACGTGGACCTGACTCAACACGAGCAACAGCTCAGCACCACAGTCTGACTGCAACTAAGTAACGAGCCCGCAGGACAGCTCACTACGTCATAGCTCGCTATAGGGGAGCTCGCTACAACGCGAGCTCAAGGTCCCCCGAGCTACTGAAAGGGAATACTCCAAGACTATCTTAGCTTGCGAGGTAGGGTAACTAGCTCGCTCCAACACTTAGGCAGAAAGACTGCCCCGAAGACAATCTTGAGAAGGGTCACCTTGAAGTACCCCTCGGAGCTCACTATGAAATAGCTCGCGACAGGATAGCTCGCTACGCGACAAGGTAGCTCGCGACTAAGCAACACGACGCTCTCAGGAAGCTTCTATCTGACAAGACCGTACTCGTCAAACTGCGCCACGTCTCCAGACTGACGACACAGTCCTTGCCCATTCAACAGACTGCACCCACGTCTCTCGACAGATGGTGGTGTGTCTGTCTTCCCAAGATGTGTCACTCACCCGATTGGGTAAGTACCCTACAACGGTTACTTGCGCAGCCCTGGCAAATAACAGCTGCGACAGAAGCCCACTGGCGGTTACACCCGATTTGACAAGAACGTCTATATAAGAGGCCCTTAGTCAAAGGGGAGGGGATCTAATCTGATTTTTGGATCTTGAATCATCTTACTTGCTCTCGAGCTAATCTTGAACACTCAGTGATCTAGCGCGACCTACACTCTTAGCCTCTTTACACTCTTTACTATTTTCCCCAGCATTCTAACTTAAGCATCGGAGTATTCCCCCTGACCTACACTCTTAGCGTGGCCTACACTCTCAAGTGTCGTCCGTTGCAAGGTAGGAGCCAGTTAGCAGCCAGTTAGGAGTGTCTGGATTGCACAGAATCACTTCCAATCTCTTTTCTAAAGTTGATTTTATTTTCTAAGTTTTATCTTTATATCAATCACTCAACAGGAAAGCTGCAACTTCAAAATCCCTATATTTTTGTTTATAAAGTTTGCATTGTTTTTTTTGTAGAAAACAACCTCAATAATAATTGCATGGGTATTTTGAACATTTTCGTGCATTTTGTTAGAGGATTCTAAGAGAGGGGGTCTACATGCAACAGTGTGAAGGTTCAGCAGAGATGATTGCAGTTACCAAACTTTAGGGAAGGTTTCAGAAATTTACCTATACTTTAACAGGTTGGTCAAAGTCGTATTTCAAAGGAATTGGACAAATCCCTTAATGCAGATTGCATCGAATTTGAATACATAATACATCCAAACCAGATATCCAATCAACTCAATATCTGCGAAGGGAAAAACTATATGCTGATGGAAAGACATTTAGATACCGGTTGATTGTTTATCATTTTTTCGGTATCATAGACAAACCCATCTTTTAGATATATAAAACATACATTTAAATTGATATACATTTACATATCTGTATATCCTATTCAATTAAAATTAAAATATCAATAATTTGTATAAAATTAGCATAAATGTAAATGTTAAAATAAAAATAAAAAATATAATATAAATAAAATAAACTTCAATTATAAAGAATTTTAATACTAAAAACTAGTATACATTATAAGGCACATGCAGAAATTCAGTCAAAAAAAAAAAAATGTATGCGGACAAATTCGGCCAAAGAATACATCAAGCGACGAAAAAATGAACCATTTTTGGACGGCCAACTGAAACAGAATCTAATCAACCAATTGCGTCGGAGTTAAGCTGTCGTATCAGCCTTCATTCCGATTGATTCTCAGAGTAGTACGAATGTAGACGGATTTATCAAGAGTTTGTAGGAAGAGTCCAAGAAGGCGTAATATCTCACTCTCCTTCTCCGTCTCGATCGCAGGAGGCTTTCAGTAGAATTCGGTTAGCACTCTCTTTCTGTTTCTGCTGCTTCCCTTCATCAAAGCTTACGTGATTATATTGATTTGTTTGTTCTCTTTCTATTTGATTTTCTTTCACGATTGTTCACTTGCTGTTATTTGTTTCTTGTGCTGGATGCATGGCTAGAAGGAGAAAGCTTGATGAATATGTATTCTGGTTCATTTGGTTATTTTGTTAATTTTGGCACTCCTGATCTACTACAAGCCTACAAAACAAACACACCAGTGATCCATTTGGTTTTACACTCCTTTGTTTGAATGAAATTTCTTTTGTTACAAGGTATAGGAGTTGTGATTGGTCACACTTATTCCTCAGAAAAAAATTGAAGCTCTTTGCTGAAAAAAAAAATATGAATGAATAAGAAATAAGAAATATTTTTATATGCTAAAAATATTATATATTGTGTTGTTCTTGTAGAATAAATAATATTTCATATTAATTTGTTATGTCATGTTTAAGAATATCTTTTATTTAGGGGTGTTAATTGGACTGGATTTGGTCCAATCCGGTCCAGTCCAATGTGAGTCCATTATAAATGGATCTGGTCCTATCCAGTCCAATGAATATTTTGGACCGGTCCAAAGACTGTTCAATCTGTTCAAATTCCTGTTAATTTAGATTGGTTTCAACTCAAACCTGGTCCATTGACACCTATGTTCTAATCTTCTATCAATGGAACATATATTGGCTCAATCCGATATAAATTCATTATGGACGGACCGGGTCCAATCCAATATGTCATATTGGTCTGTCCAGTCCGTCCAATCCATTCAAAAAGATTTTGATTTGGACGGAGTCCAACCCAAAACCGGTCCATTGACACCCCTATTTTTATTCATATAAAATTTTACATGTATTATATTTTTAATTCGTATCATTTGATATATAGTATAATAATTATATCATATTATTACATAATATGTTTTATATTAAAATTCCCACAAATTATTTCTTGTGCAACCCCGGATAGAAATGGAATAAAAGATTTTACCAAACATCTTACTTTCTCTCCCACTCCATTATTACTTCTTAGAAATTATCTAGGAAACGATAAAAAAAAAAGGGTTACAATATTTCTAATCACTTACCAAGTTACACACTTGTGGGAGTATTAATGAATTGAATGGTCTGGATGGACGAACATATTGAATTAGACCAGTCCGGACTTAATAGTCCAAAGTATTTTTGGATTGAAGTGGATCTGGTTCAATCTGTAATGGATTTATATATTGGATTGGGTTGAATTGGACTAATATCCGGTCCATTGACAGAAGATAAGAGTAGACGGGGTGTCAATGGACCAGATTCGGGTTAGACCTAAAAGTACCAATATTCACAACTTGCTTAGATCAAAGTTAAATTTATTTATCATGGATTGCCTAACACTTCATTTTGCAGTCAGTTCATATATATAGCATCAGAAAAATGGATGGTGGAAATAAGGAGAAGAATAATGTCGAGATTCAAGACAAAGGGCTTTTTTCACACTACAGTTATGGTGTTAGTGGTGAACACTATTCATCGTCACCATGGGCATGCCCCCCAGTAGGCTACCCTCCACAAGGCTATCCATCCCAAGGATATCCTTCGGCCCATTGTTATCCTCCTCAAGGCTACCCACCAGCAGGATATTCTGCTTCACAAGGTCCATTCTTTCCAACTGGTTATCCTTCTTCAGCTTTCCCATATTATACAGGTATGGTTGCAAACGGTTCTGTACTTTGAAATTTGTTGTGAAAGGAGAGTTCTATCATGGTTTATATTTTGCAGATAAGGGTGTCATACTGTCATTGTCAACTGATTGGGTTTGGGTCAGAGTCAGACCCTATCTGAACCAAAATCAATTTGAATGGAATGGACACATGGATTAATTAAACATATTGAATTGGACCAGTCCAAACTTAATGATTCAAAGTATTTATTGGATTGGATTGGAACTGATCCATCTGTAATGGATTTGTATTGGGCCGGGTCAAGTTGAGCCAATATCTGGTCCATTGACAGAAGATAATTAGAGTATGCGTGTCAATGAACTAGCTTTGGATTGGACTCAATATAAATTAAAACCAGTTTGAACGGTCCCAGACATTGAATTGAACCTGGTCCATCTATAATGGACTCATATTGGACCGACCGGGGCAGCTTTGACCAATATTTGGTCCATTGACAGCCCTATTTGCAAACATTGCATGACGTCCCTTAGTTATGATTTCTTTGGAAGTGATGATGATATTTGTGGATATAGCTTGGAATGTTATTCCATTTGAAAACATCATTTTCATCATCATCTAAGCCTTGTCCCAATTATATCACTAGCTACATGATCGTTTAGTTTTATTCTTGTTTTTAGAAGTCGCAACAAGAAAAATAATTCACAATGGAGAACACCCCTGAAATGAACCACAAACCAAAAACACCCCAAGTCTATTGAGAAAGGACTGGCTTATACTTTGGAGTAGTTGGATCATATCCAATCAACTCCATGTGCTGATTCTATTAGATGCACACAATTAGCCTCTAGAAGCAACAATCTGACTCCTATGACAGGACGAACTAAACTCAAGACAAATGAAAAGCTTGCTTGTGCCCGTTTTATTGATGATTCATGTTTAATTTAAACAGTCCAGAGTTTTGACTCACACAATTGATCAAAAGCAAGGTTTTTAAAGTTGACCCGGACAACAAACAAGTCAGTGGTCTGATTCCCGGGTAGAACAGTTCGATCATTCGAACCAAACGGTCAAATCATTCTGATAAAAAAATAAAAAATTTAAAATATAAAAAATAAAAAACGGTAAAAGCCACTGAACAGTTTGAATGGTTGAATTGTTTAAGTCAGCGATTTACTGATCAAATCAACGGTTTTTGGCAAAAATCTGATTTTGAAGAAAAACTGATCAATTCCCGATTTTTCCGGTCTAGTTTTGAAAACTATGATTAAAAGACTCTTTCCTCAACTTCATGCCCTTTTTGGTTTTGTTGTTCCTAAAACATGAGAAATTGAGACCCGGCCTCATTTTATATATAGGGAGTGGACATGGCATGGGCATGGGGGCAATGCTAGCCGGAGGTGCTGCTGCAGCTTATGGAGCTCATCACTTGGCACATGGTGCTCATCATCTAGTGCATGGCCACCAGTATGAGAGCGGCCTCTACAAGCACCATGGCAAGTTTCATAAGCATGGGAAATATGGCAAGCCATGGAACAACGGAGTGTATGGAAAGTACAAGTTCATGAAGCGGTGGAAGTAATACTTCTTTAGCACAGATGCAACTTCACTTATATTTGGTTACTACCAGCTACCACCTACTATACAGATTACAATAATGAGTAGTTCTCAAGTTTAATCTCTTCTATCAATTATTAAGAAACACTATAGTTATGAGTTTAAGATATAAACTACTCTAGCATTCCTATGGGATAAATTAATATAATGGAGTACTTTAATGGGAATGCTTATGTTTTTCTGTGATTTGTGTGGAATGAGCTTGTTTTGCCACTTGGGGTACACATTGTGTGAGGTTAATTGCCCTTGGAGCCAGGCTTCTTTAATAAATTAATGCCTGTTTGCGAGGGCTGATGTGCAGTGGCTTCTGGCTTTCCAAGGTGCATTATTTGGCATCACAAAGATAGTCTATAGGTTATGTTCGATGAAAATTTTGAAGAGCCCAAATCTGCCGTCAATTAGTTATTTGAAGGGCTAACTGTCTGCTTCAGGCTCTTTTAAAAGCTTATCTGGAGTGTTTTTTTAAGCAGCTGAACCAGTTTAGCTGAATCTTAAGCTCAGCCCTCTCGAACGGGCCCCTTAAGGTACCTGTGTTTATGTGACTACAGGGGTGTCAATGGACCGGTTTTGGATTGGATCCCATCCAGTCCTAAATCAATTTGGACGGATTGAATGCATGAACCAACAAGACATATTGGATTGGACCAATCCGATCCAAAATATTTACTAGATTGGATTGGACCTGGTCTGTTCGTAACAAATTTATATTGGATTGGGTTAGATTAAGTCAATATTTGGTCCATTGATATAAGATAAGAATATATGTGTCAATGGATCGGGTTTGGGTTGAAGCCAATTTAGGGGTATCTATGGTTTGGTTAACTAAACCATGGCCCTTTTTTGTAAACCAAACCGGTGGTACCGGTTTTTTTGTTTCGCCAAACCAATACCACCGGTTAACCAGTCTGTCGGTTTTGGTTTTTGACCAGTTTGAGTCTTCGGTTTTTTGGTTTTTTATATTATATATTATATAAATATATGTATAATATTATATTATAAATAATAAATGATATATAACATATTATAAATATTTTAAAAATATATAATATATTTGTAAATAGATCATTATAAATATAATATAAATATATATTTATATAAAATACATAGAAAATATGTGACATGTTAAAAATATTTATAAAATATGCATATAAATATATACTGGTTGGTTTGGTTAACCATCGGATTTTTTATAGGTTAACTGAAAACCGAACCAATCCTTCGGTTTTTCAAAAATTTCGAACCAAAACTGGACTGACTGATTCGATTAACCGCATTTTACGGTTCGGTTTTTTGGTTTTTTGATTTTTCATGGACACCCCTATCTATTAAACAAATTGGATAGTGTAGACATTAAATTGGACCAATCCAAATTGGTCCAAAACATTCATTGGATTAAATTGGACCTGACCCATTTATAATAGACTCATATTGGACTAAATCGGATTGGACCAACTCCAATCCAATTGACACCCCTACTGATAACATGTCCCTTTCTTAGAGGAACAATGTGTTGTGGGGTTAATTGACCATGCTCATGCAGTCATTAGCTTTTGGACAAGCACATAATTAATGGGTGTCAAATGAGGATGCATCATTGACATTGACATCGAATGTTCATGGTGGCTTATGTGAATTTATAAGATTTTCACTGAACTCAGAAGGGAATAATTCATCCATGGTAGAGAGAGTCAACAAATGTCTCAGGGCCTCAGGCTCTCATCTAGCAACCTGGTGTTGAGTCCACTATAGGAATTGGAGCTTCATTTTATTGCTTCTGTTTATGGGGAACCCAAAGTTCTGAATATCATACATGACAGACATTTGCATGATTCTGCAAAGAAATTGGAAAAAAGATGCCCATAATGCATCATCCTCTGTACCAGACCAATACTAATCTGCCACACCAGTCTGTTCTTCCCATTTTAAAAATTAATAAAGTGAGTTTTTTAAATAATGTGGCAGAACTGTAGAAGGCTATTGGTACAAAAAAGTTTATGTACCAAGGGTACAGAGGATGTGATTTCGGTTGAGCTGATAGCAGACCTTAATACCTTATTAGGAGCTAAGGAGTCCATAGAGGACCCTCAATTAGGCTGTGTTTGGTTTGAAAGAAAAGATAAGGAAAGTGATGAGGGCAGATTTGGCCCTTCACTAACATCATGATACATGGTATATCAAAACAGCTAGACTACATCCTAGCATCACCTAGGCAACAACTTGCCTTTGCCAAAATGGGGTTCCATCTGACAACCTGCCTCTACTGCCGACCTGGTGACCTACTTCTGTTGCCGACCTGGCGACCTACCTCTACTGCCAACGTGGCAACCTACTTCTGTTGCCGACCTAGAGACCTACCTCAGTCGTCAACTTGGAGATCTACTTCTATCATCGACCTGGCGACCTACCTCTATTGCCGACCGGTGACCTACTTCTGCTGCCGACTTGGCGACCTGCCTCTACTGCCGACCTGGCAACCTACTTCTTTTGCCGACCTAGAGACCTACCTCTACTGTTGACCTGGCGATCTACTTCTACCGCTGACCTGGCGACCTACCTCTACCGTCGACTTGGCAACTTTCCTCTGTCGCCGACCTAGCGATCTACTTCTATCGCTAACCTGGCGACCTACCTCTGTCGCCGATGTGGCGACCTAGCGACCTGCCTCTACCACCGACCTGGTGACCTACTTCTGTTGCCGACCTGGCGACCTGCCTCTACTATCGACCCGACGACCTACTTCTTCTATCGACCTAGAGACCTGCCTCTACTGTTGACCTAGCGATCTACTTCTATCGCTGACCTGGTGACCTACCTCTGCCGCCGACATGGAGACCTGCCTTTGTCGCCGACCTTGCGATCTACTTCTATCGTTGACTTGGTGACCTACCTCTGCCACCGACCTGGCAACCTGGCGATTTGCCTTTGTCGCCAACCTAGCGACCTACTGATGTGGATGCGTTTATTGGGAAGAAGTATCGCCGATGGCAGCAGTAGTAATTGGGGGTTCTCAGTTCTCATCTTATATAATTCCAGCTAGATACAGTTGTTCTATCTTCTCTATTCAGCATTCTTATCTTATCTGTTTTTAGTAGTAGGATTAGTAGGGAGTCTTATCTATTCAATGTTCTTATCTTATCTATTCAGTGTTCTTATATGTTCAGTAGTATAGATTAGTAGGGAGTCTTCCTAAAAGTAAGACTCTTATCTCTTGTAATCTCCTATTTAAGGAGCTAACAATATTCAATAAAGGCATCGGAAATTTCAGCCAAGAAAGAGCAATGGAGAGTTGGTAATCTCTTGAACAAATCACCATTAAGGCACCAAGATAGGTTCCTCAAGAAAAGGGAGGAACAAGGGAAAACGGGAGGTTTTCCCCGTGGACCGACCCGTGACAAGATCCTATTCTTGGGCCCTTAACAGCTTGGTATCAGAGCAAAGTGTTATGGGTGATTTGGAGCAGTTGACGTCCAGGGTCCACGAATTGGAGCACAGGCTCGTGGAGAACAGCACGGAGGTATGCGAAATCAAGGACGATGTTCGAGAGTTACGGCGCTTGAGGGAGTTATTTTTCTCTAACAAGGAGAGGAACCCAGAAGGGGCTGCAACCACTAACGGCCGCCGACCAGACGTGGCGGAGTCAACCGGCAAACAACAGATCGTCACCCAGGGAGCAACGGTCATCCCCAAATATAGCAGGTTGAAGTTCCCTTCTTACAACAGCGCCGGTGATCCCTTGGGGTGGCTGTACCGATGTGAGCAGTTCTTCCGCAACCAAAGGACAGAGGACAGAGACAAGGTAAGCCTAGCCGCATTCCACTTGACGGAGGAGGTGCAGCTCTAGTTTTATCAATTGGAACAGGAGGAACCCGGGCTCAGTTGGACTCAATTCAAATCCTTCTGCCTTCTCCGGTTTGGGCCCCCATTAACAAGCAATTCCTTGGGCAAACTAATCAACCTCAAACAGATGGGAACAGTGGCTGAATATCAGCGCCAGTTTCAGATCTTCCTTGCTAGAGCATCATCGGTACGACCGTACCAGCAGGTAGACATGTTCACCACAGGGTTAGCAGAACCTTTGAGGGTGGATGTGGAGATGCAAAATCCCCCCAACCTGGTTATGACCAAGAATCTAGCCCGCGCCTTCGAACGTAAGCTGCAACTCAGCCGCTGAACCTTCAGTATAGGGCAGCCGCCGACATCATGGGCCCCGAAAACTCCCGGAATGGCCCCTTCTTCTGCAGCCATCCGAGAATAGAAGCCTCATACGAGTGACATCCCTAGGTCAGCATCCAGTGTAGGAAGCAACGTGGTGGCACCCCCCATTAAGCGCTTATCCATAGCCGAGATGGTAGAACGTCGGGCAAGGGGATAGTGTTTCAACTGCGATGATCTTTATTCGGCAGGACACAGGTGCAAGAGACTTTTCTGCCTCCTGGTGGATGAACAAGAGGAAGACGAGGATGAACCCTCAGTATTCGAACTCAAGATTTCCCTCCATACATTCACCCGAATAAAAACCTCTCAGACCATGAAGTTGCAGGCACGGGTAGTGGGATAACCAATACAGATCCTCGTTGATTAAGGAAGCACACAATTTTGTAAGTGAACAAGCTGCCCTTCAGTTGAAACTGCCTATGGAAATCAGACCACAACTGCAGGTAGCCATAGCAAACGGTGAAAGGGTTCACAGTCCGGGAATCTATAAGGACGTCCAAATACAAGTCGAATTCGAATCCTTCTGTGTTGATTTGTTTGTGCTATCCTTGGATGGATTTGATGTAGTTTTGGAGGTAAAGTGGTTGATTACCCTAGGCCCAATCCTATGGGATTTCAGCACCCTAACGATGACATTCCACTTGAATGGGAAGCAAGTTACTTGGCAGGGTAATAGGGTAAAAGCAAAAATACTACAAGTTCATGTGCTCCAGGGCGAAGCGACGCACTCATCAACTATGGAAAAGCTCCTCACCGATTTTTCGGATGTGTTCCAAGAACCCAATCGTCGTCCGGCCTTATCGCTACCCACATCTGCAGAAAGACGAGATAGTGAAGCAATGTGCTGAAATGATGAAATAGGGGATCATCCGCCTTAGCCGTTCTCCCTTCTCCTCGCCAGTCTTGTTGGTGGCAAAGCGGGATGGTACTTGGAGGTTTTGTATTGACTACAGAGAGCTCAAAAACTGGACTATCAAGGATAAATTCCCTATTCCCATTGTGGATGAGTTGTTGGATGAACTTCATGGTGCCTAGTACTTCTCAAAATTAGACCTCAGGCCGGGATACTTTCATGTTCGAATGGCTTCTGAAGACATTGAGAAAACCTCCTTCATAATTCATCATGGCCACTTTGAATTTTTAGTTATGTCGTTCAGTCTCACAAACGCCCCATCGACATTTCAGTCCCTGATGAATGAGGTATTTCAGTTCCACCTTCGCAAATTTGTTTTAGTGTTCTTTGACGACATTTTAGTCTACAGTAAATCTTGGATAGAACATGTGCATCATCTGCGAACTGTTTTTGAACTCTTGCGCCACCACAATCTCTTCCTTAAATGATCCAAGTGCTCTTTTGGGGAGCGTCAGGTTCTTTACTTGGGTCACGTCATCAACGGGCAAGGGGTAACGATGGACAGTTCCAAAATTCAAGCAATCAAGGAATGGCCCAAGCCTCAATCTGCCAAGGCTCTTCGCAGGTTCCTCGAGTTGACAGGATATTGCTGCAAGTTCGTACAGAATTATGGCCTGTTGGCTGCTCCCTTAACCAACCTGCTAAAGAAGAATGCCTTTCATTGGGACGACACAGCTGATGTGGCTTTTGCAAGTTTAAGGGATGCCCTCTCCTCCACCTCAGTTCTGCAATTACCGGACTTTGATCTTGAGTTCACAGTCAAGTGTAATGCATCCAAAATAGGGATTGGAGCCGTATTACAACAACAAGGGCACCCGATTACCTTCTTCAGCCGTAAACTTGCCGACCGACATTTAAAATTACCCGCCTATAAACGCGAGTTGATTGGGTTAGCTAAAGCAATCCAACACTGGAGACCGTACTTATGGGGAAGATCATTCGTCGTCAAAACTGATTACTATAGCCTCAAGTACTTGTTGGAGCAGTGACTTACCACTTCTCAACTATATTGTGTTAGCAAGCTGCTTGGCTTTGATTTCCGGGTAGACTACAAGGCAGGATCCTTAAATGGCGTTGCGGATGCATTATCTAGATGTGATGAGGACACTATGCTCCTTTGTGGAATTTCCCATCCCCGAATCACCTTGTTAGACAACATCACAAAGGTGATGCCACAATCACCAAAGTGGACGGCCCTTGTTCAGAAAGTTCAATCCGGAGCCGCCGACTCCAATTGGTCCCTTCATGACGGGCTGGTGCTGTATAAAAGTCGGGTACATCTCCCAATAGATTCCTCTTTAATTCCTGCCATCATCTCCAGCATTCATAACTCCACCCATGAAGGCATTCAGATGACACTGCACCGCGTCCAAGTCGATTTCCATTGACCGGGTATAAAGGCTTCTATTAGGGACTTTATACAAAATTGCTCCACGTGCCAACAGCACAAATGGGAGAACTTACACCCGGTTGGCCTTCTTCAACCCCTTTCGATTCCAGCACAGATATGGGTTGATATCTTCATGGATTTCATAGAGGGACTACCCAAGGTTGGCGAAAGATCGGTTCTTTACGTGGTGGTGGATCGCTTCTCTAAGTACGCTCATTTCATCCCTCTATCACATCCATACAGTGCTACTTCAGTCGCCTACGGCTTCTTTACGAAAGTTTTCTGTCTACATGGGTTGCCAGAATCTATTTTCAACGACATGGACCCAGTTTTTACTAGTGCCTTCTGGAAGGAATTGTTCTGGTTACATGGCACCACCTTAGCTTTTTCCTCCGCTTATCATCCTCAGTCAGACGGACAAACGGAGGTGGTGAACCGTACGATTGAAATGTATCTCCGTTGTTTTGTTGGAGATCAACCGCGACGGTGGGTTGATTGGCTTCCTTGGGCCGAGTACTGTTATAACACTGCCTATCATTCTTCCCTGGGAATGACACCCTTCCGGGTCGTCTATGGCCATGACCCTCCTCGTTCGTTATCCTATGAACCCGGTTCTACTCGTTTGGAGGAGATTGATCGTTCCCTACAAGAGCGTGATGCCCTTCTAGTTGAAGTTTCTCTTCGCTTACAGCAGGCACAACTAGTCATGAAGTGTGCCTATGACCAGCATCATCGGGAACTGTCATTTGAACCTAGACAGTTTGTTTGGTTGAAGTTTCAGCCCTATCGGCAACGCTCCTTGAGTCACAGGGCTGCTCCTAAATTATCTCCTAAATTTTATGGACCCTTCAAGGTTTTGCGGCGGATTAGTAAGGTTGTATACCAACTAGAACTGCCAGAGCACAGTAGGATCTATGATGTTTTCCACATTTCCTTGAAAGAGGGCAAGCTCATTCCCCAACCTCGGGCTCTTGTTCGCTCCCGAATCAATCAGGGTGTTCTCGAAGTCCTAGTAGAATGGGCTAGCCTGCCATCCTGGTTTCGAGCTTGAGGACAAGCTCTTAGTCCAGGAGGGGAGTAATGATGTAGACGCGTTTATTGGGAAGAAGTATCGCCGCCGGCAGCAGTAGTAATTGGGTGATCTCAGTTCTCATCTTATCTAATTCCAACTAGATACAGTTGTTCTATCTTATCTATTCAGCACTCTTATCTTATCTGTTTTTCGTAGTAGGATTAGTAGGGAGTCTTATCTATTCACTGTTCTTATCTATTCAATAGTATAGATTAGTAGGGAGTCTTCCTAAAAGTATGACTCTTATCTCTTGTAATCTCCTATTTAAGGAGCTGATAATATTCAATAAAGGCATTGAGTTCTCATCTTATCTAATTCCAACTAGATACAGTTGTTCTATCTTATCTATTCAGCACTCTTATCTTATCTGTTTTTAGTAGTAGGATTAGTAGGGAGTCTTATCTATTCAGTGTTCTTATCTATTCAGTAGTATAGATTAGTAGGGAGTCTTCTTAAAAGCATGACTCTTATCTCTTGTAATCTTCTATTTAAGGAGCTGATAATATTCAATAAAGGCATTAAGAATTTCAGTCAAGAAAGAGCAAGGGAGAGTTGGTGATCTCTTGAACAAATCACCATTAGGGTGCCAAGATAGGTTCTTCAAGAAAAGGGAGGAACAAGGGAAAACAGGAGGCTTTCCCCGTGGACCGATCCGTGACGAGATCCTATTCTCGGGCCCTTAACACCTACCTTTCTAGAAGCTTGCTAGTTGTCTCTGAACCTTTTTGGGATCACGCCGTATAACCATAGGCCTTATCCTCATCCCGCCCGAGTCGGAGGGAAACGGTAAGCCTCATTAACTGACACGTTATCCTCCTTCCAAAGCGCAACAGACCTCTATGTCGTGGGCCAAGGATTTTGGGAGCGTTTCACAAGACCCATGGCAACCCAACTATATAAGGGCATTGGCCTCTGAGACCTAGGTAGATGCGTAATTTTTAGTTCTCACTACTCTCCAGCTCGTCAGCATTCAACTAGGCATCAAAACCACCTCTCTAGCTTGTCACCATTTAGCTAGGCATCAGAACCACCTCTCCAACTCGTCACCACTCAATTAGGCATCAAAGCCACCTCTCCAGCTCATCACCACTCAGTTAGGCATCAAAGCCACCTCTCTAGCTCGTCACCATTCAGCTAGGCATCAGAGACACCTCTCCAGCTTGTCACCATTCTGCTAGGCATCAGAGCCACCTCTCCAACTCGTCACCATTCAGCTAGGCATCAGAGCCACCTCTCCAACTCGTCACCATTCAGCTCGGCATCAGAGCCACCTCTGTAGCTCGTCACCGTTTAGCTAGGCATCAGAGTCACCGATCCAGCTCGTCACCACTCAGCTAGGCATCAGAGCCACCTCCCTAGCTCGTCAGCATTCAGCTAGGCATCATAGCCACCTCTCCAGCTTGTCACCATTTAGCTAGGCATCAGAGCGACCTCTCCAACTCGTCACCACTCAATTAGGCATCAAAGCCACCTCTCCAGCTCATCACCACTCAGTTAGGCATCAAAACCACCTCTCCAGCTCGTCACCATTTAGCTAGGCATCAGAGCCACCTCTCCAGCTCGTTACCATTCAGCTAGACGTCCAAGCCACCTTCCAGGTAGAAACCATTCAGTTAGGTATCCAAGCCACCTTCCAGGTAGGGATTATTTAGCCAGGCATCTAAGTCACTAGCCAACCAGTAGCTGCCAAAATGCGCGTCATCAGAAAGAAAAGGTAGAGAAACTCATACTTACCTTGTACAAGTTTTCCTACCTTTCTTTCAAACCAAATTAGAGGAATCCTATTGAAAATACCAACTTAGATAAATCCTCAAGCTATGTTTTGTTTAACAAAAAAAAAAAAACATAAGAGAAATATACATTTCAGTCCAACTTTGTTAAACTAACGTGGTGAGGGGTAAAATTATGAAAATACCCATATTCTAATTCTCTTTTTTCACCATTCATCTTTGTTCCATCTTTGTTCTATCAGGTGAACGTACTTTGCCACTACTGGTTTGCATCTAAAGTCCAAAAGTAGAAAAAGATGAATAGAAGAAAAAAGGGTTTTTGGCTCTAACAATCAATTTTGACCCTAAATATTAAAAAGGTCCATTTTCGACCCCTTACTTAAGATAAAAAGGCCATTTGTAGGCAAAAAAGGATGGCATTTGAAATGGTGTTGACATATCAGTTAGACAATGTTATGTGGCACTACGCAAAGTTTGAAAAAGGTCACTTTCACCCCAAAGTTTGAAAATTGCATTAATTAAGATAATTTAAGTAAATAAGTTAATTAAATTAATTAAGAAAACAATGTTAATTAATTAAGTTTAACAAACAGAGCTAATCAATCTAAATAAGTAAATTAAGCCAATTAAGTATGGTTTTAAAAATCAACCTAAAACGAAACCACTTTGATCAATGGTTTGATTGTTTGGTCCAAATGGATCAACCCATGACATTTTGAAAAATAAAAATTAAAGTATAATTAAAATAAAAATTGACTTGAAAACCATTTATTGGATCAAACAGTTTAGAAGTTCAATCATTTGGGTCAATAGTTTGTTAACCAAGTTAAAAATTTCAGGCGGTCAAACTATTCTACCTAGGAATTGGTCAATCATCTAGTTCCATTTTATACCCAGCGACTGACCATTCAACCCTAGGAACTGGTTTATTCAGATCGAACAACCAAATTATTAACCTAAAAACTAGTGGCCAAAATGGTTCCATTTTGGTCAATTTTTAAATTGCCTTGCTTAATTGGCTTAATTTACTTATTTAGATTGATTTGCTTTGTTTATTTAATTTAATTAATTAACTTTGTTTCCTTAATTAATTTAATTTACTTATTTAATTGCTTAATTTACTTAATTATCTTAATTAGTATAATTTATTTAATTTAATTAAGTAAATTAAAACTAATTAACTTTAGGGTCATTTAATTAGACCTTAAAGTAATTTACTTACTTAACTTTATTACAGTGGCCCATTTTCAAACTTTAGGGTTGAAAATGGCCTTTTTTATCAAAGTCTGGGGGCCAAAATGACCCTTTTTAGTCTTTATGGTCAAAATTGGCAAGAATTGTACCTAAATATCAATATTTTTTACTATTCATCTTCTTCCACCTTTGGACTTTTGATGCAAACTAGTAGTGGCAAAGTAAATTCACCCCTATTTATTCATTGGGGTAGTCTCACTTTTGGATGCTTACTTTGATATGGATGGTTTGTGTAAAGTCCAAAGATAAAACAAAGATGAATTGTGAAAAATAGAAATAGAATATGGATATTTTCATAATTTTACCCCTCACCGCGTTAGTTTAACAAAGTTGACTGAAATGTATATTTCTAGAAGTTGAGAGACTAAAATAGCACATTTAAAAATGGGTTAATTACTTGTATATACCCTGTAAATTTGAGAAGCTAATTATATATACATTGAATTTTTAAAATCAATTTATACATGTCATATTCAGCCCCACATATAACATAAATAGGACTTTTGCCAAGAAAAAAAATGTTCAATTCCCCAACTCTCCAATTTTAGATGGGAGTTTTGTCTTCTGAGTCTTATTCTGATTCCAAGAAGCAAAAGGATTGAAAAATTTTCTCTATGGTATTTTTTTTCTAATATCATGCTATGCTGCCATGTTATATGAATAGGAAAATGTTTTTGGATAAAAGATTTAAACATTACCCTGAATTTTTATAAATTGACTTAAATGTACCTTGAGTTTTTAAAATAAACTTAAATATACCTTGTAGGCTAACCCAATTGGACTTAAACATACCCTATCAATAAAACTTGACATATGGAGTCATCTAAAATTTTTAAAATCATATTTTTCCCTTCCAATAAAGAAATAGAAGTGAAGAAGAAGAAGTAAAGAACATTGGAGGAGAGGAGAAAATATTCAAAGTTCAACCAGAGGTGGAAATACATATTGGTTATGGAATTTGAGGTTCATCGTAGCTTGTCTTGACCACAATCATGGAAAATGGTTCTATGAAATGAAAGAAAACAGCAAAGAAATGAGCAATCTAGGGCAATTCCTTCAACCACATTGAGAACTGCAAGTGCACTTGCAGATAAGGATCAGTGGAAGATAATGGGATTTGTATTTTCCTCTTCCTTTATGTCTAGTTCATCCTAGAACTGATTCAGCAACACTGTAAAAAAGTCAAGAGTAGTTGCAAAGGTGTACTCTGTTGTTTCGTAATGATAACGATGAGGAAGAAGAATAATCTAATCTAATGGTCGAGACTGAACATTTTTAATTTAACAAAATCTCAAGTCACCGAATTTGATGTCTTCCACCTCAAAATCAGTCACTTCTTGGATTAAAGTGCTATTCAGATTTCTCTCTAAGACAAATGTACTCTGTTTAATGACTCTTTCATTAACTAAGGCCATAATAGGGCATCAAACCTTGAAGACAAGAGGAAAATTGAATGAAGGGGTTAGGTTTTTCTGCTGTGATGGGCCCATCTTTCTTCTACTTGTCTCTTAACTCAAAGAATCACCTCCAAGAAGATCAAGTCATCATGATGCTAAATCCTAATGTTCTAGCTAACCAGAAGGTAGGAAGTGGTGAAAAACCAAAATAACTCAAAGGTGCATTTGAAGTTGCCCACCACTCACATCACATGGGTTTGAAATACGTAGGATGTACTTCGAAAATTTGAAAGAAAATGAAGAGTAAGAAAGGTCGTAATAAGGTATATTAAAGTGTTTTTTAAAAAGGGTAAATTATAAAAAGCTCCCTGAAGTTTTTATCCATTTTGCCCTTATGCCCTAACTATGATATGTAAAACCATATCCTATGAAAAATTCCTGTTTGCAGCAATTACCGGTTTACTATAGTAACTGGTGATTAATTATTTGTTTTTTCAGTCAGCTCTTAATTACCCTGGGACGGAATACAAAACTTCCGTCGACTACAATAAGATAATTAATAAATATGATTCTTTTTTCAACACCTCCGCCCACGTCAGCGAAACAGTAATAATATTCCACAGTCAAAGATAAACAATGCTGAAGAAGACTAACAGACCTATTTGCACGAGACAGGGATGGGGCTACCCCTGAATCCCCCCGATCGGGGACGGGGGCGAGGAATAAATAATCTCCACCCCAATTAATATATATTATAAATTTAAATATATAATATTATTCGTTTTTAAAATATTAATTATTAAAACTTTAAAAACAATAAAAGTGTAAAATACTAAACTAAAACCCTCGACACACACTCGACAAAGAGAAGAGAGAAATCGAGAACTCTTAACTCTATCTCTGGAACAGCTAAACCAGTGAACCTTAGCTTTTTGCATGCCTTCGTCTTCGACTCTTCGTCGCCGATCGTCGTCGCCGTCAGAAGACCCAGAACCCTAGCTCCGTGCCTTTTCAAGTGATAGAGAAGAGATACTCAAAGAAGAGTTTCAGTCGTCAGTCCTTCTAACCTTCGTCTATTGTTGCTGACTGTTGTCGCCCGTCGGACTCTCTCTTGTCGCCAACCTTAACTCTCCCAACGGTCTTCTCCTCTCTTTCTCTCTCTTAGTCTCAATGTCTCTGTAACCTCAATCCGTCGGGGAAGTCGGGGATGGAGGGGATTCCTTTCCCCCTCAGGGATCAAAGAGGGGGACGGAGGGTAATTTGGGGGTTGGGGTCAAGGATGGGGAATGTAATCCCCGCTCTGAACCCGCCCCCGTTGCCATTCCTAATGAGACACAGTCACTAACGTCTAATGAGGTCCCAAGAAGAATTTTAAATAAGTACTGAACAATTCTGATGGCTTAATTCAAATCTCAATAACAGTATCATCAGATGGGTCTTTCTCGTGCAAATAAGTCTGCTAGTTATCTAGAAACAAATGATACGCGCCGTGAATTCACAGCTAATGTATAGAGTGAGATTGTGAGAAAACTCAATAACTCACCGAATAGTATGGAACGGCTGAAACGATGTTGATCGGCTCTGCTGAATCAGAGATGATAAAGCATAGAGTGCTGCCTGAAAGAGTTGTGCTGAACTGGTACCAACCATGATGTAACAACCTTCTGTTTTAGCGTTGGTCACCAAATGATGCAAGCGTCTGATCTCTTCCACTAATTCCGGCTCCAGAAACTAGAACAAGTTTGTAATGTCGGAGAAGTAGCTTAGCGATTGCCAGACGGAGATCACCACTGTGCACTTGTCCCCCATCTTCTGCCAATATGGCTTGAACATTTTTGGATCACCACTGTTAAAGTCAAATAAAAAATACCATCAGGCGTCAGTCTGAGAATATGAAATTACTGTATCCTGGGACGATGTACATATCAAAAACCCAACTTCAACTGTAATTGAAAATGATGGAAGCAAATAACGCACAAGCTTCGAATTGGAAACTTAATTACTGGTCAAGGTTAACAACGGAATCAGAGGGGAGCTTCTTGGTCATGCCGTTTTGTTTTGCTTGGAAAGCAATAGAAGAAGGGGAAGAGTGGCCGTTAATGCGCACCTCCTGCTCAGTACCAGGCATCTTCTATTCTCTGTTTAGTTACCGTTAGACGACGCGAAGACTAAAAACTCCTGAAAACTCGAACAAGCATCGAAGAGAGAGATCATATCCAGAAATCAACACTGTTTCTCGATCACATACATTTCTCCCGACCGTCTTTGATTGTCAGAGGCCCCCTGTACTAGCCGTTCGAAGCAGCCGTTCTTCACCGTCGGAAGTGAGCTTTCCTAGCCATCGTGCACCCCCATCCACCGGAACAGCTTCTAGGTGACGTTTAACGGTGAAGACTTTAATGTCCTTATCTTGAAATGAATTTCTTTTTTAAAATACAATTTAAATTGTTGTTTTTGAAACCGGTATTACTGAAATAGAGAAGTGGAATGTTGATTGGTTATGATACTTTTTCCATATCATAGATTTTCCCATTATTAAACTTTCTTCAAGCAGAGTCGAGTCGTCGACTCTCTCTCTCTTTGGCCTTGGATACATGAAGCTGCATCTTGGCTTTTGCCTTTTTAATCTCGTGTACCATCTTCATAGTGTATCTCAAGGTATTTAACTAACACAGCTTGCATTTCGACCTTTTTGTCTTACTCCAATAATTCCAACGTTGAATATCGGATGAGATTAGACTTGCAGAGACAAACAATTGGTGGAAGACGATAGTAAAACCTTCACTTGACTTGTTTAATTCCATAAGATATGAATCCCCTTTGACTTGTTACAATAGTAAAACTTTCACTTTCAACTTTGTATTGGGAATTTCTTTTTAAAACTAAATCATCCCAAGTAATGGGAGCGGTAGATTGATGGACCATGTCCCAGACTCTTTGCACTTGATTCTGTTTTGAAGAAGCCATGGGTATGCAATGGAAGGCCGATCGCCTCTAGTTCTTTGTTCTTAGGAACAAATGAACAGTGTTTTTAGAGGAAAGACAAAATAGGTATTTTAAAAAATAAATACATTAAGTCGGCTTTTCTCTCTAGGTCTAAGAAGGGAGATAGTTGAATATTTGATAACATTTATAGGGGAGGTTTTTGTTAAAGTAAAAACATAGGGAGGTTTTTATAATTGTCAGAAAATTCAAGAGAGGTTTATGTATTTTAACCCTTTTGAAAAACTCAAGTATATTTAAGTCTTTTACCCAATTTTTTTTTTTTTTTATAAAGCTAAAAATAAAAAACCGTCGCAAGGACTAGAGTCTATACCAGATTTGGTGGGTTTAAAAATAACGTGCATATAATTTAAGTATGGAATTTTTGTTTGGATTTCACACGTTTCCACCACCTAGGAATTCGGAATTGTCACTGATTTCTGCTTGTCTCAATCATATTCGGAGAAGGGCAATCGGTTAGCGCTTCTCTTCCTGAATTACTTATTCCGGCTTCACCAAAATTTACGTGATTGTTGTTCGATTTGTGTTTCTCAATGGAGTTTTTACTCCCTTGTTGGCAATTCTCTCTGTAAATATACCTCCTGTGGAATTTTTGGTACGAAATTATTCACAGGTTTAGGGTATTAAGATCTGAATCTTCCTTGTTTCATCCTTTTTCTAGAGATTATTTCATTTGAATTCAATTGCTTCTTTGAAATTTGATTGATTTATTGCTTGACGGGTTGTGTTGTTTATTTGTCTAATTCTTGTTATGGATGTGTCGTGCGTGAATTGTTTTTGTTTTCTGACTATTTAAGATTTAGGTGTTTGCTGTCTTTCTTATGATGGAGCTTTGTCATAGAGCTTCATTCCGGGAATTTCTCTCTTCTATTGCCTGAGAATGATTTTGTCAGAGCCGGCCTTGTATTTGTTAGCAATTATGTAGGATATATTTTCAGAAGTACAGATTCAACTTCATTATGAGTTTGCTCATTCTATCATGGCTCGTGCATACTCAAAGGCTTTAAGATGCCAGAGTTGACATTGATATCCTGTATAATCAGCATTTGTGGCCAATATATCAATCTGTTTTAAGTTTTTTTTTTTTTTTTTTTTTTTGTTATTTGCATTTCTGTGGGATGTATTTTCAGCAATACAGATTCATTATGGGTTTGCTCATTCTATCATGGCTCATGCATGCTCAAAGGCTTAAGATGCCCGGGTTGACATTCATGATCTTGTATGATTAGCATTTGTGGCCAATATATATTTTGAATGATACAAAGCCAAATCTGTTTTAAGTTTTTAATTATTTGCTTTTACAGTGGGGCCTCATGTATTTTATTATTGGCGTAAAACCTCATCATTGATTCTGGTTCCACAGCCTGCTGAACTGCCTTCGCGGCCAAACCTTACTTGTAACTTCTTTGTTGTTTGAACTGAATCAGAATCCCATATCTTTGGAAAGAATAGGAATTCCATATCTTTTATTCTTTTTGGATTTTGGATTGAACAGAAGTACTTCTTTGAGAAAACCAACTATTTCAAATGTATCTATTATTCAAGGAAAGTTTGTGGGCTAGCTAATAGCAAATTAGCATTCTTATTTTTTTTTTTGTTTTGATAAATATAGTAAATTAGTATTCACATTTCATAATTTCTAGAAAAGCCTACTCTGTCATTTATATCCCAACTAAGGCAAACATAATCAAAAGTCTAACATTACATGCTTATTCTGCCACAATACAATGTGACCAGGATATAGTTACCCAAGGCATGTATTTTACTTCTATGATTCTTCACTTATTGCATCTGCACTTGTTTTCCTTGAACCTTCTTCCCTAGACCATAGCAAAGATTTAGCTTCTGGGAGAGGCTTTGGAAAATATGAATCACCAAAGTGTAACTTCAGTCCTATTTATTATGTTGAAGCTAGTAGACAAGTTGACTTTCTATGGATTGTATCTAACAATTGTCTTCTTTGTCAGTTTTTGTAGCAACAGTTTTACATTGAAGAAAAATGGGTGGTGGAAAGGACAAACATGATGAATCACAAGACAAAGGGCTTTTCTCACATCTTGTTCCTGGTATGGCTGGATATCCTCCTGGTCATTACCCACCACCAGGTGCATACGCCCCTCCTCAGGGGTACCCCCCACCAGGTGCATACCCCCCTCCACAGGGCTACCCACCACATGGATATCCTCCTCAGGGCTACCCCCCAGCAGGATACCCCCCACCAGGCGCATACCCTCCAGCTGGTTATCCTGGTCCACCTGCTCCACATCATGGAGGTATTATTGATGATCATATCTTGCCAAGAATCATCTCCCTTGCACCATGATATTTCTTGTAACATGATGATTTTATCCCTACATGATGTAATTGAGAATCTGGCATTTAAAATCCCACACAATCATTAATTTGAACTAGATTAAGTAATTTGAAACATTTACATTTGCCACTGAACTGTAATTGGTGCTTGATATAGCCATATAAGATTGCTTGAGTTCTTCTACTTCAAAAACAACTAGAGGACAATAAGGGTTTTGCTTTCTGTATTGGTGATTTTTAATTAATCTCACTTTCGACTATAGTTCGAAAATTTAGTTGCTTTTGCTACATGAGTTCCATCTCTCAGCTACATGGTGATCTTAAGCATCATGAATTCGACTCCTACCAGTAACAAACTGGAGTTTAACTTAGACAGATCATTAATTAGTAAGTCAAATGCCTCTGGTTTAGTTAATAGTTTTTTAGACAATCCTAACTTCTAACGGGGTGTTTTTTTTTGGATTTTGAAAGGGGGGAAAGTTGGTTAATGGGATTTTGGTTTTCATTGACCAAGAATCCCATGTTCATTTTTCAGATTTATGTAGGGACCAAGGAAAGTTTATTTTCCTGGGTACCATCTCCTAGGTGGGTAAATAACTTTCCCACCTAGGGGAAAGTTGTTAACATTTGAATGGGACAAAAATGCCCCTTTTAATAATCGATTTTTTATGGATAAAATGGTCATTACCTTATTTACCTAGAAAAAAAAAACATGGATAAATACACTTACCCAGGTAATTGCATTTATCCAGATAAATAACTTGCCGAAAAACGAACGGGCCTAAGTTCCAAGTCAAAGAAGTAAAAAGCACCCTTGTAAATTATGTCCTTGATTTTGTGGATGGTTTCTGAATTACAGGGCATGGATCTAGCATGGGAGCAATGATTGCTGGAGGTGCGACTGCTGCTGCAGTTGCTTATGGAGCTCATCAGATGTCACAAGGTGCTCATCATCTTGCACATGGTGCCTTCTATGGGCATGGTTCCCACAAACACGGGAAGTTTAAGCATGGAAAATTTGCCAAGCATGGGAAGTTTAAGCATGGGAAGCATGGATTTGGAAAGTTCATGAAGAAGTGGAAATAGTTCTTGTATCTTGTGAGGACTGACTGACCTTACTAGTATTTGCTTTCTACTATTAATGACTTTTAGTTTTGAATCCTACTCCTATGGAGGCATGCTTTTCTCCTATGGCCAGATCTCATTTGTTGCCTTTTATATACACTTTGCCTTGCTTTCTATGGGATTTTCATGATACCTTCAATGTACATAAAAGAATTAACCATCTTATATGACAAGGCTGAGTTCAGGAGTGTTGCTTGCTATATGAATTGAGGTACCTTGCTCTTTCTTTTACAACCAAACATTTTATGCTTCTTTATGGTTACATCAATTGATTAATGAGGTGCTCTATCAAACAAATCAGGCTATCAAAAGACTATTAGATCCTTCTTATTTATAATCACTAGCAGCTTTTGCAAAAGCTCGTTAAAGAGGCTTAATGTGAAGGAGTGTAATAAATAAGTAACAAAATGCTAATAGACAATGAGTTTGAGCAACTCTTGTTTTTCTTCGCCCTACAGACAAGGTGGCACTAATGAAAAGAGAAGGGTATGTTTGTCGGTGTATATCATGGGTCTCACAATTTTTATATCAACAAAAAACAATATGATATGTGGTAGTTATTTTTGTTTTGAAAAAGAAAACATAAATTTTTTAGATGCCTCCTTGAAAGGGGTAGCACAACATTCCCCATGAAAATAAAATCCTTTTCTTTGAATTGATCAAAGAAAGTAGGGTAAAAACCATCTACAAGAGAATAACATGGTTGTTATGGGTCATTCTAATAAGAGATTTAATCATACCAGAAATCTTACATGCACCAGAGTATTTAAGGCTTAAGAGGGCTCTATGTATTCCCTTTCCACTACTACAAGTTTTGGCCCATATGCTCCTTGAATTGCCAAATTATGCCCCTTTCAACTAGGGTACTTCATTTTATGATTAGAAAGGTAAAATTCCAACAACAAATCTAATTTGAGTGATGATCAAATAAAAAGGTCGATTATAAGGTGTTGTTTGGCAAATGTGAATTCTAATATCTAAAAATAAAATAGTTCTAATAAGAGTTATAAACATGATATGTAAACATTTGTTTTTTCAATTTCTTAGTTCTCTAAATGCAATAAAAATGATTGGATCTATTACCAACGAGGCACAACCAACACAACTTCCAATATGATATATATAGCCACACATCTCAAACATGTTTCTTAGCAGTATGTTGTCATGGATGGGATCATACTTTTAAGACAACAATCATGTTTGAGATGTGTGACTAGAGACAATGTTGGTAGCTAGACTAGTGTCCTGTTGGTAGAAATCCGGACTCAATCTAGAAGGTACCTCATCCATACAAGTCCCCATGGAAACTATATAGTTCTTCAATATTACATTTAAATCTATATAGGTTATTCTTAACCTTAATTCTTAAGGCTCAGTTTGGAAGGAGTACAATTACAAATATATAGAGTGCAAAGCTTTGTATTCTTTATTATTTTGTATGTACTTACACTGTATATATTTGTATTTGTACTCTTTTGGAACTAAACCTAAAGCTCGGTTTGCATTTTAGAAAGAATACAAATATAAATATGTATTTACACTGCATATATTTGTATTTATACTCTTTTGAAACTGAGCCTAAAGCTCGACTTGAAATTTGGAAAAAAAATATAAATACAAAAATGTATAATACAAATACATACAAAATAATATAAGATTTTGCATTCTATATATTTATATTTGTACTCCTTCCAAACTGAACCTAAATTCCAGGATGGTCTAGATTCTTACTTAACAAACATTCACCAACCAATCTCGAATATCAAACCATGAACATTGATAAAGGATAATCAATGAGGTTAAAATCTAGAAAGTGATTAAATTTATGAAAATTTTACAGATGACCCAGTAATTGAGATGGTCTCTCGATATCACTCATAAATAGGTAGCACAGGATCAATAATGTGGAATCACAACCTACAAGCTCTTCATGGCATGGCTAGCGGGCCTCACCCCATATGCAAGCTGCTCCACATAGACTGTCCCCACCAGAGTCCTCACTAGTATTGATCTGACTACTGTAATACCGAAAAGAATTAAATGAAAAAATTTGGCTTAAATATGCTACTGTAATACCATGAGTGGTACTTAAATTACTTTAAACATGTTATCTCTCATTTATCCCAATAAATTGTGGTTTTTTTTAATATATTTGATAAGATAAAAAAATAAAAATTTAAGTTGGGACGATTTAAACTCATCCACAACCTATAATGTCTGTGATGATATTCAGTCTGTAGTATCTACCATGAATCAAGTGTTTTTTGAGTTTGTGTTTAGAACAAGTAATCAAGCTGCCCTTTTTTATTTTCTTTTTTCTAAACCGCAAACTTTACTACCAGAGGAGGGTTGGCCACCACAGAGTTATCAATTGCAGAAAAAACAAGGCTAGGAGGGGGGAAGATAGAAATCTTACCCCTCTAGAAAACCTATACAAAGCGACCATTAGCTCATAAAAAGCTTAGATAGGACTAATGACTCACTAAGAAAGACCAGACCATGCTAACTGCAGCAGATATAAGGAGGACCCAAATGTTACTTAAGCAATAAAGAATATTTATGCCCACCAAGAAACCTTGACATGTTGCCCAAAATCTCTTATGACCCAGGAAACACTAACAATATTCAGATGGATTCATGGCAATCAGAAATTTTGCAACATTCAAGCCTCATGTGGAATTTAGAACTTGGTGGTGGGATAAGTTATTTGGTGGTAGTTTATGAGTACTCATACTTTGGTAAACTATACATTATCAAAATTTAGAAGCATCAAGTGTAGTCTTCAATATCTGACCATTTATTTCTTTCAAAAGTAAAAAAAAAAAAAAGGCACATCTTGAGAAACGAAGAGCAAAAATAAAGAAAAAACAAGGCACCATAGGAATATCATAAGAAAACATATAAATGCATTCTTAACACAACTATCGCAATTTTGAACCGACGTATGAAATGCAATTAGCCTTGGGATTTTTCTAATAAAAGAAAACATAAAGATGATAAAAAGTTGAAAATATATTTTTCAAATTAAAACAAAAATGTACAAAAACACTGAAAATGATAAATATATTTCATGTAAAACATCAAAAATTATAGAAAAATAAAAAATTTTAATGAAATCATCATTTCACATAAAAATAGAAAATTGTAAAAAACATAGAAAATTGCAAAAAAATACAAATATGTATAGAAAAATATAAAATATCAAAAATAGAAATTGCATAAAATCGAAGAAATTATAGAAAAACACAAAAATTTCAAATAAATAAGAAAATACAGGAAACTGTATAAACTACAAAAAAAAACCCACAGAAATTATGAAACATTTAGAAAAATGATAAAATTTAAACAAAATACAAAAATTACATGAAACACAAAAAAAAGGAAAAATATAAAAATTACAAAAGAAAAAAACAAAATTTATAGTAAAGCAAAAAAGTGAAAATAAATAACAAAAGTACAAGAAAACCAACCATAAAAATGTAGGAAAATTAGAAAAATTGATGGATTTTTTTGAATTTTTTAATACAAGAAATAAAATGTAAAAAATGTAGGTAAATTGTTTTCATAGAAGTTTCTGATGATGCGCAACCTAGTCACTCCTAGCTGGAAGTGGCTGCGCTCCTACCTGGCAGCGGACGAAGCACCTGTGAAGAAGAAGATGAAGGGATCCCAAGGAGCACACCCGGCGGGAATACTCCGATGCTTAAGTTAGTAACTGGGAGAGGAAGCGGAGAGCTAAAAGAGAGAGTTGCAGAGAAAAATAAAAGGGCTAGAGTGCAGATCATGCAAGTTGCAATACCCTTGCTCTTTGGGGGTCGGAGCTCTTATATAGTGGTGTTCTGACAGATCTTGCATAACCGCCTCTGATTCTCTGCTGCAACCGTTACTTGCCAGGGCTGCGTAGGCAACTGTTGTAGAGTACGGCCTTATCAGGCGAAGGACACCTCTCTGGGTTGGCAGGCACGACGCCGCCTGGCGAGAGACGTGGGTGTAGTCTCCAGATGTGGCAGGTACGGTTGTCAGGTAGGAGATCCTCCAGTGATACGCCGAGCTGCTCTGCCCCGAGCTACCTCGTGCCGAGCTATCTTGTGTCGAGCTGCTGGCATTGTGCCGAGGTGCTTCTACCCGAGGTGGCTCACTTGAGTTTGGACGGGCGAGATTATTCTTAGAAGGCTCCCGAGCTCAACCCAAAGTGCCTTCAGCTCGGGAAATTCTCGTCTTGGAAGAATCTTAGCTCAAGGTAATTGGAGTGTCATCTTGTGGCGAGTTGGCACGCTGGATCTTGGCGGACTAGTTGCATTGAGTTGTTCCCTTGTGCTGAGTCACGTCCACGTGTCCCCTTATGATGAGGTCGGGTCAAATCACCCTCCATCAATTGCCCCCCACTCCCCGAGCCAGGGGTCCTGACCTGGTGTGGGGAGTTCACGACGTGACGGGTGGATTTGGCCTGAAGTCTAGGCCGCCTTGTCAGAGTTCGCTGGTCAGACCAGTTCGCTGCTCGGCTCAATCATGGATAACCCGGGTCGCGTACAGTTCACGCGCGGACGTCACGCAATCTATAGACTCCGCGGACGTCAAAAAATGCACTAAACTGATTTCACCTCGGGGGTCGCGCAGCCGGTTTTCTTGAGAGCCGTTAGATCGTCTTGATCTCAACCGTTGAATCTCGGGCATACCGGCTATAAATAGGGGGGGACCCCAGTCATCGGCTGTCTCTAACAGGTTCAACCTATTGTATGCCGGGGCGGGTTATGCATCATAAGGTTCATACCCGAGCTGCCCGCGCCTTGGGCATTACAAGTACTTAGCCTATGCCGAGGAGGCGATTAGGTCTTACACGGTACCAAGGTCTTTCGTTAGCTCGACGTTTTAGCCCTTAGGTTGAGGGAGCGACTTATGGTCCACTCTCTGGAGCTCGCCCATGCCGAAGAGGTGACTGGGCGCCGAGGTCCTTAGCTCAGCATTTTAGCCCTTAGGCTGGGGGAGCGACTTATAGTCCACTCTCCTAGAGTTCACCCATGCCGAAGAGGCGACTGGGTGCCGAGGTCCATAGCTCGACATTCTAGCCCTTAGGCTGGGGGAGTGACTTATAGTCCACTCTCCTAGAATTCGCCCATGCCGAAGAGGCGAATGGGTGCCGAGGTCCATAGCTCAGCGTTTTAGCCCTTAGGCTGGGGGAGCGACTTATAGTCCACTCCTCCGAAGTTCGGTAATTACAGGTAATATTTCCTTAGGTTGACAATATTCCATGCTCGAGGTATCTACTTCCCTTCTAGGGTTTCGAGCTCACGTTCCTTCCCCGAGCACCCGCTTTACTCGATAGGGTCCTTCCCAATTTGGCCCGAGCTTACCAACACCAGGCTCAAGTACCATGACTTTACGAAGAACAAGGTCTCCGACGCGGAGGTTCCGCTTCTTGACCCTGGCGTTATAGTACCGAGTTACTCTCTACTGGTAGGTCACGGTCCTAATGTATGCGAGGTCCCGTACCTCGTCAAGTAGGTCAAGGTTGGTGCATAGCTCGTCCCCATTTGCTTCGTCACCGTACGCTTCCAGACGTAGCGTGGGAACCTCGATCTCGGCTGGGATGACTGCCTCGGTGCCGTAAGTGAGGTTGAAGGGGGTCTCGCCTGTTGCGGTCTTCACCGTAGTTCGGTATGCCCATAGTACGTTGGGCAGCTCGTCTGCCCACAGTCCCTTAGCTTGGTCTAGGTGTGCCTTCAGTTTGCGGAGAATGGCTTTGTTTGTGACCTCCGCTTGGCCGTTCGCTTGAGGGTGCGCTATCGTGGTAAAATTTTGTTGTATTCCCATATCATTGCACCAGTTCTGGAATTTAATATCCTCGAACTGCTTGCCGTTGTCAGAGATGAGTACTCGGGGTAGCCCGAAACGGCACACTATATTCTTCCAGAAGAAGTTCTGCACATTTCGCGTTGTGATCGTTGCGAGAGGTTCGACGTCCACTCACTTGGTGAAATAATCAACTGCTACAACTAAGAACCTCCTCTGTCCTATCACTGGTGGAATTGGTCCGAGTATATCGATCCTCCATTGTGCGAAGGCCATGGGCTGGTGAGGTACTTTAGGTCGGCAGCGAGCTGGTGGTGGATATTGGCGTGCTTCTGACATTTATCACACCTTTAGACGAACTTAATCGCATCTGCCTTCAATGTTGGCCAATAATGTCCCTGTCGTAGCACTTTCTGGGTGAGGGCCCTGCCCCCCAAGTGTCCGCCGCACAAGCCCTCATGAGTGTTACAAAGTACGAGCTCGGCTTCGGAAGGTCGCAAGCAACATAGATAAGGGAGTGTGTAGTATCTTCGGTACAGCCGCCCGTCTATTATGATGTATTTGGCTGCCTGATGCTCTATCCTTCTGGCAGCATTACAATCTGTAGGGAGGGTCCCGTGTAGCAGGTAGCTCGCAAGTGGATCAATCCAGCTCGGCTCTGCTTGTACGATAGGAGCAACCTCCTCTACCCCCCTGAGAATGCTAGGCCGAGGCAGGTTCTCTATGTACACAGTCCTCATGGTGTTATCGCTTGTGCTGGCTAGTCGGGACAGGGCGTCGGCCTCAGCGTTCTTGGATCTCGGGATCTGTTTGATGAAGTATGACTGGAAGTTGAACAGATCCTCCCTGACTTTGGCTAAGTAGGCGACAATGGTTGGCTCGCGAGCTTCGTACTCGTCGGTGGCCTGGTTGACCACGAGCTGGGAGTCACTGCAGATAACGATGTGTTTGGTTTTTACTTCATTTGCTAGGGCCAGTTCGGCTATCAACGCCTTGTACTTTGCTTCATTGTTGGATGCAACGAACTCGAAGCGTAACGCATACTCCAATTTCACGTCGTTTGGTCCGTACAAAACGATTCCAGCTCCGCTGCCCTGCTGATTTGATGAGCCATCAACATGGAGGATCCAGGGCTCCTCATCCCAAGTCGGGTTCTGTCTAACCACGAGAGAGGCCGCGTTAGTTGGAGTTCCCTCGCTGTGCTTGGGCTCGGCTAACATAGGGACCTCGGTGCTAAAAGTGCATTCTGCGACGAAGTCAACTAAGGCTTGGGCCTTGATAGTAGTTCGCGGCTTATATTGGATGTCATATTCGCTGAGTTTGCTAGCCCACTTTGTCAATCTACCGGAGACCTCGAGCTTGAGCAAGACTTGCCTCAGAGGCTTATTGGTGAGGGCGACGATCGTATGCATAAACGCAAGTATGTGCTTGGTGTGCCTTGTGCCTTTAGTTAAATGTTGCAATTTTTTTTTTGCATTTTTTAAGCTTGGTGGCTAGGCCAGGTTCTTTGCCCTCAAACCCTTGCCACCTAGAGGCAAAGCCAAACAAATCTATGCTAAAGTCCTAAATCCTTAATTTATGCACAAAATATTGATTTTGTAATTTTAATTAGAATTCCTTATCTTTAAAAATGTCTTGTACTAAGAAGGATGAATATACAATACTAGTAAAAATGGTTTGCTCGCCAATGCTTCCCCCCCCCATATGAGGGAATTAGACTTGTTTATGGGCTAGGTAGACGGATGGCCCGGCCCGCACTTCGGTCGGGCTTGGTCATGTAATTAGTCCCGCGGGCTTGACCTCGGGCCTAACACAGTAAGCCCGATTATGTTTCGGTCCGGGCTCGGGATTTGTCAAAAAAACCCAGTCCGAGCCTGGCCCGACCCGATTTAGCATTATATATTTTATAAAATATATAATATGTATTTTATATATTATATAAAAGATATAAATAATATAATATTTATAATTTAATATATACATTTTTTATTCTTTTCTTTATAATTTCTCTCCCTCTCTCTCTCTATATATATATTCAGCTGCTTCAGTAGTAGTAACAATATGGGTTAAATTTCGGACTTGGGCCCAGGTCTGGGCTTCGGGCTTTTTATGAGGGCCAATCTTGGGCCTAAGTTGTAGGCCCGATGGTCGGGCTCAAGCCTTAGAAAAATCTGTTAATACAGAATGAAACCCCGGCCCGGCCCTTGAACAGGTCTACGGGAGAATGGCCATTCTAGCCACTCCCCTTGGGAATGAGATTCTCATTCTAGAGTTTCTTATGAAGTAAAGAACTTGTGACAAAGTAATATTAAAAGTATATTATTAAAGTAGTAATAGTAGCAATAATAATAATAATAATAATAATAATAATAATAATAATAATAATAATAATAATAATAATAATAATAATAATAATAATAATAATAAACCCTTATTTCAACAACCCTTAAAAGAAGGATAATAGTAATAGTAGCAATAATAATAATAATAGTAGCAAACCAAACTAACCCTTATTTCAACAAGAACCATTAAAGAAGGATACAATCACAACCCGTCAACTTGGACAATTTTTGTTTTGTTCATGATAGAAAAATTTAGCGAAAATTGATCCCTAAGCTCCATTTTGTTCTATTTTAGCAATTGTCTACTTGTCATTGGACTTGTACTCCGTTTTTTAGTTAAATTCCATTAATGAAATTCTTATTGTTACCACAAAAACAACAACAAAGATGAATTTCATTACAAAATGAATTTCATTATGAGTAATGACTATCATATCTATTCATCCTTTTACATTTCTGCACTAGCCTCCAAATAAGAGTTATATTATTGATTCCAATGAAAGATAGAACTATGCTTACTTCCTTGTACTTCTGTTGTGTTTGGTTTGAAAGAAAAAGGTAGGGAAACTTATACCTTTCCCTTCCTTTACCTTTTCTTTCAAACCAAACTTAGCTGAACATGAATGCCCCATTTTTTGGGTAAGTTACAAAGACCCCCTTGTACTACGGGGTTAGTGACAAATACTCCCTGAACTTTCAATTGTGATAAAGACCTCTGTGAATTTTTACTTTACAACAAATATCCCCTAACCGTTTAAGCTAGATGATGAAATACGGTACATTACAAAATGCCCATCTGAACTTTCCTTATATTCTTTTCCTCGCCCTTTTCTCTTAAACTCTACTTGACCAAAAATAACTCCATTTTCTCCAAATGAACCCAATTAAAATAACAAGTCATTTTAATATAAAAAATTCCATTCATTTCTCCAATAAATCAAGAAAAACTAAACAAAATTATTATATCTATTAGAAAGAAACATCTACCATTTCATTTGAATATTGAATCCAACCAAAATTGTTTGAGGCTTTATTAGGGCAACCGAGAGGGCTTCAATGTTATATTTAGGTGGAATTTGGGAGTGCCTATTTGAAAAGTGAGTGTTTGGTAAAAAAGAACATAAGCCTAAAATTTGAGCTTTTTCCAATAAGTGCTTATTCAGGCTTATTTCCCAAATGAAAATAAGTGTTTATTGGTGTGGTCCTAATTCCTAACCCAAAATAAATGTTTATTTGAATATTTTTCAAGAACTCCCAAACTTAACCATAAAATCATAAATTGTTCAAATGAATAAGAAAAAAAAATAATTTGGGGATTTAAAATATTTTAAACAGTTGAAAGTTAAGGGGGTCTTTATTATAAATGAAGTTCAAGATGATTTATTTAATCATTTATCATGGACAGTATAGGTAGTTTTTGTATTTTACTTTTTTTTTATCAAATGAAATTTCCACACCACTTACGACACAAAATCATGTACACCATTATTTATCACGAGTGAACATGCCAGTATTCAGTATAGATGAATCCACAATAAACATTGGCGTATTTACTCATGATAATTGATAAATAACTCATCCCGACCGATGTATAGTATTTTGGGGTTCGGATGTAGTAGGCACGCTAGGTAAGCATAATGAGTGAGCACGTAATAGCTGTGTGACACATGTCCTAGTTAATGTGCTTTTTATCCAAACATTTTTGTTTCGTTAGATATAAATTATCCATTATTTTATTATCTTTGTCAAAATAATTAAAAATAAAAAACAATAAAAAAAGAAAACGTAAATGATTATCAACTCCCAACATGTTTAGGTTTTCCTTTTTCATTGTTTTTATTTTTAATTATTTTGACAAAAATAATAAAATAACAAATAATTTTTACCGAAAGGAATAAAAATATTTAGATGAAAGATAGATTAACTGAGACATATGTTACACAACTATTACGTATTCATTCATTGTGCTTACCTACCATGCCTAATACAACCGGACCTAGTATTTTGTCTCCAACTCATCAGAGTGCTTACCATTTGGGACCCGAGTTTCACGATAGCTAACTTCGTTTCTTAATACATCAGAATTTAACGAGATAAATGGTTTGAAATAAAATGCATTCGATCAAGAAAAGCAAATCGAAGCCAGCCCGTGTTAAATTGTGGGTTGGGTCGGTGCGCGCTCGGGTTGGGCCCGCAAGTTAAAGCCAAAAGAACTCAAACTTCCAAGAGAAAGCCTGCGTATTACGCCATCGGCGTAGTTTATGCCTTTTCCATACATAGCTAGCAAGAGCGTTTCCGACACACGCCAAGAAGAAAAACCCTCCCACCGCCTCTCTCTTTCTCTCTCTCACCTTCTTCCATCTTTCAGGTAGTTTCAGACTCTCAGTCGTCCTTGGACTGATAGTAGTGCTATAAATAGAAGATTTTTTTTTTGGTTTAATTTTCTCTATCGATTTCAATATTCTCTTTGTCGTTTCTTTTCTGTAAAACTTCCTTTTCTCTTCTGTTTTGTGAATACAGGGGTTAGGATTTTACTGATACCGATCTTCTCTTCTGCAATAAGCAATGGCGGATCGATTGACTCGAATTGCCATCGTCAGCTCGGATCGTTGCAAGCCTAAGAAGTGTCGCCAGGAATGCAAGAAGAGCTGTCCGGTCGTTAAAACAGGTGCGGGAAATTCCATAAATATATTTCGTTTTTCCGTTTAACTAATTTTTCTTTTTTGTTCGTACTTGTTTTTATTTTTCAGTTCTTTTTCTCTTTCGTTTTTCCATTGGGATTCAAATTTCCTGTTCAAAATCTGCTTAGGCTCAATGAGATAATAGGAGATCTGCAAGAACTCAAGCTAGAAGCTTGGAACATTACTTTTTTCAAGTGAAATCTAGTTTATTTAATATTGGAATATTGTATAGGACTGTGATATATTTCATATGCAATGGAACGTACTTGATTTTTTTATCCATAAAAAATTTGTATTTTTGTAGAAAGGTTAAGTATACACTTTTTTTTAGCAAAAATAAGAAGAAAAGAGTGGTTTTATTTGAACTATAATAGAAACCAGGGGCTAAAGCAGCCCCACTATATAAAACTTATGGCTGTTCATCTAGCCACATATACAGCATTTACAACCAATAAATTACCCCCGGGCCTTCAATAATGATTGAGCTTAAGGCCTTTGAACCCTTTCCAAAATTGCATTGCTTCTACTCTGAGATCCTCTTGCTCCTCTCCTACAAATGTACCAGCCTATAAAGAATGATGCATTATTCCACGTACGGCATGAGGTAACTAAAGGGGGAAAAGTTTGAGGTATAACGAACAACCAATCAAATGACTTAATAAAATGCCACCACATGCTTGTGGGAAAGAGTCAATGGATTAGAAGGTGATCAATTTTCCTCCTGCTACAGAGGGAAGATGCATTCTGAATATTTGTCTCCCTAGATATCAGTTGGTTATTGCCTCAATTGTAATAATCTTACTATCAAAATCAGTTAATATAAAAAAAAGAACATACCTTTGGTGAAACATTATCGGTCCGTATCCACTACCACCATGGGGAACTCTGGATCAATATAGAGAGATGCAAAGAATAATTTGACTGAGAACCTACCATCAGGGGGAAGGTCTCAGTTTTCCTCCTGCTACAGAGGGAGGATGCATTCTGAATATTTTGCTCCCTAGATATCAGTTGGTTATTACCACAATGGTAATAATCTTACTATCGAAATCAGTCAATATATAAAAAGGACATACCTTTGGTGAAACACTATGAGTCCATATCCACCATCACCACGGGGAACTCTGGATCAATATAGAGAGATGCAAAGAAGAATTTGACTGAGAAGTGAGAACCTACCATCAGGGGAAAGGTCTCAATATCATTCTTGCTCGTCCTTGCGTTCAGGTTTGACACAAGAACCATTAAGGTGGGCTAGCATCTTAATGAGCTTATCTATTTCCCAGTCATTGAAATATTTGCATAATTGGGGAATCCACACCTCATAGCATTCAGATTTCAGACACAACACCTTCCTTCCTTACCGTCAATTATAGATCAGTGTGACTTCATCTTTTAAGTCATGCCCCCATGACATCTCTCCAACCATTATCACACTTAATCTCCCCTCCTGACCTCATATAAGCCACAAGGTTTAAATTTTGGTGTTGGTGAAATGTTGGTCATCCAAAATTCCAAATATAGGAAATATGTCGGAAATGTTGGAAATATCATATGGAAATGTTGTAAAAATTAGACATGGTGGAAACATTATTAAATATGCAAAAATGTAGAAAAATATTCTATGAATCGATAAAAGGGAAACTTTTTAAAATTATTATCTTGTTCTAAATCATTAAACAAAGCTAAGAAACTAAGATTTTAGACAAAATAATACATTGTGAAGTTGCCCTGTAAAGCTTAAGAATCAAAGTTACATGATAAAACGAGTTAAAGCAAAATTTAAACTCATAGAAAAGCCAAATGATTCCAATAGATGAACTAAATAATCTATTACACAATCAACCACTAATATACAACTTTATGTTTGAAAAGAATATAGATACAACTCAAAGCGGTAATCATGTCCATTAGGTAGGTAATAACATTGCTACTCCACATATTTACAATATTGTAATCAACTTATGCTATAATACTATCTCTTATACTCAACATAGTGGTAGTAGTGTTCAGTGGGGAACAAGTTGATTCCAATAAAATTTTGTGTTGGTCCCATGGAAATGGAAATATGTTGCAGAAATATTAGGAAACTTGTGGACATTTTAAACCATGATAAGACGTGCTTGAAGAAATATAAAGATTAGGATCTAGATGCCTCTAATGATTGTCGAACCAGCTAGTCACCTCCATATTAATTGAATTTGAACGTCCTATCTCACATGGCAGACCTTCAATGACAATAACCTTACATTCATCCCTATTTAATGACCACAACTCAATTAACCCAAGGCTTTCTATGTGGAGAGCAGGGTTTTCAGATGTATACAAGGTGGCTTCAAGGTAAGTTGGTGTTTCAAAAGTGCAAGGGCCTATTAGTGCTTGAGGTGCAAGGTGTGGCCTGCACCTCTTGGAAGCAAAGTGCAGAATTGTGAAAAAAAATATTCAAAAGAATAAAAAATTAGAAAAAATGAACATGAAACATAAAAAAGCAATTATACATTAAAAAATGCAAACTTGAATATTAAAAGAAATTGAATGATTTAAAAAGTCAAAGCCTATTGAGCCATTGGCTCAAACAAAAGTACATAAACTGATGAACATGAATACGTAACATATTAAACATATTCTATTGATAAAAAAAGAAAAAGAAAACATCGAAAACATATTCTAAGCGAAAATGTGGAAGTGAAAGCAAACATACGGGAATTGTACCTACTACCAGGTTCTTAGAGGTGTAAATCGGGTCGTGTCGGGCTGGCACTACATGACCTGCGGGCTGGATTGGGCCGTGCTTCCCTCCCTTGGGGTACTTCGGGGGGTCGGCTTGGCAAGGCCCATGGCCTGTGCTCGTGTAGGCTCATGTCGGGTCGGGCCGTGCCACGAGCCTGGGCTGGGCCGTGTAGTGGGCCTGACTCGTGTTAGGCTCGGCTATGTTGCTACAGGTTGGGCCTTGGGCTTGGGCCAAACTGGGCCAAACAATTGTTTTTGTTTTTGTTTTTTAGACATTTTGATTTTTTTCTAAAATACTTCACTTTCCTTAATTCAATAATTCCTTTGAGCTTTGTGAACAAATTGGAAAAAATTGTGAATTTTTCCTATATTTCAATAATACTTTGAAATTGTGGATTTTTCCTATATTTTGCAAAACATTCACTAATTATAAATAATTGATTAACTAAAAGACAACTAGTTGAGTAATAAACACTTGAAAATTCATTAGTTGCATCATAAAAAATTTGTAAAAAATCTTTTATACAATTTACCATTTCCCAATCTTCCTCAAGTATAGGATCGTGTGACATTTTTGCATTATAAAAATCACTAAGAATTTGTTTGTATGCAATACAACTTTCTAACATTGAATAGGTAGAATTCCATCTATGTTGAACATCTAATACAAGATATTTATATTTTAAACCATAATTTTGACATAAATATTTAAATTGCTTGTTTTCTTGCTCCATAACTTTTAATATATATTATACAATTTCTAATTTTAGAAATATGATGAGAAATAATATTTAAAGCATCTTGAATACATAAATTTAAAATGTGACATGCACATTTAATATGAAATAATCTACCGTATAAAAAATGTTTTAATTGAGATTTTAAAATATTTATTGTTGAATCATTATTACTAGCATTATCAATACTAATAGAAAAAAAGTTTATTTTCAATTCCATAAATATGTAAAGTATTTAAAATACTTGCAGCAATAATTGGGCCAATATGTGGCCATTCAAGCCTAGTAAAAATTAAAATTCTTTTATGTAAAAGCCAATTTTCATCAATAAATTGACCGGTAACACAAATATAAATTATGTTAAATCTAGATGTCCAAATATCGGAAGTAATTGCAATTTTAGAATTAAGATTTGATAACATAGAAATTAAAATTTGTTTATATGAATAAAAAAATTTTAAAGCATATGTTCCAATAGTAGTTTTAAAAACTTTTTTAAATTGCGGATTTACAAATCTATGTAAAAATTTTTCAAATTTAGTACCTTTAGCTAATAAAAATGGATGTTAAGCATGCACAATATATTTTGCTAATTCTTGCCTCATTTTTTCTTGGGAATATTTAAAAGTACCAAAGACCTCACTTCCTATATGTGCTTGTGATGTTTCTTTCCCTTTTTCTTCTTTCATCAAATGGCGTTTCAAATGTTTGTCCAAGTGGCTAGTACCACCACTACTACTATAGCTAAAGTCATTCCTACATTTTTGACAAACGACTCTCTTTCCCTTCCCCTCAACCTCTTTTATTTTAAATATTGTCCAAACTGGGCTAATCAACTTAGTGTTCTCCTTTTCTTTCCCCTACCTCTAGTAGCAATACTAGGGTGGAACGTTGGCAATATCAACAACAACATCCATTTCGGTGCTAACACTATCATATGAACATCAACATTGTCGACATTGACTACGCTAGGGAATTGGTGTCGAGAGCGAGAGGAGGATCCGACCTTTTTTTTAATTATAAAAAATAAAAATTAATTTAATTGCACTTCCTGGATTGCCGGTTTGGAATTTCAACTTGATTTCGATGGTTGAACCCTCCAAGTCTCCCAAATTGCTAACTTGAGACACCTGAGGAAGCCTTCTTCTTGTTGAAACTTGGATCAAGTTGATAATTGGAGAGTAGAGAGAGTATGAAAGTATATGTGAGAAGTGAGAGTATGATGTAGAGACTAAGAGGCTAAGAGAGTATGAGAATTAGTGCGATGAGAATGGTGGAGGATAAGGATATTTATAGGAATTGAAAACAATTTAATTCCCCAAAATACCCTAAAAACTAACTATTTTTATCTTTTGTGAGGGGTATTTTGGTTATTCATTTATCACTTTACCTAAATACCCCCCTAAACTATTTGTTATATAGTTGTTGGGGGGGCATTATTATCATTTTATCTCCCTCCAAAGCCAAAATACATAAATACCCTCCTTATATAGCTGTTGGGGGGTATTTTTGTAAACCCCCACCCCAAAAAGTTGAAACTAGTCATTGGGAGGGGGTCTCCAACGGCTAGTCTCCGAATGGGCCGAGTGCGGCCCACTGTGGGCCACAGGCGGCATGGCACAACACCCAGCCCGCCGACCTAAATCCCCAAGCCTGGCATGACCCATCGGCCTAGACAATCGTGCTGGGCCGTGGCATGACCCGTGAACCATCGGGCCGGGTTGGCTCAAAATCATGCTGGGCCGCGGGCGGCCTGACCCAATTTACACCTCTACATGTGCTTCACGCACAATTTTAGTTTCAGAATTAATATTCGGGATCATGCATTTGATGCATTATTGTTGCTTCTTTAGGGAAATTTTGCTATTTGAGATCCTATTTGCAAGAAGTAAGGCTTTAAGTACTTGAAAGGTCTTTGTTTTTGTTTATTTTAAAGGTTAATAAACTATTACTAGCGCACAAACGACAACAAAAGTTAATTTAAAAGTTGATACACCATTAAAAAGTGTAAAACAAAAAAAGAATCCACAAAAATGCAATTTTAAAAAGGTGTGCACATTGTCTTTGGTGGAAGGCACATCAGGTGCATACCTTGAAATGCAGCTCACTTGTGTGCTTTTTAAAACATTGGGTCAGGCATCCTTAAAAAAATGCACTAAGGTGCACTACTAAAGCACTCACGCTCAAGATACATGAAGCATATGCGATGTGTAGATGAAGTCTGTGCCTGCTTGGCATGAATGTGCAAAGAGGGAGTTCAGCACGACATGATTTTTCTTTTTATTTTAAGAAAATTGCAAAAATGAAAAATTAAAAAAATAGCAAGATAGACAACAAATTGAAAAAAATATATTCCACATGAATTTTAATTTATACAATATTACAATTGTTCATATATGAAATAATAAAATGAAATTGAAAAAATTACAATGAAAATATAATCATGCACATATTAATATATATGTGTGTGTGTGTGGGCTATGCTGGCCTGTGGGCCTAAACCCCCTAAGCCTGGCACAGCTCAGTACTGTATAGCATGTGGGCTGTGTTGTGCATGGCCCCAGTCGTTCTGGCCCAGAGGCAGCCCAGCTTGTTTTACAGCTATAGATGCACTTCAATCTTGAAGCATATACACCATGATGCAGCCTTCAGAAAGGTCAAGAAACAAAAATAGTTTTTGAGATAGTAGTGATTTATTTGCAAGGTACAAATGGTTCCTCTTGATACTCTTATGACTTTGGAAGTTTGGAATGATGTGGTTGATGCGGTTAATGAAATCTTAAGGTTATGGTTAGATTAATTGAGGTATCTATTTTGGTGATTTAGTTATTTACTTTGTTCTTAGGTGAGTCATATCATAAGAATATTCTATGTATTTTGGCTTCTTTCATTTGGTCTAAGGTTGCATGAATACAGAATAGCCTTTATCATGTTAAGATTTAGATTTTTTTTTTTTTTTTTTTTTTATGGATTCCAAGTAGGTGAATGGATACTTTGCCATCTCTAGTGATAAGTAGGCGATAACATGATATGCTGACTACTAGGTGATAGGAATAGGTGACAAGTACATGGTGCAATGGAAAGGCAAAACAAGCAGCTGATAACTTCTCAGTCCAAGTCTATACATTTGTATGCTCTGATCTTATGAAAAATGGGACTCATATGATTGCTAGCATTTCTAGCAGATACCTTATTGGCACACACTTGATCTTTAATGTCCTGTCATAAGCATTCAGTTTCCGTTAAATAAAAGAAATGAGATGTTGTAACTTGGTTCATATTTTTGGTGCTACATTTTTTTTTTTAATTTTTCATTTCTACTGGTATCTCTGCAGGTAAACTGTGTATAGAAGTCACACCTGCATCTAAGATTGCTTTTATTTCTGAAGAATTATGCATTGGATGCGGTATCTGTGTCAAGGTTTGTAAAATAGTATTTGTGTCTTTGTCTCTTGGACCTCTGATTATTAGTGAACTTACATGGTATAAGTTAATTATATTTGTTGATGCAGAAATGCCCATTTGAGGCCATCCAGATCATCAATTTGCCAAAAGATCTGGATAAAGATACAACCCATCGTTATGGCCCAAACACATTCAAGTTGCACAGGTTGGTATTCAAGATCAGCTCCTCAATGTCAAAGATTGACTGTTGGCTTTAATTCAAGCAATCTGAAAGTTGCAATTACAGGCTACCCGTTCCAAGACCTGGGCAAGTTCTTGGCTTAGTTGGAACAAATGGCATTGGAAAATCCACTGCACTCAAAGTTTTGGCTGGGAAACTGAAACCTAATTTGGGTCGTTTCAATGTAATGTGCTCTCCTGAAATTTTCTCGAAGTTTTATTCTTTGATGCAGTTGATGGGAAGACTTTTTTCTGTCGTATGTGATGTACTATTACTATTGGTGTTTTGCAGAATCCCCCTGATTGGCAAGAAATATTGACTTACTTCCGAGGTTCTGAGCTGCAAAATTATTTCACGCGTATTTTGGAAGACAATTTGAAGGTACTTGTCTTTTCATATGTAGTTTAAATATGGTTGTAGCCTATATGACTTGGTTATCCAGATTCCTGGCCTAATATATAAGATTGATGGACCTGAGACGGGATGGAGTAGGTAGATTACACTTGAACTGATCTTTGCTATTGTGCACCTTAGCTTGAAGTTTGTCTTATTTTTGTTTGTTGGTTGTTCAGTTTGCTTCTAGAAGCTTGAAAAATCCTTTTAGCATTTATGGGAAGTGGAAACTGTCCTTATGATGATTTTATAAATGCTAGAAGCAGAGAGACTAAAATAGAATTAATTTGAACCTTGGGCCATGCATGACAGCATGAGTTGAGTCCTATTAGTCGATCAAATTCAGGTCTGGACTCTAATATAATGCTGAGTCGAAATACCATCAATACAAAGCCGAGAGCATGAAAAGCCAAATCTCATAGACTTTGGAACAGTGATTTAAAAGGCACGTCTAGGTGCACAGGCAAGGCACGTTTTTGCTAATATTATACATTATTCCTTCTTAATACAAGACGTTTTTAAAAGAGAGGGAATTATAATTAAAATTACAAAATCAAACTTTTGTGCATGAATTAAGGATTTAGGACTCTAGCATGGATTTATTTGGCCTTGCCTCAAGGGGCTTGGTATAAAGTGGCTCGTAGGGTAATGTGATTGAGAAAGAAATAAAGAGATTAAAAGTTTCATGTGCTTGAATTGTTGAGTGCATATGCTTTATTTGTTATATTTAATTTTTTTTTTTACATTTTTACTTCAAATGTGCATTATATCTTACATTTATATAATTAAACTTGAGTTAATAATAGGCTTTTTAAAACATTTAGTTTAAAGTATATGCATTCCTTTAAATAATACTATTATTTATTTATTTATTTATTTTTTCTGTTTTTTTTTTGAATTTTTTGAATATATTTTTTTAAATTTCCGCCTTGCTTCAAAAAGGCACGCGCTTTGCCTTGCACCTTGTGTCTCGGACGCAAAAAGTCCCTTGTGCTTTTACAACACTGCTTTTGTCTTGAGTTGATCCATCATTTCACTTGAATCATGCAAGGGTTGGTCAACTTATCTTTCTTTCTTTTTATAGGAGACTGTAACTTTCTTTAGTTAATAAGGATGAATTACAAATGATAATGCTGAAGACGGGTTTTCCCCAACAATCGGAAACAAGCCCTTACAAAACTGCCCAAAACAGTACCCCTACTTGTCCCTTGTTTAGCTAAGATATCAGCCATGCCATTTGCTGATCTCCTAACCCATCTATTGACAACACCAATCTCCCTTGCTAAACTTCATATCTGCCTTATAACCTGTTTATGAGCCCAAGCTCCCAAACAATTTATTTGCAGGGTTGCAGCCACCCTATTAACAGCTTAGAATCACCTTCTACTTCAATCTGTCTTAGTCCCATCTGTTTATCCAACCTTAACCCTTGACGGTGTGCCAAAGTTTCTGCCCTTAGAGAATCCACCTCCTCCACAGATCCTGAGAATAATGCCAACACTTTTCCTTAACGGTTTCTTACAACACACCCTATGCTAGATGGTCCTGGGTTACTGTAGAGGAGATGGGCCGAATGGCCCATAGGCTATCATTCTATGTTATGTTTATGTTTTCCTCTGTAATGGGCCTTATTCTGGGCTCATACTCTTATATACTCTGTTTTTGTAATTTCTTGCCCACCCAAGGACCTCTCTGTATTAACTTAATAAAATGTTTTAGAGTGTTAGAGGGAAGTTTAGTTCGAACCTCTCACTCTTTAACTCTCATTGCCGCCAGCTCTCTCTCTCTCATCTTCTTAATCTTCTCTTGTTTGTTTTCTAGTTTTGCATCTAATCTCAAGCAGTTCTATACTTCAAGAGGGTTGTTTTCAACTTGGTATTAGAGCAGGCCAGAGCTTGGCATGACCCTCATGTGGTTCTAGTCCATCCGACTGCATGAGGATGTTCTAGGGTT
>NW_010729169.1:1075128-1115518 GCF_000365185.1 Nelumbo nucifera
AATGTTGTCTCTTGGAGGAGTAAGAAACAATCAGTTGTGGCCCGATCCTCCGCCGAAGTAGAGTATAGAGCCATGACACATGGAGTCTCTGAATTGTTGTGGCTAAGGTCCTTAATGGAAGAACTTGGGATTGATCATAACAAACCCATGATGTTGTACTATGATAATCAGGCTACCATCAACATTGCTCACAATCCAATACAACATGATAGAACCAAACATATTGAGGTTGATAGACACTTTATTCGAGAAAAAGTCTCTTCCGGTGAAGTGTGTCTTCCATTCATTACTTTTGAAGGACAATTGGCAAATTTCCTCACCAACGGTATTTCCAAGGCAAGGCTTCAACATGACACTGGCAAGCTGGGCATGATTAACATCTATGCTTAGCTTGAGGGGGAGTGTAGAGGAGATGGGCCGAATGGCCCATAGGCTGTCATTCTATGTTATGTTTATGTTTTTCTCTGTAATGGGCCTTATTCTGGGCCCATACTCGTATATACTCTGTTTTTGTAATTTCTTGCCCACCCAAGGACCTCTCTGTAATAATTCAAAGATTAACTTAATAAAATGTTTTAGAGTGTTAGAGGGAGGTTTAGTTCGAACCTCTCACTCTCTAACTCTCATTGCCGCCAACTCTCTCTCTCTCTCTCATCTTCTTAATCTTCTCTTGTTTGTTTTCTGGTTTTGCATCTAATCTCAAGCAGTTCTATACTTCAAGAGGGCTGTTTTCAACTGTTACAATACGAATTCCCATCAAAATTCAGCTTAATGTTTTGATCCACTGAGGGGGCCAAGTTTCCTGAATGACCAGTTTAGAAGTTGAGGAAGCTGCCATTGCATTCCATCCCTAAGCAAGTCATCTGTTGAGAAATCCTTGAAGAGCTCTGTTGATTTTACCCAATGAACAACCATGAGGTTGGTCAACTTATGTTACCTAAGAGCTGTGTGTGTGTTTTGCTTTTTTGGAACCCAGTTTTGTATGTTGGGTGGTGACACCTTGTCACCTAAGTTATACCTTGTTCTATTTTTCAATAATTTTTCTTCATTTTATCTTCAAGAAAACTTATTTACCTAATGAATCTTGATAAATTAGAAAGAAGTGACCAAGAAAGAAGCTGATCAGAATTCAGATGCTAAAACAAGATTGAGGGTGGATGTTGGGTTAGATTTTTTTTTATAGTAAAAAGAAAAAAAAGATTGATGACAACCATTGCTAAGGCAACACCTCCATACAAACTAGCTACTCCAACTACTTGGCAAACAAACACAAAAGCAAAGACGGATGAGACGTAAAACCCTTCCATCAGAAGCGCCAAACTTCAACCCCCCCATCCTCCTACTACAGACAATACCTCTAGTCTTCTCCATCAAACTCTTCCTCTTGCCCTTCACCATCCTTTTTCCATGTCTCACCACGTTCTCCAACTATTGTTTTCTTTAGTTTCTCTTTCTTCATTCTCTAGACATGAGGAGGTAGAAAATGAGGTGGAAAAAAGATTAGTGGAGGAAACTGATTAGGATGAGGTATCTTTAGTATAAGTATTTCAGATGGATAGTAAATGGATCTCAACAGGGTAGTTGAAAAGAATTTGAAGTGGGTAAGAAATTGGGCATTTGCTTTTTAGAAGAGGGTGTTCATGAAATTAGAAGAGGAGAGATCTAAAAACTTACCTTTCCAAATTCATCCTCCAGTATTTAGTCGGTGTGTGAAGGGATGGAGAGTGGGGGAAGTGTTAAAGGGCTAAAGGGTTTGATTGTTGTTATGGGGGGTCACAGGATTTTTAGGACTGTGAGGGCTTCCATTTTTCTGGTTGAAGAGGTAGTTAACCTTTAGTTTGTGGTTTAGCTAGTTGGTTGGAGTTGGTGTCTGAGGAGCTGTTAATTATTCTTGTGCGGTTTTTGGAGTTTAAAGCTGTGGGGTAGATTGTTGGGGTTGTTGTCTGGGATGTGTTTCTTGTTTTTGCTTTGATTGTGGTGTCTCATTACCTGGTTGTATACTTTTTTTTGCTTTGATGGTGCTGTCTGTGGAATTATTGTGGTTTTGCTTTGTGGTTTCTCTTTGGTGACTTTTGGCCATAGGTCACTTTCCTTGTAATCTTCTTTTTTCTCCTAATAATTTAATTTTATTTTTTGAAGATAAAAATAATTTTATTATAAGAAAAAAAGAAAGTGTTACAAGAAAGGTGACCAAGGGTCACTGGAGAGGAGAAAAAAGAACAAACTTCAATTCCACCCTGTCTCCCTCCTAATTAACAATTAAACCCCAAGACTCATCCAAAACCCAACTTACTGAACCAATGGCAACACAGAAATCCTCCCCCCCCCCAGCCCGAATCAACAACTTACCATCAAAATAAATTCAGAAAAAAATAACTCTACACACTCTTACAATAGATCACTAAACCCCAGCAGGAAAACGACATAGGCATAAGCCTAACAACAAAAGAAAACTAGACTCCACCTCAAAACTGCAGTAATCCTCTACCCTTTTACTCAAAATCACCCTTTTATTTTTTTACCCAAAAAATGTATGCATATATGTGGGTTTGCTAAGAGGATAGCGAAGAATAAACTGAATTTTGTTAGGTGCTATCTTGGTAACTCAGGCCCATAGTTTTCAAGGCACCAAGGCAAGGCTAGGTGACAGGGGGGCACCTTGTCGCCTAGTTGCCTAGGCGATGGATTTTTTTAAGTAAAAATCACATATCCTAGGGTAGTTCCCTAGGTCCCATAACCAATTTCTTTAAGAAAATTATAAACTTCATGTTTAAGTCCAGAAAATCAACATATTTATGAGAAGAAAAAGAAGAAGGAAAGAAAATTAAAAAAATATAGGGGCTGAACCCCTACTTTTGTTATAGGAAAAGAAGAAAAGAAAAGGTGGAAGAAGAAAATTTTGCTTAGACAAAATTTTAAGTTCTTCCCTTATTGGTTCTTGATTAGACAAAATTTTAAGTTCTTCCCTTACTTATTGGTTCAGATTTTGAAGTCATTGAGGGTTCAATACAGCAGTTAGAAGAAATGAATATTTTTCTTTAATGTTTATTTTATAATATATAACAATATAAAAGTATTTTATTATACAATATGGAAAACTGCTTGGCGGCTGGCATAGTTGTCAAGGCGACTAGGCGCTTTTCAAAGAATGCGTTGCCCAAACGCCAACTATGTTAGGTGCATGCTTAGGGGGCTGAAGCAAATATATACTATATAAATATTTATTAAATAAAAAATAAAAAATATATAATATTTTATTGATTGTTTTAGTTTTTATAATAGAACCTATTGCATGTTATCATGCTTTTGTTTTGAGGAAAGTAAAACAAAAGTAATCTTCGAGGGTTTCACTTTGACAATAGAATCGAACTGAGGAAGAGGAGAACAACAGCCCTCCATCGTTCCCACACGGTCCTCTAAAGTCAAGGTGAGTTAATCAGTTTTCTTCTTCTTCTTTTTCTTAGTTTTGTTCTCTGTTTCCTGGTTTAAAACAGTAGTTACACCCCATTTTTCTCTTCTTCCTTTTTGTATCTTTTCTCCAAGTTTTTGAATCATTTCATTGGACTAAAACAGGGGCTCCGCCCCCTTCTTTTGTTCTTAATTTTCCTGCATGTTTCCTGCTTTTTTTTTCCTCATTATTGGTGTCTGAAATAGGGGCGGAACAAGGGCTCCGCCCCTTCTTTTATTCTTCATATTCTTCTTTTATTTTAGTATTTTTTCACCAGATTTTTTGGGTCTATAACAGGGGTTCTGCCCCCTTCTTTTGTTCTTAATTTATTGCATTTTTTCAGCCTTTTTTTCGTTCTCATCATTTGTTTCTGAAACAGGGGCTCCGCTCCAAGGGTGCCTTGTCGCCTAGGCATCGCCTTGACGACTATGCTCAGGCCAATCAGGAGTTTCTGTCAGAATCATTCAAATGTTACTAGAAGCTGAGGGAAATATGCCCTTCATAAGACAAATCGAGAAGATAGTTTAGTACATTCATGAGGTGGAAGATGAACAAAGCAAATGCATCCAAACATATGAAGTGATGAGAAGTTATGTGGATGATGAAATAAGCATTGAAAGGGTTAGGTGTTATAAAAAACAGATGGGATTAAGTTCATCAAATACACAACAGTGTTGGCCGCCTCCACCCTAAAGGAAGTAAGAACATGGGAATCTTGGAGGAGGGTTCTCGCAACACTCAAAATATGTCTATCTTACACTCTGCAACCCCATTTTGTTGTAGAGTTCCTGGGCATGATCGTTGAGAAATAATTCCTTGTTCTTTCAAATAGGTTTGGAACTCTCCAAACTCCCCATCATATTATTCCCCCCTGAATCTGAATGTAAAGTACCAATGGTAGCATTAAACTAATTCTTAACCAAGGCCTGAAACATTTTAAATGAGGGAAACACATCTGATTTCTTGTGCAAAAAAATAGATCCAAGTGAATCGAGTGCAATCATCAATGAAAAGAACAAAATATTTGTAACCCAGTCTAGGAGTTATAGGAGATGACCGAACATCACTATGTATTAACTTGAAACTGAAAGGAATAGTAGAGTGTTTAGCAATAGAAGGAAATGACAATATATACTCTTACTCAAGCAACATGTAATACAAGATTTATCAACATTAACAAAAGTAGTGTAAGGTGCCAATCGGCTGGTTGGTAAGGTCTCCTGCTTGTTGTAGCAGAGATTTGGGATCAAATCCTGCTTGCACCTGGGTTGGGGGATGGGCTACCCCCATTGTGTATCCCATCAAAAGATATCAAAAAAGCATTAACAAAAGTAGTAGATTTAGAAGATAGGCAACTGATACGAAAAAAGAACTCAAGTTTCTTAAGATAAGGGTGGCCAAGATGTATATGCCAAAGATGCCACTCATTATTTTTGCAAACAATATCAGATATAGAAGCATTAGAAAGAAAGCAAGGTGAAGTAGATGGTGTCTTCTTCCTGACTTCCAGAGCAAATAGCTGGCCTGGCCTATGCCCTTTCCCCTTTACTGTCCTAGTGTGCCGATCTTGGATTAAACAACCATCAGAGGAAAAAGAGACAAATGCTACCATCATCAACCAATGGACCAACATATATTAAACTAGTAGCAAGTTTCAGGACAAAAAGGGTTTTAGGGAGATGAAAACGAGAACTAGTTAGTAGATGTAAGCAAAGTCAAGGCATCACATCCATTGATTTCAAGTTTTTCACCATTGGCTGTAATGATGTGTTTAGTAAAGGATGAAGGTTTAAGAAATTGACCAGAATATGCCCCTGTCATATATGATTAGAGGCACTTGAATCAATTATCCAAAGATGCCTTGAATTGGGACATTGAGGTGATGACTTACCAGACAGACCAATGGGTGAAAATGCAGTAGATACCAATTGCCGCATCTTCTCCTCAATCAGAACACCAGAGGACTCTCCGTTAGTTGACGTCTGGGAAGAAACAGGTGTATCATCTGGACCCCCAAGAGTAGACTGATAGGCTTTGTGCTGATTCTTCTTTGGGGTTGATGTGTGTCCCTTGGGTGGCCGAGTGGGACACTCAGGATAATATGTCCTTGTTTGCAGTAGGTACATGTGTTCTTTTTGCAGTGGGAAACCACGTGGTCAAACTCCTTTACTCATAACACTGAACCTGAGACAAGTCCCTTTTGGGTTTGGACTTGTTAGCAAGAAAGGCAATTTCAGCACCAGTGTCCTGCTTCCCATTTATGGTAGACTGAGTAAGCATTCTTGTTTCTTCTCTAAGAAGTCTCCCAAGATAGATTCAAGATTAGGTGTAGTGCCCCTACTCAAAATATTTGACCTAATCACCTCAAATCCAGACCTCAAGTGCTTGAGAAAGTGTATAATCCTTCTATTATCAAAAGGATCTTTCATTGCTTTGACATAGCAACCTGTCAAAGATTCTCCTAGATGGGCCAATTCATACAGTCCACAAGTTTACAAACCCAGCATGGTATTCCTATATTCTCTTCTCCCCTTATTGTAGGAGAAGATTTCAATTTTGTACTGCCTAATAGAGTAGTTTGCTGATAAAACCTTTTCCATATAACCAAACATCTCCTTAGCCATTCTTTGACCTCTCATTGGAATGACAATATCTGTCTCAATCGATCCAAGAACCCACAAGACAACTTTATCATTGTCAAATTTCCATTGTTTCAGCCCCTTACCATCAAATTTATTTGGTTTAGGTATTGAACCATCAATATCGCCCCACAAACCTTGTCCTCCACAAAATATTCAAAATGAAACTTCCATAATGCATAATTACTTCCATTGAACTTAATTGGTAGTATTTCTCTCCTATCCGAAACCACTACAGCAGTTTTCTAGAGGAAACCACCTTTCTAGAGGAAATCCCCAAATAACCAAGAACAGTAAGTACCAGTTCAAATGAGTTAACTTTCAGCACTGTCAACAGGAAGAGAGGGATCAAAAGTTCAAAACCCTAAGACTGAAAGCAAGATCAGATCTAATAGTCTGAAAGGGAAGGCTAGGGTGACACAGAATCCAGATTCCTAGCCAGATACAATGGTCCGAATGAGAGAAAAAGAAAATGCAGATCTGACCTGTGATTTCCTGAGAAAAAAGGTGAAGCCTTGTACTGATCAAAACAACTCCAAAAAGCCTTGCAGAGAAGTACACAATGTTGATATGTAGTCCTTAAATCTCCCTTTGAATGCCAAGAATCAAGAATCAAACCCAGGTCAGATGAATCTGCTCTGATATCATGTCAGAACCATTCGAATGAGACAAGAATAGGGTTTTAGGGTGTGTTCTCCATCACACACGCCCAAGAAAGACTTGTGTTTATATTAAAATGTTACAAGAAGCTGAAAGGACAAATCTGCTCTTCATAGTAACAAAGAAAGAAAAGAGAGCAAAAACATTACATATGATACAATGCTTATAATACAAATATAACCATACTCCTAGGCTTATGATATACGGTCTCTACAGTGGCAACTGTATTGAGGGACTGGCAAGATCTATACTGCTAAGATACTGAGGACCAGTGGTGATAATAAAAGGAAAAAAGATACTGAAGCCAGCAGGGGAAGGACTTTCATTGAGAGCAGAACCTCTTGTCCTCCTTCAAGGGCTCAAACAGGCTTTTATTCTTTAGGATGGACTAAACTACTTGTTGAAGAAGACTGTCTCTTCATGGAAAGAGGGTTCCAATAAGAGAAGTAAAGGCTCCAGCTCCGAACTTGAACTGCTCATTCAGTTAGGTTCCCAAATCTGCTAATGGCCTTGCTGATTCTTTAGGAATGAGTCGAATGGCAGGGATAACCAGAAACGAGCCAGTTTGGTGGGCACCGGGCTCTGAGATGTCACTTTATTTGTCAAAATTTATCTGTTTTTGTACTTTTTTTGCTACCTTCATTCTAAGCCCTATCATGATAATAAATTTGCAAAGACAAAGATGTTTCTTTTCATTGTCTTGTTCTATGATTATAACGGAGGCTCATGTGTAAGTATTAGATAATAAATGTCCTAAAATTCTTAATGCTTTTCATTTGCTCCCTAACCACTTTCATCTTCAACATTGATGCTTTTCGTTATTCTCATCATTATTTTGTCCTATATACAAGAAAAAAAAATATTCCTGTTCCTTGTAATTTACTTAATTTGTTGTTCACTAGGCAATCATCAAGCCCCAGTATGTTGACCATATTCCAAAAGCAGTCCAAGGCAATGTGGGTCAGGTGCTTGACCAAAAGGATGAGAGAGAGATGAAGTCAGAACTTTGTGAAGAACTTGACCTGAATCAGGTTATAGATCGAAATGTGGGTGATTTATCAGGTGGAGAACTCCAAAGATTTGCTATTGCTGTTGTTGCCATACAAAATGCGGAGATATACATGTTTGATGAGCCTTCTAGTTATCTTGATGTGAAACAAAGACTTAAGGCTGCACAAGTCGTCCGATCTTTGCTCAGGCCAAACAGGTTTTATGTGCTTCAACATGTTATATGCTTACTACTATTATTCACACACTTTTCTCTAGTGCCTTCATGCATAGATTGATAGATTTGTGATTGCCTTTTCTCTTTTCCTTTTTCAGCTATGTCATCGTTGTGGAGCATGACCTAAGTGTCCTAGATTACTTATCGGACTTCATTTGCTGCCTATATGGGAAGCCAGGAGCATATGGAGTTGTGACCCTTCCTTTCTCTGTTAGAGAAGGAATTAATATCTTCTTGGCTGGATTTGTCCCTACAGAGAATCTAAGGTTCAGAGATGAATCTCTTACATTTAAGGTAAAATGTTTTATCTTGGGTGTGTGTGTGTGTTATATCATTGATTTATCTATTATTTTATGTTTACCTTTTTTCTGTTTATCAGGTTGCTGAGACTCCACAAGAAAATGCTGAGGAGATTCAAACATATGCACGATATAGATACCCCACCATGACTAAATGTCAGGGAAATTTCAAGCTTCGTGTGCTTGAGGGTGAATTTACTGATTCTCAGATTATTGTAATGCTGGGTGAGAATGGGACTGGGAAGACAACATTTATCCGCATGCTGGTATGCTTTCTTGGCGAATTATTATTAGCTGTTTTGGATGTTTTGTGTATGCATTTTGAGTTATTTTAATTCTGTAGAGATGTAGAGCAATAATTAGTGCTGTTATATTGCTGTTATTTTATTTATTGTGGTCCCCACTGCTGCTGTTAGTTAGTTCCTACTTTATATTTGTTGTTAGGCTGCTGTTAGTAATGCTACTTTTGTTAGTTATTTGCTTATGTAAGCAGTAGGGGCATTAATATAATTGCTGTCTTATATTTTGATGTTATTATAAATAGCTGAGTGGGGCGGCAACTAAAGCCAACACTCTTTCTCTCATCTTTCTCTTCTCTCTTCTCTTTCTCTCCTCCCTTTTTTCTTTCTTCTTGTTTTATGGTATTTTTTCATATTGAATTTGCATCAAGAATTGAACTGATTACAGTCCTGATTTGCCAACTAATTCCAAAGGTTTTTTAGTGTCAGTGTTTATTTCTTTATATTTCTCATTCAAGTTGCACATTGGGTCCAACTATTTTTTTTTTTCTTGTTGTAACTACAGGCTGGTTTATTGAAGCCCGATGTAGTGGAGGGTTCTGATGTGGAAATACCTGAGTTCAATGTTTCTTACAAGCCACAGAAAATCAGTCCGAAATTTCAATCTAAAGTCAGGAACTTGTTACATCAAAAGATCCGTGATTCATATATGCATCCTCAGTTTGTATCAGATGTCATGAAACCCCTTCTAATTGAGCAATTAATGGATCAGGAAGTTGTGAATCTCTCTGGTGGGGAGTTGCAAAGGGTTGCATTATGCCTATGTCTTGGAAAGGTATGTAAATCTTTTTTCTGTTAAGGTTTTTCGTTGGTATCTGCATATGAGTTCTTATGATTAAGTAGGTATTTATCATTGATATTGCAATTATTCTTATGATAGATATTTTGAAATAGCTAGATCTAGCAATCAAGATATAATCAAGTTGCAAGAAAAATAAGTTAATTTGTATTTCTTAATTTGTCTTTTGTAAGTGACCACTGCTAAATGCACTTTATTTTTTATTCTTTTTATATTTATCCCTGTAACTGGAATGGATTGTCATTATAGTGCTACATTCCAGGGAGAATGGTTATGGTCCAACAGGACTACTAGCCCAACTCCCAAGTAGTCTGTCCCTCTTAGGGATATGATAGATTACAAGCAAGATAAGCTAGGTTGGTGAACTCTTAGTTATGTCTTGATAGTCTACAAACTTGATTTCACTTGGTAAAACGTATCTATATTAAGTGCAGGTTGTGTACATGTTAATGCTTGTATTGATCTGAGAGTTTCTTCAGGCATTTATATACCTGTAGCTTCTCTTTTATTTATTGTTTAAAATTCCAGAGGTTGAACCGACCTGGAGGCTGAACTGTTTTTGCCCCTCTGGGTTGTGGGTCACTGGTTTGACCATCCGGGTCGAACAGGTTAGACAGTGCCACATTATATGCATACGTACATACATATGTATGCATTTATTATTTTATCAATAAATAATGTATAATTATATTCTACATGTAATATATGTATTATTTTATATTTAACTTACATATTTTAATTCAAATTTTATTTTTTTATTTGTAAAAAATGCTAAAAGTTTCAATTTGAGGCCAAAAAAGGTTTTTTTTGTCAAGAAATATCCAGGCAAGGAGTCAAAGGTGCCTTTGGATGCATAGATTTTGAAAAGTTATCCAAAATAAAAAAAGATCACCCCAATTGGACATCCAAGTGCAAAGTTGTGGCCTCTGAAAGTTTGCACATACATTAAGCGTGCAACCCATGACCCAGTGACCGGGTCAAACGCGTCAATGGTTCAACCACCTGGGTTGGATGGTTTTTGACAGGTAAACGGTTTTGACCAAAAGACGGGTTTCATGTAAATTGGACCTGGAATCTCGACTGGGTGACGGTTCAAGCGGTTTGACCATCCGGGTCAACATTGGGTTGAGAACACTGGTTAATGGTCCTTTTATTTTCATAATTTTATCTTTAATCAAAATCTTTATTGACTAGAACTAGTCTTGAAATTAATTGTTTCTCTTGACAAAATTTTCACCATAGTTTGTTTATTATCCAATTAATTAAATGAGAAGTATATATTTTCTCATTTCTTTCCCAAAAATGAAAAAAGTACAGTAAAAGATTTTGGAAGCATATTGCTCAGAATTGTGTAAATTGGTCTGAAATGTTGTAGATATATTTGTTGGTCCAAATACTTGGAAATTTTAGTTTGCTTATTTGTAAGTGTAGATGACACTGTTTGGTGGCATTTATGCAGCCTGCAGACATTTATCTGATAGATGAACCAAGTGCCTATCTTGATTCAGAGCAGCGTATCGTAGCTTCTAAAGTTATCAAGAGATTTATTCTACACGCTAAGAAAACTGCTTTCGTTGTTGAGCATGACTTCATAATGGCAACTTATCTGGCAGATAGAGTTATTGTTTACGAGGGAAAACCATCTGTGGATTGTAGTGCTAATGCTCCACAGTCCTTGTTGACAGGGATGAACCTTTTCTTATCTGTAAGCCTCAATCCTTGTATTCGTATGTCCCTTTTGTTTCTTGAAGCTGTACTTAAGGAAGATTAGATTACTGTTTGGAATAGAGTTGGGATGATTTTTAAAAGGTTTAAGGAAGGATTCATGTTTTATTTGATGCTAGTATTTGTTTATAAAGTTCCTCTATTGTGATAATTTATATTCCACGTCTCATGTATTTTTAACTTATTTTGTTTCTTTTGTTTTTCTCCATTACAACTCATCTTCTCATTTAACCTTGTTCCTGTGCAGCATCTGAATATTACATTTAGACGGGACCCAACTAACTATCGGCCACGAATAAACAAATTGGATTCAACAAAGGATCGGGAACAAAAAACTGCTGGGTCCTATTACTATCTTGATGATTGACAAAGTTTCATTCAGAGGTTTTCTCATCCTGATCTTTATTGTTTTGTGTTTTGATTTTTACATTTACTTAGCGGCTTGATGTTCTGTCTGCCTGCTCCTTTTCTTCATAGGTATTTCCATGCTTGTGTAAGATTAAACGGGTGGATTTTTACACTAGTTTTGCCTGTGTGGGTGAGTCATCTTCTGACCCCCAAAGCCGGATTATGGTTTTCCAAGAGGTTTATCCTATAATCCTTAATTGATTTGTATTTTCCTTTCTTTTCACCCCTTACAGCAGCTTGAGTCTGTCTTCATCTTTTATTGCAGGCATTTCTCTGGTTATGTACGATTAAGTAGGCATGTGGTTCAGCTAGGTGTGGAGCTTGGTTGATTCATCTCCTGACATCTGGACAAGGGGGCAAACTTTTTTATCCGTCATATAGACCGTCTGTTCAATGGATACATTGGCAAGTCATGTATTTGTTCCACCTTTGTTTTTACTTAATTATTTCTTTTAGTAAGTTTGAAGTGAGTGGATTAGAAACTTTATGTTAGCCTGTATTCCTCTTACATTCTTCAAATGAGCTGTTGACGCCTTGTATTTTCACAAAATTACGACTCCAGGTGGGAAAAAAGATTTTGTGCTATGCAACAAAATTTTGATAAATTTATTTAGAGTTTGATACGTACTCGGGAATCATTTAATCTTTCTCCATTAATGGGATTCTTTTGGCTACAATTTTTTCAAATCGCCCTTTTATCTTTTCCGCGAGATTTTGAATGGCCCTGTTTAAAAACCTAGCGTCATATTGATGGATTTCTGCTGTCTCAGTTTTTTTTTTCCTCTTTTTAATTGATTTGATTTTCAGACAGGGATTTACAGATCAAAAGACTTGGATATATGCATGTGCTCTTCTTAAATGTAGAGAAGAGAAATTTCGTAGGAGAAAATGGCACAATATCCATCTCGATGAGTTTCATTTTGGGCTTACCTTACTCCAAGCCTTAAAGTCAAGCTAGTAGATTGGAGTATTGGACGGTTTGAGAGAATTTGAAAATTACTCTATGCAACATGGGTTAGTATGCTGTTTAATTAATCTTTTGACAAACTTCATTCATCTGTGAGCGTACAAAAAAAAAAAAAAAAAATCTGTGAGCGTGGGTACAATACTCCAGTGATTGAAATGTACGAGACATATCTAGAGGATTTGATAGCACTTGATGAGAGGTATCATTAAGAACCACTGCTCCAATGAAAAGCATCATAAACAGATGATATTAATTCATAAGAGTTATTTCTTCTGGTGGATATTCAGCCAGATGAGCATGTGGAGAAAGCAATGAAATGAGATAAATGCACATAATTATTTGCTCCCTTCGCCTAACTAGGATTTGGAGTATCTATTCTTTTTAGGTACATGCAGAGTGGAAGTAGAATTCCATCTCTATTATGCAAAATTCAAATAACTAACCCCTAGGAATTTTAAGATCCACATAAACCCAGAATTGAATGCCTAAACACTCCTTTTTGACTAATTGGAATTACTTAAAAAAAAAAAAACCCACCATGTCCAAAGGATAGCTTAAATTGTGGTGTGAAGCTGACCCATGAAGCAAAATCTGAGCCATTTTGCGGAGCTATATAAGATGCCAGAACGTCCATTAATCGAATCACTTCAGTTGTCCAAAGAGAAAATAAAGATCGGAGAAAGCCTTACCCCAAAGTGAATTATATTTACAAAAAGGATTCCTGACCAAACACCTTTATACAGAATCTAGGACAATGATAAATGTCATCCAAATACATCAAAATAACGACAAAGCCAAAATCCACAGGAAAACAAGAAAATAGTGTTACCAGAACTAAAGAAGGCACACTAGTTTGGTTCACTTGAGAATTACATCGTAAAATTCACAAAGATTCCTATATTGCTTCCAGTGGTCCACATCTTGCATATGCTATCAGCGGTGTTCATTATACGGTTCAAACCGTAAAATTCACAAAAGATTCCTAAATTGCTTCCAATGGTCCACATCTTGCATATGCTCTTAGGGGTGTTCATTATACGGTTCAAACTGCAAAACCGAATCGAACCAAACTGAATTTTTGATTTGGTTTGATTTATACCTATAAATGGTTTGGTTTGGTTTGAAAATTTTTTAAATTGTGGTTTGCGGTTTCGATTTGGTTTATTGAATTTTATAAACTGAATTAAACCGTAAATCGTAAATCGAAATTTTCTATATATATATATATAATATGAATATATGAAACATTATATATAAAATAATAAATAAAAGTTTTAAGTTTTAATTTTTAGAGGAGCTATTTGGGCTTTCTAATTGGGTTAAGCCCAAAAGAACTGTCTCTCTCTCTCTCCACTCAAATCTCCTCTATATCCCGCTTCTCTTTTGATTCTATAACGGAAGAGAGAAGGCCAATCCCTCTCTCTCTCTCGTTTGTTTTATAACCCTATCTCCCTCTTTTTTCCCTCTCTCTGGTTAGGCCGAATATGAGAAGAGGAGATGCCCAAGCCTTTCTCCTTGTTATTCTTTCTCTCTAAGCAAGAGATACTCGTACACTGTTCCACTTGGTCAAAAAATGTTGATTTGATAAAAAACCATCCAACCCAGTTCAACCTAGTCATTGGGTTGCAGGTTGCACATTCAATGTGTTCAAACTTTCATAGGCCCTAACTTTGCATTTCTATGTCCAATTTAGTTTTTTTTCCTGATTTTGGATAACATTTTGAGATTTATGCATCCCAAGGGGGCAAATGAGCCTTTCCCTGGCATATATTACATCTTAAAAATAATTATACATTTTTTACTGACAAAATACATCTTTATATATATAGTTGAATCATTAACCTATTTAACCAGGAAAATGGACGATGATTAAGACATTAATTCATTAACCTATTTTTGTTTCATATGAAGAATATAATATTAATGCATGTTCAATTTTTTTATAAAATTTATAAAAAATTTATATTTATATTTTTTATTATTTAATTTATGAGACAATAAAAATTACTTATTTATCAAGAGGAAATGCAACTCCAATATATTGTTTGAATATTGGTTTTTAATATTGTAGTCAAATCAATTATATATATATTTATATTTTTAAAATCTTTTTATATAATGAAAATAGTTGAAAAATATTTATATTTTTTGTTTTCCTTTATTTCAACTATTATATTTTATTTCCCTTTTAATAATTTGTGATTTTTTAAAGTTAAATTAGATTATATCAGATTCAGATATCCAACATCTTGATCGAATTTAGATTCAAATCAATATTTATGAGATCCGATAAGATCTTCGGATTGAATCAAATTTAATCCCTACTAAACCACTTCCCCACAATGACTTAGCTAATTAAATCATTGAACCATTTGACATGGTTAGTGGGGTCATGTGTTAGACATTAATGCTCTTTATTTTTCATCCTAATTTTCATCCCCATTTTTATCATTAATGAAAATAGTTCTCATTAATCTCACTTTTTTATATGATGAATATATAATACTATAGAATGTACCCAAAATTATCATCAAATTTCTACATTTTCTAGAATTTTGTATATTTTTTTATTTAATAATAACATCATGTGCTGATCCGTTTGACATTGATAGTTTAACCACTAACCCGCCACTTGGATGGAAAAATCATTTTTCTTTTTTGATTAATTTTAAATCATATATTCCATTTTCATCATCATTAAAAGTAATTCTTATTTTCACATTTATTTTGTTTAATATGGTGGATATATAACAATAGAACTGTATCCAAATGTTTTATGCAAAGCTTATATTTTTATTTGGGTTTATATATATATATATATATGTGTGTGTGTGTGTGTGTGTGTGTGTGTGTGTGTGTGTGTGTGTGTGTGTGTATGTGTGTGTATTATGTATCTAATATTCGTTACTTAGTTATGACATCATAGGTTGACCCATTTTACCTAGAATGTTAGATCATTGACCTACCTACCATCTAGATATGGAAATGGTTTCACTTTCAAATTGGTTTTAAATTTTGCAATTCATTTATATCATTGACAAAATAATTATTATTTATCATACTTATTTTTGTTTATATTATTAGTATATAACATTATAAATGTGCCCAAAATTGTTTCATATTTTTTTGTACTATTCTATTTTAAAAATTTTATTTTTAATTATACATCATGGGTTAACCCATTTGACCTGAAAGATTGAACTACTAACCCACCCCCTAGATGGGAAGATGGTTTAATTTCCCATCGGTTTTTAATTGTATATTTGATGACCATCAGTAATAAAATTATATCTATTTTATCATACTTATTTTTTAATATGACAAATATATAATAATAGAAGCATGCCTGATTTTTTTTTCTATATTTTTTATATTTCTAAATTTGTATTATTTATTTATGACATCATGGTTGAAGTGCTTACCCATGACCTAGATGAAAAATATGATTTCATTTCTAGGTTTATTTTAAAAATAAAAAATTTCATTCTATTAATAATTATTGTGTAGGGATATATTAGTGGACTTTAATAATGATAAACAAAATTACACATGTTGGATTCAATGAGAGAGAATGTGATTTATTTAATGACTTAAATGTGAGAGTTAATTGAATGTACCTAATGGTATTCTTTTAATTACATTTTCTACCCATTCAATAGAGATGAACTAAATACAAGAGGGGTATTTTAGTAACGAAAAATTCCATAAGCCAATACCTCCTCGTTTGCACTTTTATAAGTAGCATAGATATATACATACATACATATATATACTGACCCAATCAACCTGGACGATCGAACCGGTGACCCATGACGCAGAGGCAAAAGCGGTTTGGCCACCATGTCAGTTTTTAAAACATTGCTCGTGCCTTCGCCTTTGATGAATAGAGAAGCAGCCTTGCATTTTTATTCTATAGTCTTGAATGTTAATATTTGTAAAGTGGTGCTTTTAACACTTTTTTAACGGCAATTTAATAATTGCCACTTAAAAAATAAATACAATAGTACAATACAATGGTGATTTTGATATGTTTTTAATGGCTATTTAATATTTGTTGCTTAAAGAATACATATAGTGGCATTTTTTATATACATACAGTGGCATTTTTAACATTTGCCGCTAAAATTCGTATTTAGTGGCAATTAAATAAATGACATTATAAAGAACGCCACTAAATCTGAACTTTGTTGTAGTGGAAATTTGGAGCATCAATGAGGCTAAAGCCTGGTGGCTTCTTTAGTTTCTTATCTTGTTTCATTTTTCTGGTCTCCACTGCATCACTCCACCAACCAGCAGCCACAAACATGTTTGACAATGAAATGTAGTAGCCAACATTATCAGGTTCCATGCTAAAGAGAAGCTCTGCAACTTGTTTCCCCATATGGAGATCTCCATGGTAGTTGCAACCACTTAGGAGAGCACCCCATACGCCTGAAGGAGGACTACTTGGCATCTGTTTGATAAGCTCATGAGCTTCATGTAGCCTCCCAGCTCTACCAAGCATATCTACAATGCAAACATGATGCTCAGTAACTGGTTCTATTCCAAATTCGTTCAACATATGGTTGTAATAACAGTAGCCCTCATCAATGAGTCCTGAGTGGCTGCAAGCTGATAGTAAACTCACAAAAGTGCTCTTTGTTGCTTTAGCCCCAGTTTCACACATCTGTTCGAACAATTGAATTGCTTTCCTGCCATCACCATGGAAACCATATGCAGCTATCATAATATTCCAACACACAACAGACTTCTCTGGTAATCCTTGGAATATCTGAACAGCAATGTCCAGTCTTCCACATTTGCTGTACATATCCACGAGGGCAGAAGATATAAAAGGATTCTGGTTAATTCCTAAACGGATGACATGTCCATGGAGTTCTCTTCCATGTCTCGAAGCTCCAATTTGAGTACAAGCTGAGAGAATGCTAACCATGGTCATCTCATTAGGTTCAAATTGAAGACAGCTGAATAGTTCTAGTGCTCCTCTTCCATCTTGATTCTGAGAACAAGCAGAGATAATGCAATTCCATGAACATAGATTATGATAAGGACTAGAATGAAAAACTAATTTCACACTGTCAATATCCCTGCATCTGCTATACATGGTTAGCAGGGCATTTCTCACATGTATATCTGATTCCTTTGAAGTTTTAACTACAAGGCCATGGAGAAATCTACCCTCCATGATCAAGTTGAGGTTCCCACATGCTGATAGGATGCTTACAAAAGTGATAGAGTCAGGATTTATATGAGGTTCCTGGCGCAGTAGGTTGAAAGCTACTAGAGATTCCCTAAAGTGACCACTCTGTGTACAACCTACAATGACAGTATTCCAAGAAGCAATATCTGCTATATCTTGGTTACTCTGCAACAATGAGAAAGAAGCCACCAAGTCTCCACGGTTGATATACATGAGCATCAGTGCATTAACTGCTAAAACTTCTTCTGAGAATCCCATTTTTAGATGCCAACAGTGAATTAATTTTCCAAACTGAAGCGCTTGGAGGTTATTACAGGAGGGTAGAATGGCCAATAAGGAAAATAAACTGCATCTAGGGCCCGAGTGAAGCAGTTCAAGGAACAAACTCTTAGCCTTTCCTAAGTGCTTATTCTGAGAGTACCCAGCTATCATTGTGTTCCATGAGACCAGGTCTCTTTCAAGGATGGTGTTGAACAATACTTCTGCAGACTCTATGCTGTAGCACTTTGAATACATATCCATCAGACTATTTTTCAACAATATATCTGAATCCATTTCCCTCCGAATAATGAATCCATGGATGGCTCTTCCATCCTGCAACAAATTTAACTCGGAACAGAGAGAAATAATGGTAAGTACAGTCACCAGGTCTGGTTGTATCCCTGCCATAAATTGCATTTCATGTAGAAGATCAAAAGATTCCAGAATCTTTCCATTTTCAAGAAGCCCATCAAGCAATGAGTTCCATGAAACCACATCCCTATAGCTCATTCCTTTGAATACAGTCTCTGCAGCCTTAATGTCCCCACAACGTGAATAGAATGAAATAAGGGAATTTGCAACAGAAATATGGGAAGTTTCTCCATAACCTAGTTTGATGCCCAAGCCATGAATGACTAGACCACAGTGCAGATCTCCCAAACGAGAGCATGACGAGATAGCACATGAGAAACTAACATTGTCTGGTCTTTCACCAGAATAACTGATTTCTTCAAAGTACCACAATGATTTTTCAGGGGAACCATTACATAGACATCCACACATCACAGAATTCCATGATGTCGTATCTCTATATTTGATCTCTGCAAACATACACTCTGATGAGCTCAAGTCAGCAGATTTCGCGTACATGTCTACAAGAGCATTACCAAGAAAACAATCTGCAACCATCCCTGCTTTCAAGCTTAAACAATGGATAACCCGACCTTGTTTCATGTCATTCATGTGGGACAAAGCCGATATGGCCACTAGTAGGGTTGTAGAATCAAACACACATCCCTCTTTCATCATCTCCTGGAAAATGGCCACTGCATCTTGGAACCTTTGATTATCAACACAAGCAGTAATCATTGCATTCCAAGCAACCAAATCTCTGTTGAGAATTTCATTGAAAATACTCCTTGAAGAGCTCAAATAACCAGCTCTAGCATAGGCAGTGAGGAGGGAGGTGGCTGTGGGCACGTCATTGAGACCCCCCAGCTTCAGAGCCAACGCATGGTGGGTTGAAGCATTAACAGTGTGGGGTCTCGAAGTGGAGGCTTTAATGAGATTCCATACCTGGTAGAAGCGAGTATCATCCAAGTACTGATGACCCCTCTGTGGAAATTCGTCAACTAGGTCGCGAGCAGAGCAGGCAGATGAGAAGCTATCGAGTGACCGAGAGCGAGCTTTTGGGACAAGAAAGAATGACCCGATGGACAAGTAATAGCTGTGTTCTAAAGGGTTGTTACTAGAGGAGAGCAAGTGAAATGGAGATGGAGTTTTGATGAGTTTCGGTACTTTAACAAACATCCAGTCCAGGAGAGTTTGTCGGTAAAAGCCGTTGAAACAGGCGGTTTTCTAGAGCGTGTGGGGGAGAGGAGGTGGTGTTGTCCTGTTGCCTGCTTAAACCCCTTTTTTTCTTTCGTCTCAAAAGCCCATCTGAGAAGCCCAAAAATAAGTACTTATTTTTCAAATAAGCACTCCCAAACTTAACCTTATTCATGTACTATCCACCCACACCACGCCAACCATGCTATCAAATATCATTCAAGGAAAGCCTTATTTTTGGATAAATTATAAGGACCCTCTTGTCCTATGGGGTCAGTGACAAGGACCTCTTGTATTTTTGTATTTGCAACAAAACCCCATGAACTTTAACCATTAGACAAAGAGCCCCTCCGTAACATTCCATCCGTTATCTTTTAAAAAAAACCTCATTCAATTATTTAAAAATTTGTTAAATCCTTAAACTACCATTTTCTTATTTATTTGAATGATGAGAAGACATCTCAGACCACATCGCCATAGATACCCGTGACCATAGCAACGATTGATTGTTGTAAGTGATCTATGATTGCTGGAAATCCACAAGGACTCGCAATCAACACTGCAATTCTTTTATTAGGTTTCTAAGAGACCTTACAAACATAGTTAGGATTATTTTGTTGTACTGTTAAGTCAACTTGTTTGTAATAGGCTCTTTTTCGTTATTGTTTTGTTATTGGTATTCGACTCGTTTGCTTAACTTCACAAATGAAGCACAATTGCTTGTAAAATATTATGACAACACTTGAAAATTTTAATTAATAGTTGAATTCATGGTGAAGGGATGAGAGATCCATCATATGGACGGCCGCAGGAAGATTGAGCGAAATTTCATAAATTTCTTTACTCCCATTCGGGAGTCCTATTCCCAATTTAGAAAATTGCATTTTCAAGGTTTGTTCTTGTAATCAAACCGGACCAAATCTAAAACCAAATTAAGGGAGGGATATATCTGATACGGAATCCACGCAAGAATGTTCCTCCCAACGTAAGTGTTCATGCCCAAAGAGAGTACCAAATCCTCCTTCCATTGAAAATGACACAGCTTAGGGTGAGGCAGGATCAGTAGGTACTTCTTCACCAAGAAGTAGTGATTTTTCAGCAAAAACCAAATGGGATAGTGAGCACAACTTCTAAATTGTTTTTTCTAGCAAGAAACAATATCAAGATCAAATCTTGATCCAATCCAAGAATTGGAGATCGAACAAGATAGGGCGGCAAGAGCAGGAAGAAAAAGAGAAGAATGCAAGAACAGTCTAATTGTATTGTCTTCTCTCTGTATTCAGCAAATGTGTCTTTGGAGGTTCGCCCTGCCCTCTTATTTATAGCCTTAAAGAGAAAATTTCCTAATCCCATTAGGAGTTTTCTAATCCAAATCTTTTATTTGGATCTGGACTCTTTAAGTGATAAGGATAATCTATTATCTTATCTGCAGATAAAGATCAACCTTCCTAATCAAATTAGGAGTTCCTTTGATCCAAATATTTATTTGGATATGGACTCTTTAAGTGGATAAGGATAATCCCTTATCATATTTGCTGATCCAAATTCCAGATTCACCCCTATTTAATTAATCTAATTAACTCAATTTGAAATGGGCTTTTAAGCTTATTTAGCTTTCAGGCTCACTTTCACTTTAATGTTGTCTAACTTGGCTCTCTTTGTATGGCGTGGGACCCTATCATTGATCTACACATCAGCCACATGGGTTCAACCTAGCCTCTGTTACAAGGCTTGGCCGAATTCACTACTGAATACAGTGAACCCCCGAGTCCATCACTATGGGCTCTTAATGGGCCCAACATTTACACTAAATGGTCATTGGGTCCAGTCATCTTATGAAGGCCCAAGGACTGTGGGCAGATGCTAGATTAGCCCATCAGATATAATCCTCAATGGTCTTACACTTAACCTCTCATCCCATGATGATCAAACACTACCCGACAAGAGAAGACATCTCCTTTGGCTACAAGGTGTAGTACTTCACTCTCTACTCACATGGATCACAGGAATTAAAACCTTTTGCAAACATTTTGAAACCATAATATATATATATATATATGTATATATCTATATAAATATATTTTTCAAAACAAATTTCAACGGTTGAAATCAACTGCCAACAGTTTAGGTTTCCATCAGAGAGAGTGCATGCCCGATCATTCATTTTACTCGACAAAGGGGTTGATCCTATCACTATGATCACCCAGTCAGATGAATTCTCGGATTGTCCCAACATACCTAGGTTTTGACCCCCTCTAAGGATCTCACTGATTGGCATATTAAAGACAGTCCAATCCAACATCTAGTGCAGTATCATAATCGAGTATGGGGGTCAGGTGTAACATTCCAGTTTTGCCTATCTATATCCAAGGTCCAGGGCAATACTAGAATTTTGGTCCGGTTTAGGGTTTCGAGAAAACCCACACTGCATGTACCTCAGGTCTCACCCTGGCAGCTGAGGCAAGCCACTCCAACCAACTTGGCAGTACACTAGTGTCAGCCTTGGCAGGATAAATCTCCTCAGATCTTTCTAACGACTGTGAAAATTCTAAATTAATACGAGTTTAGTATGTGTCCAATTTAAGGGTATTACACAAAAACACACCATAATAACATGAATCAAATATATACTTTATTCATTTACAATAAATGTCATAATGTACATCATGCTGATTGGAGCTAAGGACATACACTATATAACACATGGAAGCTTATTAAAAAATTCAATGCTTTAGGCTTCATAGCCTGTGATAATTTCAAATTAATTAAATAAATCTTTTAGATTTCTTTTCTTTGTTACCTCTCTCATTTATTTTGCTTCTCTCAAGGTAATTTTTATCGGAAAGGTAATACGGAGATTAGATTAGGTTAGGGTTTAAGAGAAAAAGGGCAATGAAAAGAAAATAAAAAAAGTTCAGATGGGTATTTTGATAATTTAATATATTCAGTCATCTGACTTAACGGTTATGGGATATTTGTTTAGAAAGTAGAAACCCTGTTAGGTTAGAGTTCAGGAATCAGGATAGGCTGTGCTTGATATTAGCCCATCCCAATCGATGTACATAAATACCTGGGCCAAGATTGATTCCAGCCCAAGTCCACTCTTGTGTAGTTGGTTCTATTAGTTCAATGGGCCCATATAGGCTTAACATGAGAAGAGCTATAGATATATAGCTGACGTTCACAAGGCAGTGGGAGATTACATCATCAAATCCTTAATCCATATCTGCCATTTCAGCAATCCATATGCCAAATTAGAAATCTATTCTATTCTGGTCCTATTCTGTTTGAAAGGATACATAGACAGACAGGAGAGACTACATCTATTAAATTAAAAGCTTAACAATTTAATATTACAACTAAATGCAAGTGGATCCATCCATCCCTGACCCAACTGGATTCCCTCTGAGGGGTGGGGTGGGCTTCTCCAGATTTGAATACTGATCAGTGATATCTGAAGACTCAGTACAAACCTTTTAAAACCACTTGATTCTCCCACCACTATGGAAACTACATTTTTGTACTCACAGAGTTTTTATTATACTGGTTGTAGAGATCCAGCTAGAATGATCTAAAACTTGGTTTTAGGTTAGGCCAGGTTCAGACTGGGCCCACCCCAAGTTTCACTTGTGCTAGGAGTTCAGATTTGGCCGGGCTAACATGAAACCCTGCCCCAGCCTAAGTTGTGTTCTGGTTCAGGTTGGTTTGGCTTGACAGAAACTTTGGACCCAAAATTGAGCTCAACTTGAACTCAGCTGAACTGGGCCAATTGGGCTCTTTTAGTTTAGAAAGATCTCCCGATTGGGCCAATTAGGGGATGATTTCCTTGATTATTCTAAAATTGAAAGTTTCTTTTTCATTTTTTTAGTTAAAACAAAAATTATGCAGGAAAAATTCTTGGAGAATTTTTTTTTGGCCCAAGCCCGGAGGAATTGTGTCCAACCAAATACATACTTAGTTAAAATTTAGGGTTTTAAGTAGAGGTGCAATGGAGTTGAGCCGAGCCGAACTTTGGCATGTCTTGGTAGGGGTGGTCATGGTTTGTTTTGGTGCAGTTTAGAGTAGATCTCAGACCAAACCAACAAAATACGGTCTGAGGATTTCTCAGACCAAACCAAACCGTTTTATTACAGTTTGGTGCAGTTTCTAATATGATTTGGGCCATTCTAGTGTGCTTAACCCAATTTAGAAAACCTAACCACATATATGATTGCATAAATAATAAATATTGTTTTTTAGTCACCATAAAAACATTGAATCTTTGTAATTGATATGATAATTTGGTTAGAATGAGAGAGTTTTTGAGAATTTATTTTATTGTATATAAAATATATTATATATGTTAATATATGTATGTATATTTCAGTTTATGGTTTACAGCTTGGTTTGGTTTCTAAAATTCAGAAAACCAAACAAAACCGTATTAAGTTTAGATCAAACCGAACTGCACATTATGGTTTGGTTTGGTACGGTTTGGCAGTTTGAACCCCATATGAACACCCCTATGTCTTGGCTCAGTTCAATTAAAATACCACTAGGTTCAAGTCTGAGCTCGAGTTCCATTCAAACACAATTTTTTGTTGATTTCGAATTCTTAATCGAACTTATCCCGAGATTCAAATTCAAACCTGAACTATTTGCTTAAAACTCAATTTGATTGCACCCCTCATTTTAAAGTTAGGGTTTACAGGTTTAGAGATTTAAGATTTAGATTTTAGGGTTAGAGTTTAAAAGTTTAAAGTTTAGGGTTTAAAATTTAGGATTTACATTTAAAAATCAAGAGGTGGTCAGGCGAAAAGCATCCAACCATGACTGGAGTTGAATTTGTGCTCAACTTCTTGCGCTTGGATGCGTAGCAAGGGCTTCTGGGCTGAGACTTTCCTCATGTTAAACCCACACAAGATTCATGCATAGGTCTGAAACGTGTCAGGTATTGATTGGTTCATCTCCATGTTCTTCTTTAAAAAGGAATTTTAGGTTGTCAATAAGAGATGAGTGCTATGGGTGCCCTTTTGAAAGAAAATAAAGTAAATACTTGAGTGTTTTCAAGCTAAGTATACATGAAAATAAACTACAATAATATAGGAGAAAGAAAGAAGTCACTTTGAAGTTTTTAATTAAGGGTCTGTTTAGTTTGCAATTGGAATCGAAATTAAAATAAACTATTCTCATAATCTGTTTGATTCAGATAGGAATGAACATGAGAATTAAAATCGACAGAAATGAGATTTCATTTCTAAAGGGAGGGGCAGGTAATGACCATTTCAGTAGGAATGGGAATGTGATTCTGATTCTGCCCAACCAAACGGTTGGAATCAGAATAGTCCATTCCGATTCCAATTCCAGACCCTTATTCCTATCAACCAAATGGGGCCTAAGATTATTTGGTTACAAAACCAACATGTCACTCATATCTACAATCTGCCACGCATGTTCTCAAAGCTTCAATGGAAAAAGACTAAAGGATCTGCTTGATTATTGCTGAATTAGCTGAATTGAATTGCTTGTTGGCTGACAATTAAGACTTTCTAAAGTTAAAATTAGGGGCGATCATTTTTAAGCCGGCCCGCAAATTTTCAGGTTTTGTATTCAGGCCCGGCCCTTGAATACCCCTATTTAAAATCATATTTTCTTTTTTTATTATTATTTTTGCCTAATTTGTAATTTAATCATAAAAAGTCCATAGAAATATTGTATTATCACTAGCTTGATTGTGGTTGGAAGCCAATGCATTACACAAATATTGCTAAAAAAATCTATACTATATAACACCAGATGTTTGCCCTGCTTACAGTGCAAGTCATAAAAGCTAAATCAGAGTATCGTATCATATAATAAGGTTAATATTGATGTAGGTGCATCGGTAGGATGAACAATCCTGGCCGTCCGCTGCCAACAACCTGGTCCACCTCCAACTATTCCCAGGGCAAAGTCAAGTATAAATAGAGGTGCTCCTCTCAAGGTAAACCATCTTGTTCGCTCCTGCTCTTTATCTCTTTTGCTCTCGAGTGATATCATTTGAGCTGTTACCTCGGATCTTGTCCGAACCCTCATACATATTTGACTAATTTGACCATCGAAGTCTCTGCCTCTGGGATAACACTCAGGGCCTCTGACATGTGTTCTATTACTCTTAGGATTAGACACATCGGCCTCAGCTAAGGAATCGAATTTACCTTGTTGCCCCCTCGGCCCATCCTTAGCAGCAACAAATATCAAATTTTGCACTATATCGTAATTGTCTACTATATTAAGAACTTGAAGAAAATCAAATTTTCTTTGAGGGAAAAATTCCAACACAGACTTGTGAAGAGAGTTAGCTAAAAATATAAAGAGACTTGGTAAATTGTTAGTTATTGCTTTAAACTAGTAGACTTCATCTCTTTGGAACTTTCCTAGCTACATCATTCTCTGGTTAATATTTTATTTTCTTCAAATATTAAAATTGTATGTAAACATTAAAAAAGAAATACTAAGTTCACCAGATATGATGGATGATGGTATTATTTATTATTTTTTTTCCTTTAAAACAAATTCTGTATTATATTATTTCAAGGAAAGCAGAAGTTAGCTAAATAGCTGGCGTTCTAGTAGATTGGAATTGGAATGGACGAATGATATAAGTTTCACAAATATCAATGCTTGTTTTGACTTCCAAGAAAATTAGAATTCACGTAGGGGCCATTTAGCTTTCCACATTGATTGCATTAATGTAGCACGTTTAAGTTAGCTAAGACTAAGTAGCTGGCATTCTAGTAGCTTGGAATTGCATAAATTTCAGGAATTCCATTGTTTGTTTCACTTAAAGAGACAATATAAGGTTTAAAAATACCTCTAAAATTTAAGAAATTTGTTTTGTTCAGAAATTACTAACCCTATAATAATAATTTAGCTTTAATTTACTTCTATCACCAAATGTTCTTTAATTAGTTAGGTAACTTGTTGTAGTTAAAACATCAAATAGAATTTAGTCTTTAATAGAAAAGAAGAATGAGAGTGAGATGATGACTGCAATCTGCAATCTGGTTAATAAATTGCAAAAAATTTAGTTGCTTGTAAATTTATTTTCCATGTTTTTCATCCATGTATTAATACATTAATTCTATGCGTGGTCAAATTTGATAGAAGACTAGATGTTGTTCAGTACAATGAATGTAATAAAAAAGGGTTGACATGTTATTTTTTTAATACATTTCATTCTCTTTGAACTTCTCTAGAGTCTAGAGTCTAGACCATTTTGAGATTTTTTTATACAACAAAAAATTATGTCCATAAGAATGTACAAGTTTAATTTATATGTGCTACGTGGTGCAATTATATGAAAGATTTGTTGAACACTACCCCCTAATAATTCAATGAAGGAAATCTTTGTTATGTGAAAATATTAGCCAAAGTTCCCCTCTTTATTTGTAAATTAAAAACCCACTTTTTGCTCATAGATTTCAAAATTCATTATTTTATTTCCTTTTTATATATAGCCTAACCAAAACTTTTAAGAAATCTCTCAAAACACTTATAAAATTTACTTTTTTTAATTTTATTTTATTTTAACTTCATGAAAATCTGAATAAATTAATTTTTAATTAATTAGGTCATTTGATTTTTTTTTGAAGAATAATAGTCTATATTAACTTTGTCATAAAGAAAAATAAGGTAAACTGTAGATTGGAATTGTTTTAAACTTATAATAGATTTTATTCCCTTTTAAACTTGCTACATCATTTAATGGTTAATATTTTATTTTTTTTCATCACCTGAAATTTGTGTTGAAATGGTAGCTCTAGCTATGTTTTCTCTAATACAAGTGATTTATTCATTAATTTTTTAAACAATCATTGTTATACTCTTTTCAAGGAAATAGAGAATTATTAACAAGTCTAATTAGCACTATAGTAGATTGGAATTATGCAAATCTCAGGAAACAATTGCTTGTATTCATAACTTGTTTTGTTTTGACATGTGTGAGAAATAAAAAAAAAAAAACCCACCTTGAAGCAATAGATTTCTACATTGATCAATTCAATTAAAGGATAACATAACAAAATGTTTACTTAAGCTTAAGCTAGACTAAACATGTGTTCAATCCATCTTAGTTACTTCTCTTTCTAGTCTAACCATGGTGATTTAGCTTCTAAATAATGTGTCAACTGTCAACGAGTGATTCGATTAAATCACCTAGTCAACGATTATCTCTAATTAATAAAAAACTCGGCGTAAAACACTATAAAAATCATGAATTATAAATCAATTAGAAAAGTAATTAGTTAAAAAATTAAGCATAATAATGCATCCAAGACAACTGGCTTTGGCTGGTTTTGACTTCTTAATTAGTAATTAACAGGCTAAGCATGCAAAAACAAAATTGAGCCAAAAAGGGATTTGAGTGTTTGGTAAGAATTGTTTCTAAATGCATTTTAATATAAAGTGAAATCACTTTTAAGCCTCAAATCACAAAACCCAATTTTGAGCTTTATAGTTTTGGGCTCTAAAAGCACAAATCAAAAGTATTTAAGTAATTTTTCACTTTTAATTGAGTTAGATTGTACCTCTAATCTGCTCTGTACGGTTCATTTTATAATTAAAATAACTTGCTAACCCTCATACTTAAAAAAATAGATTTCTCCTCTCTGTGTCTGATCAACCATGGCTTTGCCTCTGATATATAATAACTTAAACTTATTAATGGTGGTTCCATGTACGTACGTACGCCGCACGTACTTCGAATAGTGGCGTGTATCTGTGGCTGCATGTGTTTGTTATTATTTAATTAAATTAAGTTTAATTAATTAATTTAAGCTTATCAAAGTCAAAATCTGATTAATATAATATTAAATGCTGCTTTTTATTATCCAATATCTCAACTCTTTCACTTTCTACCAAAAATATTGTTTGGTGGAGAGAGAGAGAAAGAGAGAGAGGGAGAGAGAAATCTCGAACACTTCGACCAACTGTAAAGTGAGAAGATGGTTCGTTAAGCAAAAGGGGTCCAAACAGATATAAGACCTCCATAATTTGTTTAATATTAATACACTTTGTACTGCAATAATTGTTATAAAATATATGTGGACGTGAGCTTAAAAAAACGAAGAATGAGCTCACCTTATCTCTTTTGGTTTTGGTTGAGAGAGAGATATCATGATATGCGTAAGAAAGTTAAGATAATACGTTAAAGGGGGTGAGACGACTAGTTTGAGGGGGAAGATAATGAATGGTGACACAAGCCTTGATCTATCTTAATCGTTTCATTGATTGCATCATAAACGGATAGACAGTAAGTGGTTTCTTTTGCTGGTTTTCACTTCCTGTGACTGTATCTGGTTTTGTTTGGCCCATAGAAATTCAATTTTTATTTTAATCTAATTAATTATAATCTTAAACTTATCATTTGTGTGTGTCTCTCTCTATATATACTTATACATACATACATACATACATCACATACATTAGATACACCTCATCCCACTGATGATCCAATTCATCATTATATAGTGCTATACACATAACAAATTATCATTAACCACATGTAATCCAAGGTCTATTGACCTTATCATGGAGAGTTTATAGTTACACGGGTTTGATCTTGTGCCTCTATATTGGAGGGAGACTGAGTGACTATGTTGCAATCATCAGTGCCAGGTAGAGAATAGGGGTATTTTGGTATTTTAATATGTAAAATTTACTTATTTTTTTGGGGAAAAAACTTTGCGGAGCCATAACTAGCATAGGGTCGACCCATATAACTTGAACCAAAAGATTTATTGTTTTATTTTTATTAATTAAAATGATTAAATAATAAATTCTCATGGGTGATAGTGATCTACCCAAACTTTAGTATCAGATATTAAGGATCTTATGATCTCGTTAGCAACTTATTCACTAAAAGATAAAACGATAAGTTTTTCAATTGTTATCAAATGACCCTTTAATAGTTTATTTTTTAAGGCTTAAAACATATTTCATTCATTAAAGAAATTGATACAAATATAGAGAATTACCAATAAGGCTAATCAGAACTCAGATACAATTTTTCAAGAAAAATAAAATATATAAATGGATGAAGGAGGATGACCCCTTAATGTTTATTCTAGGATAGAATGACCACCTAAATGAACCTAGGGGTGCAACTTGGACCGATTCGAGTTGGGCTTTTGTCAAAATTTGAATTGATGCAACCTAAGACCCATGCCCTAAATAGTGTAAACTGCTAATTCAGACCAACTAGAGATGCACCCCCTGTTTGGATGGACCATTCACAAAACTGGAAAGTGAAAATGCTATATATTTTACATCATTAATTTAAGTTCACAACTTCATCAAACTTCACCTTGTCATTTCATAAATTGTGAATAATCCGGGTATAAGGTGTTGAAATCCAAAACCCGAGATCTACAGTTCCTGGGGTCTGATCTGTCTCACAACATAGGAGCCATCATTTCAAATGCATGATATCCACTTCTGAAGATGAGATAAAATGAGCCAAAACTCAACAAGATCAGTTCTTATCCGGAATGCCATAGTTTTTCTTTTTAATCAAGCAAGACACTTTGAGAGTAATTAATCAAAAAGAGAATCCCATAGCCTTTTGAAAATGCTGATACATGCTGAATTTCATGTTATAAAGACATCTAATAAGTTATAGAGGCTGCCAGAAATCAACTAGCTATCCTGACTCCTGCGTCCCCAAATGGCCAAAGCCAAGGGCACAGGGGCAATAGTTCTCTTTTACCAGAAGTTGCGTTACACACTAAGTACAGCCCTGCAATGTACCCTTGTGCAGAGGGTTATGTGGCTTATGCCCATTGGTGTATCCCTCAGAATCGTCTTTGCCAAATTTACCAAGCTACCCTCAATAAAGGTGTTTGTGGAAAAAGTGATAGGCCCAATATGAAGCCCATCTCAATCCACAAGTGATGAAGGTTGTGATGATTCATGAACTTAAGGGGTCTAGTTCTAAGCAGTTGTCTTGAACCCACTGTGATGTGGTTGAAATTGAAATGATGGGTTTCGGAACCCGTCGCGCTCACCGCACCCCCGGTAGTGTTCTGTATGTTGCAGCGTGATGCACAGCGATGGCGACGGTTTGGGAGTGGCGAGTGGGGCAAGGCACCCCTTTTCGTCCCCGCCGCATAGCCAAAATTCCCTACCCCGCCCCCGCCTCATAGTATTGTGTGGTTGGGAATTTAAGAGACACACGTGTTCAAAATTTTCCATATATAGTGTGTTCTGAAACCGGATTAAACATGAAAATAACAGAGTACCAAACACCACCTTAAATAGAACTGAGTGGCATGTCAATTCTTCTGAGTCATCCCAACTCATTGAAGATTTGAAATCTTGGGTCTGTTGAAGTGGTGGTTGTAGCTTTTTTGTGGCCCTAAAAGCATAAGAGATCCGATCTTGTTAGAAACAACAGTATACCACAACCATATCTGTTATTGGGTGTTTAGGGTTGGTTGGTTGGTTCAGCTTTTGCCTTTTCAAGTATGAAAGTAGAGGATTTGTGGCTATGACGCAACCCCTCCAGACAATAACTGATTTTTGCTAGGACTCCAAAAGAAAGGCAATGCCCAATTTGTACCAAAAAATAATAAAAAGAGTATCGGGACACCATCTATGTATGAGGAGGATCCACAACCTTTACAGAGAATCCTGTCTTGATCTTATGCTTTATTTCTGATATTTGAATAATATTTGAATGCTTTGGACATGGTCAGAAACAACCAAGCTAAAAGTGGCTGTCCATTTTCATAACTAGTGAGAGGGGGAGGGGGGACCCCCACAAGCAACAGAGAGTATTTTTCTCTTTCTTTTCTTTTTTGTTTCTTCTTTCCTTTCTCCATGACTGAAAGCAATAGTAATCTGAAAAGGGGGAGAGGGAGAGAGAGAGAGCACTCGTTCAATTCAAACAAATGATCCACAGTGAGCCATTGACTCGTTTTAGTCCACCCTTTTGCTTCACATATTCCCTCCCATCTCATCACCTTTAGCCTTTCATCCGTCCCTCTCTTGCTCAATTCAGGTCTTAGCTGGTGGTTACTTTGGTTATAAAACAAACCCTTAAAGCCCATCCTAATTAACAATTTAACTAGCGGAGGGGCCCTGCTTTGCAGGGGCCAGAATGGAACCGTAGATTCGGTTTCTAGCCATAAACTATTGAATCGGTCAATGGTTCATTGATTCGAGTAGTTGAATCATCAACCTGTTAACTTGTAAAATGGATTTTGACCATTTTTTATTTTTTAATTGGGAACCATCTAGGTAAATAGTTCAATTTTATCTTAATTTCAGTCCTTGGCAAAAAATCGTTGAATCGATCAACGACCCATTGATCCGAGTGGTCAAACCATTGACCTGTTCAATGGTTTTTGGTCATTTTTTTTATTTTTTATTTTTTAATTTTTATTGTTAGAACGGGCCATCCGTTTGAACCGAACAGTCAAACTATTTACCCGAAAACTAGTGGCACTAAAACTGAGTGCCGTTTGACAAATCATTTTAGAAAGATCTTCCAACAGCACAGATGGCCAAAACATGTATTGAGCTTTTGGGGTATTATCTTTGATGATTAAGACTGTTTGGTAAGTGGCTCAGTCTACGTGAATTTCAAAAACACATTTAAAGGTTATTTATTATGTAGAAAGATCTAAAAACCTTATTTGAAGCTTCCTGAAATTTACTGATTTTGGTCTTTTCAGGTCTTTTTGGGCACCCATTTTTTATCTTCCCAACTTTCTATTACCGAGCTGAAAAGACCCATTTTTGGTCTTAGCTTAGGGGTGAGCATGGGTCGGTTCAGTTTGGTTCCATGGTAGAACCTGGAACCTACCTTGTAGGGGTTGGTTCTAGGTTTTTGGAACCGAAACCTACCCTATGAAGGTTGGTTCTAAGGTCGGTTTTGACCTTGGCGGTTCTAGGGTCGGTTCTGGGGTTTTACCCATGGAACCTATTCTTTCTTTACTCTCCCCTTTCAAAAAAAAAGAAAAAAAAAAGAAAAAACAATTGAAACATGTCCTTCAAAAGCTTGATTTTCAATAATGATAATATATAATTTAAAACTTATATTATCTTTATCGATTAAATTGAGTAATTTAATATGTAAATTATCATAATATATTAATATATGGTTGAAATTTTGTCATTATAATTTAAATTTTATAAATATTACCTTTTATATTCTTTATTATACACATACAAATATTAAATGAAAACAATGATCAAATCACTTAAGTAACTTGATGGTCAAGTGAGACTGTGGCTTTTATAACCATGAGTGCTCGGGCTCAAATCTTCGCATCTTTAAAAATATTTTGGGTTTATTTCAAGGCAAGTTTGATTTCAAGACCGGTTATACCAAAGTTGGTTCATTAGGCCAGTTTGGGTAGAATAAACCCCTAGACCCTGAAATCGAACTCGATAGGGGTTGGTTTCAAGAATTTGGAACCAGACCCTACCCTGTAACAAATTAAATAGGATTGATTCAAAGCCGGTTCAAGATTGATTCCATTCAGTTCTGGATAGAACATACCCATTTGCTCACCCCTACTTTAGAGTTTATAAAAGTCAAAAAAAAAAAAAAAACACACACACATACAAAATACTCTTGCCAAACGCTGCCTTGATTTGTTCTAATTAATGGCAGCCTCCTAATCTAATGAATGATGATTGATGATGCCATTGACCAGGTTGGGAGACACGGATCGGAATCCACAAAAGCAGGATCTCCACAAGGATAGGCCCCAATTAATGAGTCCGTATAATCTTTAAACAATGAAGGGCATAAAACAGGTCGAATTTAGAGCCATCACTCATCAGCCATCATGTCCATGTTTGGGAGGGGCCCGGTTGAATCAGTGTTTTAAACCCATTTTGGTTTTAGTGACCCGTTGACCCCATTTATTATCCCGGTTTAATTGGATCAGTCTCTATTACCTATTATATTATTAAAAACATTGACCTGATCAATGGTCCATCTGACTCGTTCAGAAGGTCAGTGGTTTTGTATATTATTATTTTTTTGATTTTCAATAATAATGTCACGTGCTGATCCATTGACCCAGATGAATAGACCACGGAAACACTGACCAAGAGGGAAAGGGGTTCAACCTCCAAATTGGGTTTTAGAAGATTAAGCCAAATATAGATCCGACCCGGATTAGAATTGGATTCATGTTCTCAGGTTCATTGTCATATCCAGTCGTAGGGGTAATATATTTCATATAAATAAAATATTTATTTTATATGTTTATTAATTATTTAAAATACTTAATTAAATTAAAATTTGAACATTCACTTTCAATATCCATCTGATATCGAATTTGAATTCAGATATGACTTGGTCCAATTCGAATTCTATCTGTTTATACCTCTATTCAATCCATTTTTATACATAAAATTAGGAATGAGAACGAAACAGGATAGGGCCGGATTTTGCTTGCCTCGTCCCCTACCCCAAATTCCAATGAGACTAGAAATCCTAACCCCATCTCGGGCAGCCCTGAATTTGCCCCACCCCACCCTGGCAATATATAGAATGCCCAAAAAGCAGCCTGATTATGACAAGTTTAGTCAAGTCTCAGCTGGTATTCAGAAACAGTGAATGAAACAAGCAAGAAAAATAAAGCAATGTCTAATCTTGACACAACGTCCCATCAATATTTAACCAGAACCAGCACTGCTCACGGTTATGGTGAATCCAGCTACAGCTAGTCCACCAAATGAACCTCATCAACCTGTTTAGTTTTGGTTCAATTGTGATGGACAACTGGGGTCTGGTGTGTCTCAAATTTGCTGTCAAGAAGCCTTGAACTTGGCTGGGTTTTGAACCACCGATGGTGACTCAATTCCGAAAAGATTAATAGAATAAATTTGTGAACCTTATTATATATCTTCTTCATTCTCTGTGCTACAATTCTAAAATGAACTTGGACAGGTTGACCCAGCTTGGGGATAGAGTGTGTCAAGAATCAGCCCCCATCAATGCTCATTCTGTGGGGTTGTTGGGGTTTGGCCATTATTAGACTGCTTCTGCATCTGATCAGTCTCATCAGTGTGTAGTAATTAATTAAACAATCCCAGAAAGCCTGACCAGAATTGTCTAACTGCTGGCATATTATGATAAGGCCGGCGGGAACAAACAAAAGTTTACAGAGAGAGAGAGAGAGAGAGCGCGTCATGACCACGCAGGCAGTTGGTGTTGTATGGGGCCCAAGGTGATTGGGAGACGAATCAGATCGAGAGTTGAAGACGAAGAGAGAAATGAGAAACGTAGCCTGACCTGACGACTGTTGTAAAACATGCACATGGGATTGGTTCTTTGATTGTTTCGTGCACGTTGTCTTATCGTTGCCTAGGAACTAGTCTCTCTGTTTTTTTATCTCTCTGTGTCTTCCTAATTACAGGGAAGGGAAGCTAATTGTTCCATCTGTTGCCACTGTTGCCCGTCTCTGTTGGAGCACATAGATATAGATAATTTAATTAATAGCGTGCACAGCATCTATATCTATCTATATATATATATATAATAACGTGCAGAAATCAGCAATGTTTAATATGAACATTTAACCAGACCTAACCATGACATCATTTGAAAATAGAATGGATCAAAATATGAAAGAAAGTGTCGTCTGATGTGAAAAATCCACTTGTTTTTCTTCTTGCGAGTTCCAGAAAGTAAATAAAAAACCACAAATATATTCTTGGTTGTATTATTTGTATGTGAAAATCCGATTGTACTTGTTATTGATAATAAATAAATAAATAAAATAATGGGTCCATTTACCACTAGAGGGTTGACGTTAAGGGTATCACCTCAAAATGAAGACCACATAAAAATAATTAATAATAGCTAGAAAAGCAATAGAGATTCTTTACCTTATGTGGTATTCCTAAATATGCTTTATTGTTCTTATTTAAGTAATGAAATCAGAGCATTTCTATTGTTATTGACTTATTTCTTTCGAAATTCATTGCATGAGAATACCAAAGGTGGAGCTAGCTAGAATTCATAGTTTGAGGTTCAAATTTTTGGAAACAATAAGGTTGTATACATCTGTCCCTCTCCAAATGCGGGACCATGGTTTTTAAAATCGGACTGAATCGGATGGTCGGACCAGAAAAATTGGGAATTGGTCAGGTGATTAGTTTCGTTCTATCCTAAAATTGTTATTTCACCAAAAAACGTTAATTTGGTCAACAAATCGCTGACTTAAGCATTCGAGCTGTTCAAACCATTCAACAATTTAGCCGTTTTTTATTTTTTTGTCAGAACGGACCGTTCGTTTGATTTGAACAGTCAGACCGTTCAACCCGGGAACCAGACCCCTGGCCGGTTCATTTTTAAAAACCTTGTGCGGGACCTCATTCTTTTTTCTCTGATATACTCACTCATGAAATTTCTATTGTTTGATGGATGAATTTGCCTTCAGGCTTCAAAAATTATATTAAAGAAAAATGTGAGACCCCGTGTATTGGGCTTGGGCTGTCCTTTTTTTTTTTTTTCAGTTGATGATGGTCTAAACTTTCTAATGAATCTAATATACAGAAAATTTCTTGAAAACAAAGCCATTGCATTCTTATGTTGAAACTCAGGATGTGATCAAATATGAATGTTTAATTAATGCTAGTTTTAATCATACTAATACTATTTATTTATTTATTTATTTTGAAGCCTAACCAGCAGGAAAGATCATGATAGTTTTAATTGGAGTGGAGTTCAAGAAAAACAACATTATATTTTTGGGTTAGACTTGACAAACCCTTAAATAGATTATATCATTATATTTATATTGTATACTTTAATGCATGGAACCAATCTTGATCATGTGCTACTTTTGTTGAGCTGTATCAATAATGATAAAAACCATTCTAATTTCCAAGGATGTTGTTCTAATATGAGAAAATTGTGGTCAATCCACTATGTCAAGTCGGTCGCAAGTAGGAGTGCCAATTGGACTGGATTTGGTCCAATTTGACCCAGTCCAATGTGAGTTTGGATCTAATCCAATTCAATTCAGTGAATTTTTTTTAACCATTTTGGATTGTCTAATCTGTTCAAATTCGTTTTGACCCAAATTCAGTCGGTTGACATTTATATTTTTATCTTATATCAATGGACTAAATATTGACTTAATCCAAGCCAATCCATATAAATTTATTATGGACAAACCAGGTCCAATCCAATCTAATAAATATTTTAGACTGAATTGGTCCATCCAAATTGATTTTGGACTGGATGGGGCCCAATCCAAAACCGGTCCATTGACATCCTTAATCTCAAGACAGGAGAAAGACAATCTCTCCACGTTGTGAAATAGTAGGTTATGTATGCATCCAATCACTAACCCACTAACTAGGTCTAGCATATAGCATCTGGCCCTTATGTGTGCTAAAGCTCAATCATCACCAATACCAAAAACGAAAAAACAAAAAAAGAGAAAATTCTCTCCACTGTCATGGATGAATGAAATACATCCTGATTTGATTTGAATATTCCTTCTTGAAAATTGAAAAATCAAATATTCACTTAAGAAATTGGAATATAGATCTTTCTAGGATCATTTTGCAACAGGTTAAAGAAAAGGACTTGACTCATAAAGTTTAAAGTTTGCTTCAAATGATGCTTCTAAGTAACCATATATCAAGCTTTATTCAAATGAAATCGAATAAAATGCTCTCGTACAAGAAGATATATTTTGAAAGCAAAAATAAAGAATGGTTTGACTAAAGGAAATAGAAGATTACAGCACAAAGAATATCATGCAATATATAAAGTAAAAGAAGAAAAATGTAGGTAAATTACAAACAAAATTCCTTCTTTCTTCTGGGATACATGCATTGTGAAAATTAAGAGGTTTAATGAGACTAATGTCCTAGATTCTATTCTTGAAAACTCTGTCGTTAGCAAAATTAGTCCAAAACAAAAGTCAACCAAAATTTCATTGTTTTGACCATTAAAAATGATAAAATTATCATATATTTTTTCAGGGTCCTAAATAAATTCCACTTTAACACATTAAAAATCAATATTTATCAAATGGGTGTGACTATGATGTTAGAAAGATATAATACCGGAAAAACTTACAACCAATCAAATGGCAATATACAGGTAGTAACCAATCAGGTGGGTTTTTATCAAATAAACAGGGGGTTGTGATCGGTTACCAAAACCGAAATTGTACGAGATCTCAGCAAAATATAAAACAATGGATGGAAGAAGATAAAGCTTTATGTTGCTAAACATTTCAAAGTTGTATATAAGGTATTGTTTCTTTCACAATTCAGATTTCTCATATTGCTTCTCAACTCTTTAGATTTTTGTAGTTTTTATGGATTTAAAAAAAAAATTAAATATGGGGCTATTTAAGCTCACCCACAACTATGAATGTAATATGGGCATCTTTGAAATACCACCCCTTCTCTTCTAGTAATTATCTATAATCTACATGATGTTAGAATTTTCGATCACCTACTCAGTACAAACTATTCTTGACAAGTTGAATGCACCTAGATACCACAGGGAGCTTCATCTTTAGCATTTTATTAATACATGAAAAGCATAAACTCTCTCATTATTGACATATTCATCTTAAGAACTACCTACGACCCAAGTGGAATATGGCTTAATCTATTGCATGGTGAATTGAATGTGGATGGAGCATCTAGGGATAACCTTGACAAGGAGCTCTATATGCACACAGCATATTGTTTTAGCAAGTTTGATTCACAAATCTTTGGCTTGTTGATTCCATTCTTTACAAGCATTAATCCCCCCTGGACAGGGGACTGATCAATGGTTAAATGAATTATCCACTCTAATAGAGGAATCATGCTGTCTACTCTTCATATCTATCCTAAGACGATATGGGGTCCCAGATGCTTTGAAGAATCTTGATTGTGACTTAAAAAAAAAAAAAAAAAAAAAAAAAAAAAAAAACTAATTTCAACTTTTCAATCTTTCATTATCAGCTTTCCACTAATGTCTTATTGCATGGCTTACTAAAACAAAGTGGGGCTAGAGACGCTATACTACCTTAGTTGGTTTTCTTTTAAGGGGGGTAAGCTTGTACCCTTCCCCCCTCTACTTGGATTGTTTTTTTTTATTTTATTTTATTTTATTTTATTGGGTGGGTTGGATTCAGTTAGAATCATGTATTTGGAGACTGTGCTGAANCCCCCCCACCCAATTGTATGAGGTTAGAGAGTCATTTCTGATGAATAGACCGGACCAACCACTTTCTCATGGGTTCGACCGGAACATGTCATGTTGAGTTGTTGGGGTTTTTCTTTTTTGTATCTTTTGACAGATGTATCGAGATTTTAGGGTTTTCTATGAGAGAAAACCCAAGGAAACCTTTTATATATTACCTTCTATAAAAGAGAGTTTCACTTTGTATTTGGGATGAAGTTATATAATCCCAAATCAACCTTAGTTGTTGAACCCCCAACTTAATGGCATTAGATTGTTCCATTTTTAATTTTTTTCTTTTCCTTTAACAGAAAAAAAGAAATCTCACTTGTCAGATTAGGATTTTGGGATTTTATATGGCATTAGGTTAAACCTGACCCATATATCGAATTTACTAAAATTCTCCTAATATTTTAATTACCTCAAATGTCAAGAAAGTAGGGTCAAAAAAGGTTTTGTATTATCATATACAAGGAGGGTTTGGATTCTAAAATTACAACCTGTTAAAGGTTGAGAATTGGGGAAATAGAGAGGGTCTAAAATTTATAAAACCCTTTTCAAACAAACCCCATTACCATCCTAACTTGGGTTAAAGACCTCAACTCTTACCCAACCTAAAGTCAGGTTCATGCTTTTCAATCCTCGCCCTGATGCATCTTCGTATATATAATAATAATAAAACAGACTAGATTTTCCGATCTGAATTATATTACACTTCCATTTCGCGTTTAAAATTTTAATAATTGGATTGATTTTTTTTGTAAGAAATAATTGGATTGAATTCGGATATAGCTAAATCCAATCAAATTACAGCCCTTATCGTGCCCTTAATTTTTTATAAAATAAAATCCCAGATTTTTGTCACCTATGACCTTTAGAATTTATTTTATCCTTCTTCTATCCTCTCTCCTCTCCTCTCATTTTCCAGAATCTCCATTATCCACCTCTATCAAACCAAGCTTGCTCTCTGTACCAAAGATTTAGATACCAGGGTAGGAGCTAGCATAGGACCTTGAGATTAGAACTTTCTTTCAATTCTTTTGGATAGAGGTGCAATCAAATCAAGCTTTAATTCAATCTCTTAAAAATATATTTTTTAAAAGAGAAAAATGAAGTAACAGTCATTCACCAAATTCTTTTTTATAAATTTCTATATTTTTACATATAGAATAATATAAAAAATAAATTTCTTTTATTTTTTAGTTAATGAGCTTTAAATTTTCTTTTTTATATAACTTATATATTATGAGAAGCATATAAACTAACTAATGGTGGCTCAATTGATATGCTATTTAGCTAGTTGTAGGAGAGACTTGGGTTAGGGGGATGGGCTACCCCCAATTGTATAATCCTATAAAGCCAAAAAATGTGCTAACATGAGATTAATAACCTAGTTAAAAGACATTTTCAGAATTGAATTAATGAAGATAACCAAAGGCTTACATTAAGTTCTTTCTTACTACATTTTATTATTTAACCAGAACAGTCCATGAAACAAATCTACATTAAATTAAACTAATAAAAACATATGGAAAAACTTGATAACCCAAGGAAAGGAGCAATGATCTATTTAGATTGGTTTACCCCATGTACTTGTAGGCAAATTTGAGTTTTTTTTTTTTTTTTTTACATTAATTTGGGTCTAAATTAAGGTTCATATTTAGGTTGACCTTTAACCTAACCCAAGTAATCTAATTTACACCCCTACTTTATTAAAGAGAGCCAAAAG
>NW_010729169.1:1115712-1180666 GCF_000365185.1 Nelumbo nucifera
GAGAATAAGAGATATTTAAGAGGAAAATAAGGATTTAATGGAGAGGGGAGATGTTACAAACATGAACTATTAATGTTAGAGAGGGATAGAGAAATTTAAGAATGGTCTTATTAGAGAATAAATATGGATTTTATGAGAAGCAATGAAGACCATGAGGTTTTAATGATTTAATTTAAAAATAAAATATGCACATGTGTGAGAAACGAGGGGAGGAGGTATATATATATATGCTCGAGTTTGATTAAGCTTGATTCAAATTCAATGTTAATCAAGTTCAAATATCAGAGTAAGTTTGATCAGTTATTTGAATCAATGTTTTCGAATCGTTGTTGACCTGGATGGTCAGATCATTCAACCATCCAGGCAATCGTTGTTGACCTAGTTCCGTTTCACCCTTAACCTATTCCTTGGCCAAAAACTGTTGACTTGGTTTGTGACTCATTGACCTAGGCAATCGAACCATTGACCCATTCAACCTAGACAATGGTTTTTGACCATTTTTATTTTAATTACTTTTTTAATTTTTTAAACTGGAATGGTCATTTGAACCATATGGTCGAACCACTGACCCAAAAACCAATGGCCAAAATGGTTCCAATTCCATATTGTTTTTTAAAACATTGGTTTGAACTCAAATTCAACCAGTAAGATATTTTTGAGCTTTTGAATTGAATTCGAACTAGAATATAGAGATATTTTAGTCGAATCAAACCAAGATATGCTATAGTTCAACTCAACTCTATTTGATTTGCACCCGTACTTTTGCATATAATATGTATTTGGATACAAGTGAAAACACCAATTTTCTCTATCAGCTTCTCAAAGACAAAAATGGTAATTTGGTAGGGTGGGGTTTTACCCTGATAGCTCCCTTGTTGAATGGGCAACACCATGCCACCATCACCATTCACATGTAATAATAACATGTGAACTCATGATTATGGAACTTGGAAATGTTGTGGAATGGTGTCCATGGTACCTAGGGGCAAGATTCAAAGTATAAAAAACGCAAGGTGTATCAGTAATGTAATTTTAAGATATGTATCGACATACACTTTGGATATACATGGATACAAATGAAAAATCAAAATACACATGAATGTGCTAGAAAACTCAAATAAAACCTAAAATATGAGTTTTATATGCATGTATATGCATGGATACAGGCCCATATCAACCCGATATGAACCAAAAGGTATGAAACTGACCATTTCTATGTGTATCAAGCCCTCACCCAAAAGATATGCATCAGCTGATACAACCCAATACTTTGCATCTTGATTGGGGGGCCAACCATGGGGTGGAGGGAAAATAAACATGGATGGGGGCCAACTAGACTTGCTCATGGGTCGGGTAACCCGACAAGTTAGCCCAGCCTGGCCCGTCCTAAGTTAGGCTTGGTCAAAATTTTAAGCCCACGGGCTTGGGCTCTAAAAATCGGGCCTGGCTATTTTTCGGGCCAAGTTCGGGCTTTCCCAAATAAGCCCGGCCCAATAATACTAAATATATAATAGAAATATGATATATATATATATATCTTAGTAATATATAATATATATTATATAATAGTAAAATTAATAACAAAAAAGTATTATATAATATTAAATGTATAAAATATTATACAATATATAATGTAATATTATATAGGGTAGGCTTCGGGCTCGGGCCCGAGCTTTAGGTTTTATGTAGGGTCGGGCTCGGGTTCAATATCTAGGCCCGATGGTCGGGTTGGGCTTGGGCTTAGGCCAGGTGATTTTCTATTTATAAAGAGGCAAATCCCAACCTGGCCCATGAGCAGGTCTAAGGCCAACCGTTCATGGATATTATGGGGCATGGAGGTGGGGCATGGGGGTAGGGGTGACCATTTTCAGCCTGACCTATAAAACTCCAACTGGAAACTTAGGGCTTGGGCCAAGGATCTATGCCTAGGCCTAGTTCAGGCTGGCTCAATTCTTCAAGCTAGACCTAGACCCAAGCTAGGTTACTATTTGAAGCTCGAGACCTAAGCTGGGCACAGGCTTTAGCTTTTATCATAAGTGCTAAGCCCGGCCTGGCTCGACCCATAATCACCCCTAATAGGGGAGTCATGGCTCCTTTGGATCCCCATTTAGGATTGTCAATGGGTCGGTTTTGCCCTACTAAGTAGACCATACAAAACTGATTATTTTGGTTTTGCTTCCATGATTTTGTCCCAATTAGTTAAGTTGATAATATCAAAATGGTAAATTTTGATGGATAATATTGATTAAAAATAACTAATTTATTAACATATAAATAATTTAGTATTTACTATCATTTTTACAAAGTTTATAATATCAAAATTTAAAATTTAAGTTATTATTAAAATAAATAAATAACTAAATAAATATAGTTTTCAGTATAATCAATTATAGACGTATTAGACCTAACTATTGGCATAGACACGCAGTTCTAGGTATATAATTTTGACATTTTATCCTGATTAATAATCGGTTATTTGAGATTGAGACCACCCTAACTAGGATTGCAAATGAATTGAATCGATTTCGATAAAGGGTATATCCGATCCGATTCAATAAGAAATACAACCAATCCAAATTCAATAAAAATCCATATGATTCATTCCCAAGATTATGATTTGAATTCGAATTCGATGCAATTTGGATTATAATAAAAAATTGATAAACATAATATAAATAATATTTCATAACTAACAGATTGACATTTTTTATTTGATAAGATTTGTTAGGAGTTAGGACCAACTATCCAAATCAAACTTTTACTAGATTAAATTCGAAATTGAATCTTATTTGAGTTATCTGTAGCGACCCAACACGTTGACACTTGACAGCCCTAAAGCCCTAAAGCCTTAGCTCTGCCCTTGGCGCCAAACAACCCGTGTGGCTAGCATTCTAGCTAAAAATTCAAAGTGCATTAATTAGGGGTAAGGGTGGATACGAAATGAATATCTGACCATTTGAGCTCAGTTCGCCAAAAGGATGTTAGGCTCGAGTATGATTCGGGCTAGAAACTTGAATTAGAATTAGGTTCGGTTAAAAAACTCGTACATTTGACTTGGGTTCGGTTCCACAAAAATAAAAATAATATATATAAAAATTATTTGTTATTATATATAAAAAATAAAAACATTATATATATATATATATATATATATATATATATATATATATAATGTTAGACTTGATTAATCTCGTGAACTTCATGAGCTTAGTTTCATTGAATTCGAACTCAACTGGATTAGCAAATAAATTTATATATCGGATTTGAACTCAGCTCGATTAACAAACAAGATGAACTCTGAATAATTTGTAAAAAGCTCAATTCGTTTTTACTCTTATTAGAGACACAATATAATAAAATGACGAAAATAACCTTACATGCCAATCAAGGTGTTGTTAGAGGGGTTGGCAGGTGGGACCTTCAATTATGGTGGTGATTCAATGAACAAACAACGTCACCACCCCGGGCCACTACATGCATTAGAGTGGCCAAAGTGTTGTCCACCGTAGGATGACGCACACTCTCATTGTCGACATCCGTCCAATCAATTGCTTTCCCCTCTGTTTGGATTTTACTTGTTGAACTCTGCTGATCAAGCAGGACGCAGGTGAATGCATCCGACGACGCTTGATGGCGATATCACACCATCATCAGTCGGTGGTTTTGCAATCAAATCAATACTATTTTCCTGCTTTAGACTTTGAGGCTGTGTTTGATTGCAATGCAAATAAATGTGCATTGATGCAAAACAAAAATAAAATTTGCACTGCAATCAAACACAGTCTTAAGGATTTTATCATCGTGTCACCTTGTGAAAGCTGAAAGCTGTTTGAGAGTTTTCATTTAAAAAAAAAAAAAATCTTCCTCTAATTAAGGCAGGCTGTTGGGAATTGGGAGCCCTTTTTTTAATCTATTGTTTTTAATTAAAGTCTAGAAATTAGATAAGGAAAAAAGGATTTTTCACACAAAACCATGCAAGTCCAACAATTTAATCTGAAGCAAGGTGATGACTTAGTTTTTTCAGTCTCTTGACCAACTGACGTCAGTCATGACAAGCATAACCAGCATTCTACTCTTATTTTATCTCTCATTCATTCACACATTCACACACAATTATACATTGAGAGAGAAAGAGAGAGCGGTTACTAGTGGTGTGTATGGTATCAAATAATATTTTGATGATGTGCGATCTGTACTTTCCTAGCTGGAAGGAAGTTTGGATGTTGGTCTAGCACGTGGCCGGTTGAATCATAAGAAGAATAATATCAGAAGTCTCGGGGTGTTTTACCCAATGTGGGCCACCCATTGACCCTTTCGGCCTAAAGAACCGGACCACTTCGGTCCTATTTGGTTGTCCACCGAGTAAACATGCATGTAATTTGTATATGGCAATTCTAGATGATGATAATGATAGTAATGATATATCCAAAATTTTTTGTAAACTTTTATGTATATTTTTGTTTTTTTTATTATTATTAATCGGATGTAGATTGTAAAATCTAAATTTGATTACATAAACACCTCATCTAAATATGTGATAATCGGATTGAGCTATGAAGTTTCAGGTATCATTGACAAGCCTACTTGCTTGGTAGGGATGCAAATGGATTGGATCGAATTCGAATAAGGGTAGTGTATGTGTGTGTGTGTTATATTTATATAAATAAATAAATAAATAACAGATATATATACATATATATATATATATATGTTATTTTGATCGGATCATCATCTGATCCATTTGCACCCCTACTGCTTGGCTAAATTCTTCATTTTGTAAAGTTTTTTTTTGCATATCTTTTTTTGTTCATTTATAAAAAAAAATGTAAGATTTAAATATAGTGAATTGAATGTGGTGAAAAGTACTAGTTCAATTTACAATTTAAACCTCATAGTTAAATAGGGACTAAATTCAAAAATGAGCATTTTAATCAAAAGAAAATTCCACAATCTTATTCATATTTTTAATAGTAGTGTAAATATAGAATTACAGATGTGTTCAATTTTTACTATAGTTTTTTATATTTTTGTGTGTGAAACTAATTCTAATATTTTACACTTACCTTATGTTTAATATGATAAATATATGATATTACACATGTGTATGAATGCTTTTTTTTTAGCAAAATGTACGTATTTTTATATTTTTGTACTTTTATATTTTATTAGTTTTTATTATTTATTTATGACGTTAATGTTTAATGCATTTGACCCAAAAGTTGAACTATTTGTTATTAATTTTTATATTTCATTTTTGGCCAATTCTAAATTATGTATTTCATTTTCATTATCAATAAAAATAATTGTTGTTTATTACACTTATTTTTTAATTTGATTACATAAATGTGTCTAATTTTTCTATATTGTTTGTAATTATCTATATGTATTTCTATTTTAAAAATTTTATTATCTAATTATGACTTCGTAGATTGATCAATTTGATTCAAATGGTTAAAATGCTTAACCACTACTTGGATAAAGAATGATTTTGTTCTTGAGTCAATTTTAAAATATATAGATTTATACCGTTAAAAATATTGACATAGATCTAATTAGTAGCATTTATTAGTGAAAAATAACTTTAACATATAGGATTTAATAAGAGAAAATGGGATTTAATACCTTAAGTATAAGACTTAATTAGAGGAGATTAATTGAAGTGGAAAGTAATAATTGAAGTTACATTTTGAACCCTTACAATTACATATAAATTAAATACACAAATATGGGCATTTTAGTAACTATAAAAGCTGACATTAAAGCTATAATAAAATGACTGTTATACCATTTCTCAAACAAAGAAATAGAAGATAATTTTAGTCCAAAAAACTTCCACACTACATTTACACTTTTATATATAGTATATATACAAATATTAGAAAAAAATAAAAGAATTATATTAATTATAATTTTGGCTTTTCAATTTGTAAAAAGTGAATAAATAAAAAGTAAGCAAAATTTAATGTAATTGATTGAGATTTAAATTTATCTTTATATTTTGCTAAAGTTTTGTTTTAGATGAGCATTTAACCATTGCATTATTTGTTATTGCAAATATCCAGATGTTTTCCTTGAATTTAGTTTAATCTCCGTTAGAGGTGTCAATTGGACTAGATTTGGTCCAACCTGATCGAGTCCAATGTGAGTCCACTTACAAATGGATTGGGCCCAATCTGGTCCAAATCCAATACAAACCAAACCCAATCCAATCCATTAAAATGTAAATGGATTGAACCGAATGAAATATAAAAAATAGAACATATAAAAAATTACAAAAAATATACCTTTTTGGCATTGAGAAATCACTTTTGTAAAAGTGCTTTCATAAAAGTATTTTGATAAAAGTACTTTCACAAAAGTGCTTTCATACAAGTGCTTTTGTACTTTTATAAAAGTACTTTCATAGAAGTGATTTCACAAAAGTGCTTTTGTAAAAATGCTTTCATAAAAGTACTTTCTTAAAAGTGCTTTTGTAAAATTTCTTTCATAAAAGTGCTTTCGTAAAAGTGCTTTGTAAAAGTACTTCCGCAAAAGTTCTTCTGTAAAAGTGATTTCATAAAAGCACTTTTATAAAAGTGCTTTCGTAAAAGTACTTTTGTAAACGTTTTTTTTATTAAAGTGCTTTTATAAAACTACTTCTATGAAAGTACTTTTGTAAAAGTACTTTTGTAAAAGTGATTTAGTAAAAGTATTTTTGTAAAAAAAATTTTCATATAAGTATTTTTTATAAACTTACTATTTTTATAAAAGTGCTTTGATAAAAGTGATTTTATGCTAGCTTCAATTTTGATCGGTTTCAAATTAGACAAGAATTTAGCCTCATGATTCAATTATTGAAAATTTGGTTTAGATCCAATTTAGAGTAATAAAAATATGGATCAATTTATTTTGAATTGGCTCAATCCAATAATTATAGTGGACCGTCCAAATCTGATTTAATAAGATTTGAATTGGATTGAATCAAGGTGATGACTTAGTTTATTCTAATCTCTTGACCAACTGACGTCAGCCATGACAGGCAATTAATTCTACTCTTATTTTATCTCTCATTCATTCACACACATTTATATGTGTATGGCATCAAATAATATATATAAATATATATTAAAAAAATATAAGAATTATATAAATTATAAATTAATGTAATTGATTGAGATGAAACTTATCTTTATATTTTGCTAAAGTTTTGTTTCGAAGATGAGCTTTAACCACTGCATTATTTGTTATTTGTTATTGCAACTCTCCTGATGTTTTCCTTGAATTTAGTTGTCATTATTTGTTACTTGCATGGATACTTTCTTACATTAGTTGTCATTGTTCTTGGACTTGAACCAGACCATAATTATCGAGCTTTATGGGTTTTAGTTATTTGATTGTTTTCTTATGATTTAATGATCTAATTAATTGATTACATTGGTAAAACCATAATTCATTAAGCTTTTTAGTTTTAATTTTCTTGGGATATATGAGCCTGATAAAATTGATTTTTGAAATGTAATATCCATTTTCTTGAGTTCTCAAATTCTTTTTTAAAATTATAAATATGGTCTTTTTTTGTTGATTTAAAATTATAAATTACCAAATTTCCTCAGTAACAATCTTTTTATTTTCCTTCTAAAAAATTTAGAAAGTTTTAAATTCCACATAGTTCCTTTTTATTTATATTGGCATGCGGCCACAGGAAGTAATTAGCTAGACAAAATGTGCAAACAAAGCAAATTAACATATATGACCCCAAATAACGCAAAAAAAAGGCCATAAATAAATTAATAAGAAGATGCATTGTTGGAAGCTCAACCATCACACAATGTGGCCAAACAAAGTCCTTTTGTGTGAATACTTTTGAGGTGAAAAATAAAAAAAAAGTACACACTTCAAAGACATCTCTAGGGTTTAGAAAATGTCAATCCATAGATCTCTTTCTATGGATAAATGGTGAAGTTAGCTGTTCTTCTCTACATCACTGAAAAGAAATAATTAGTTTATAAATCATCTTCCCCACATAAGTAAAATGCATGCACATGCATATATGTCTATTCATGTGTACCCCCTTGATCAGACAATTTGGTGGAGAGAGAGAGTACTACACATTAGAGGACAGGGGAATTGGGGGTGGGCAAAAGAGGGTGCATGTGAGGCCCATTGACCATACCACATAGAGAGTGCAATTCTATGAGTTTAATCCCATGTCTCTTATTTTGAGGGGTGCCAAGTAACCATTGAGTCTTGACAACTAAGTCATCAGCAAAAGAAAGATGAGATTCATCTACATAATTATTGGCCTTTCTCTTGTTTTCTTCATTTATTTCTGCTTCTTGTGCTTTTGTTTTTATTTTTCTTTTCCTTTTTTTTTTTGTTTGAAGTATGTGATTGTATTTTTGGGGTTGTTAAATACATGATAAGTGATCATGTGAATATGACATCCAACCATATGCAATCTACCTTCAACTTGGTCTAGTAGATGCTTTTATTGGACCGAAGCTGAGGACCTTGGCTTGGATTGGTATGTTTGGTATCCAACATCTCATTATATTAGTATAAAAGCTTGTACCAGAAAAGGTATTACAGTGCAAGGGTACATAGATACAACACAAGTAGGCCCTAAGGTTATATTCCACATCCAATACATACACGATGTCAGTAGTTTTCTTTTGTGGTAGACCCAACAACATTAAGACATCTTCATCATTTTGCTTCTCAAGAAATGATGTATTTGATTGAATGCAATGGTAAGTACATCTTGTTAAATGTAAAGTATACTTCTTAAACCGTGAATCAATGAAAATTAAAGAGATTTTTAATCTGATTGGTTAATATCTAGATTTAACATACAACCAATATTAGTGAATGCATCCTAAATGAATTCACAATGAATAGATAGAGTCCTTACAGCCCTCTAATGAATGTGATGAGATGGGAGATTTGGTAGGAATAGGAGAATTGGTATCAAATTAAATATTGCCTTCATGAGAACCTAAAGGTAGTTTAAAGAGATGATGAAAAGAAGAAAATGTCACCTAAAGTATATGGATCAAAGGTCAATGATTGCACCAATGAATAAAAAGAGTGAATTTGTTGTAAAATTCAAATCCAACCCAATTAAGGCAATGTGATTCAATCGGTTTATAATTGGATAATGTGAACCCACCTCAATATGATTAACAATATCTAGTATATTAAATATTGTTAATTTAATTTAGAGTTCAGTTACTGTGCATTCACTAACATTCGCTGCATGTTAGATCCAAATCTCAACCAGTCCTAGGGCTGCAAGTCGGGCCGGGTTACGTCGGGCTGAGACCAACCCTAGTTCAACCTTAAGTTCTAGACCCTCAACTCTAACCCTAATCCAATCCGACTTTTAACCCGACCTACCCAACTCTAGCCCTAACCCTAACTAAATTCCTTCAACCCTAACCAAACCCAACCTAACCCAAAGTCAACTTCGGGTTGGGCTGGGCTCAGGTTGAGCCCAATCCAACCTTCTTCCTATCCTTTAAAATCTTGTAGACTTCTTAATCTTAGATCTTAACTCAACTTTCATTACATATATTCATCCTATATTTTATTAGTATTTATTTGTTGATGTTTTTATTGATTCTTTAAGTACAAAATTCAGAAAAAAAAATGTTTGAAATAACTATAGTTTATTATGATGACTTATAATAGATCTTTTTTGGGAAACAAACTATATATGGGTGGCAAACAATAGAGAAGAGATCAAGAATAAAATATTCAAAAACATAAAACATGTTATCAAGGTTTTAGTATTTCCAATTAGGATTAAGTGAAGTGATTATCTTAAATGAAATAAATGATAGTATGTGGTAGTGGCTATACAACTATCATGCATTTAAACAAATCAATGTATGATCATATATATATATGATATGTACCAAGGGGTCAACCCTAGCCCAACCCAAAATAATGCTAGGTTCATATATTTCAACCCTAACCCTAACCCGACCCAACCCGGTTAGGGTTGGGTTCGAGCTAACCCGGCCCAAGTTGCAGCCTTAACCAGTCCCATTAAAGTTTGTTTACTTTTTATTAGTTTACATTTTGCAAAGTATACTTTTACATTTAATAAGGTGTAATTACCATCACGTTCAACCAATCACATCTTTTGCTATATGGTGCAATGGATGTACTCAAAGGTTCAAAATTTTGGTATGTGTCGGATCGTATCGATTGATATGTATTGTATTAAGGGCTTCCCAATACACCCCTATAGGGGGGTGTTTCAGGGTTTAACCCAGTTCAGGGGGTAGATAGGCCTTAAACTGATCCCCTTGAACTAGGTTTAAAAAAAAAACTAAAAAAAGGGAGCGAACCCTAATACAGTCCGATATACCCCTACCGGTGTACTGGGCTGTATTGATATTTTGAACCTTGGATGCACCATATGTTTTTCCTTTAATTTATTAATATAACACAAAGTATATTATTCTCAAGGAATCATTAACCTAAAAGCTTAATAAGCTATTAGGTAAAGTCCCTTAATAAGCTTTTATTTTCCAATATGCCCCCCCTCAAACGAAAGTTCATCGGGCTTGAAGTGTGGACAAACATAGGCTCACCCATACCTTGTGCTGAAATTTAATTAATGGGGGCAATGAGGATTGAATGTTAGACCACTTGGCCAATAGTCTCTGATACCATCTCAAGAAGCTGTTCAACTTAAAAGCTTGAGTTGTTAGCTGAGGTCAATGAGTAGGTTTTTGTTCTCTAGCAATTTTACTAGTGGTTTCATGGAAAGAGTGTTGTAAAAAACAATTGACAGTTGCTCTACAATGAGGCTTGGATCGGACTAAAAATCAGAATGTTCGCTAGTCCATAATGTTTCTGATTAATTGGATGGTTAGCATATTCATCCCGTGAGAATTGTCATTTAACCAGCCAAACCCAGAAAGGTTACTGTGAGAGGTTAAACTATACAAAAACATTATGTTACCAATGTAACATGTTTAGTCCTATAATGCTTCTATGATGATGAGAAGGGTAAATTATAGATAAGTACCCTGTACTTTGGGGTAGTGATAGATAAGTATCCTAAACTTTCAATTACAACACTTGAGTACCCTGAACTCTCAAAAATAGACACTTAGGCCCATCCGTTAGTATTCTGTCAGTTAAACATTACATAATACAAAAATTACCCTTCTCCATGATGACATTCTCACATGGACAACAAATAACATATTCAAATTTCCCAACAATGACATTCTCTGGTGCTACTTTTACTCCGTAGAATAATCTCAAAAAATACATGAAAATGGATATTTTTAACATTATGTAATGTTTTAACTAAATGAATACTAATGGATTGACTAAGTGTCTATTTTTGAGAGTTGATGGCACTCATGGATTGACTAATTGAAGAATACCAAAGTATGCAATTTATCCATGAAAATTCGTAAAAAGAGTTGGTACCATGAAAAGTATTTGATATTTCTTATTTTCTTATATATAGACCACAGTAAGCTACTTGGTGTTGGTGTTGATGACGTGTGCATTGTAGGCGCCATTGGTTCCTTACATTGCACAACCCCAAGGCTGTATTTGGTTTAAAAAAAAGAGAGAAATAGAAAGTTGATAGAAAATTATTAAGGAATTTTAACATATTTTGTTAAAAGCATGAACATGAACTCTCTCTCATGTCATGAGTGCAAACTGTAGCTCGGCCTTCACCGACTGAATTTAGTAGAGAGCAAGGACAGAAAGAACGACCCAACCAACCCACCATGGCCACTCCTCACTCGCCCATGGATCAATCCAGCCACCCACTTACAGTCTTACTGTTTTCCCACGGCCCCTGGGTTTGGTCGGACCACTCGTTCGCCCATGGATCGACCCAACCACCTCTCTTACTGTTTTTGTACAGCCCCAGGATTTGGTCAACTCGACCACCACCTCTTACTGTAATTTAATTTCCTCTTTCTTGGTCTCCTGCAGCTCCTGTTCACTAATGGTGATGTTTGTCAACTAGCTTAATTAAACAACGTATCCTGTTTCACCAACTTCTGTAAACGTTTAAATAGAATAGTGGGTGCCAATGGAGATGAGCTAGCGTTGCACCCATCTTCCTCTTGTCTTATCAGGCAGATTGGATTGGATCAAATTGGTCCATCTTCAGATCCATTTCTACTGTTTATGTTGTTTGAAATTTGGGTTCCTCTATAAATTATTGAAATAATTTAATATTACAATGACTCATCGACTCCTTTCCACGTATGGAACTTGGAAAGATGCATGCATGCTGCAACTCTATTATGCATTTGTGCTAGCTCAACATTTTTTTTTTCTTTGGTCTCCCTTAAATACTATGGTCAATATTAGTGTCCTAATCCACCTGAAACCATAAAATTGGAGAATATAAAAAGAAAGAAAATTAAAGGGAAGTATTTATTAACTACTATATTATATATACGCAAATTATGGTAGGAAAATTAGTTGAACTCTCAACTATACATAAGCCCATCAATTTTGATGGGATTGTTGCTGCTATCTATTTAATGTTTTTTAATGTTTAAATAGACTAACAAAACCCATAAATAAAAGAACAAAAATATTAAAACTCATGTATATTAAGTTCTTAGTTTATATATTCAGTATTATAAACAAACTTAGGTGTACTAATCTTGAATTTAGGTTAAGATGCCAACTAATTGGATCTCATTTATTAGTTATTAAATGTTAACAAGTTTTAAATTTCTGAAGGGTTTGTCTTAAGTGTATTCACTTTTATCACCCTGTCCTCTATTGTAGAATGTTAATTAATTAAACATTTATTATTTTAAAAGATTGAGCATCAAACTCGTTACATTCATTAATATTGACTGCATGTTAAATCTAATCTCAATCAATCACGTTAAAGTCTACTTACTTTTTACTTATTCGTGTTTTATAAAATATATTTTCACATTTAACAAGATATATTTACCCTTATGTTCGATCAATCATGTCTTTAATTTGTTGCACAGTACAGTGGATGCACCATGGATTTCAGCAAAAATGCTAATATAGTTCTACCAAGAGGAATTCTACAAGTTGATGCAACTATTAGAAACAGCCTTATAGACATGGGTGGGAGCTATGAAATTAAAGACCTACCATCAAAGTTGTTGATGTCTTTTGATGAGACCTGTCATGTCTGTGGACCCAATAAATTTACTAGCATTCTACATTTCCCTCTACTCTCTATTTCTATCAAACCAAGCATACCCTAATTGAATCAATGTTTAAAAGAACATACATTGGATGCAACATTTATAGTCTCAAAGTCAAACATTTACAGTTTTTTATTTTTTCTAGTAATGAAATGGATAAGGGGTTTGAACCAAGAAAGAATTGGTGTCCATCAAATAAAACTTTCCAATTTATTACAACTTTGTACCTTAACTATAGTACTTGAGACATCATAACAAAAACGAGTTTCAAGTTTCCTACTTGAACTACTTGACTCAAGTCGATACTGGACAACTTGATTCAGTTATAAAATTAATATAAAAATATACTATGAAATTTGATTATAAATTTATTTATTTAAGTTATAAATAATTTAATATCAAGAAATAATTTCTATTTATATTGTGAATAAAAATGCATTAAAATTAATATTTTATTATATACTTGACTAGGTTATGAGCCACTTGAGTCGTTGGATACTATGAAGCTTGAACTCGAGTTTGACTAACCACTCAACTCACTCGAGTTGGATTTTACCAAAAAATCGAAAAGAAAACTTGTTCAAACTTGATTATCCATGAGTGGAATTTTAATATTTAGCGAACTGAGCTCGAATAGATAGCAAATAGGCTTAGCTCAATAGCTCACTTACATTTTAAACCTAGATAAGGGCAAGCTTTCCACATCATGAATGCCAATGAAATCACTAATTTCGCTAGCCGGGTCTCTATATGGGTCAGAGCTCCATTACATATGTACAACAATCTTACTAAGTCGAAAACATTTTTCTTTTTTCATCTAGTGTATGGCTCAATGTTTTCAACTCATTATTGATACATCTAGTCGGACCTATCAATTTGCCACCCAATCAGTTATCTGGTTTGTGTCAACCCCTAACCTGCCATTTTATAGAAAGATTATTGACATAATCAATAATCCATTGATCCAAACTGTTGAATCATTGACCCATTTAATAGGTTCATGGTTTTCATATTATCTTATATTATAAATTTTTATTGATGCTGTTGTAATCCCCACTTCACATATTTAATTATTAAATTATATTTTTGAAACTAAAATTCCATGGCTCTAAAAGGCAAGTTAAGTATATATAATTAATCTACTTATTTCATATATCTATTTCTTAGAAAAAATCTTAAGTGAATTCAAACAAACATATATATATATATATATATATATATATATATATATATATATTGTGGTTACGAATTTATGATAAAACATGAATAAGGGAAAAGGGCATTTGGTTTAAAAAAAATCCTTTATTTCATAGAAATGCTTTCTCATGATGTCCTCTAAGAAAATTGACCAATTAACAGCCATGAATTGTTTCTAGTTAATAAAGAAGAAGTAAATAAAAGGGAAAATATTAAACTAGGAATTTTATTTTCTTTTCAACATTTTATTTTTTCTTTCTCAGAAAAATCAGTAAGATAATATACTGTAGCTGAAACCCTTGACTACTGAAAAAACAATACCTAGATTTCAGGGAGAAGATAACAATTAAATCCATAAAATATTAGTGAAAGAATAGCTTATTATCTTCTCCTTTTTTACATAATTTAAAAAACAAGCAACCCCACAACTTAATTAGAGGGGATTTTGAATTCCACGGGCTAGAAATTACCAAACAGAAGAAATCTGTTAACAAAGAGGGATTGGAGCCCAAAATATTAATTTATTCATGGATCATTTGATCCCTCAAGGCTTCCAATGGCCGTTTTATCTTCACAAAAAGAAAAAAAAATAAGAACAAATATTTATTATAAAGAAAAAAGGAGAAGGCTGGATTTATTTCACTCAACCAGATGAGAGATGACCACGGAAGCTTCGAAAAGGCCATCCTCCCCGTCAGGCCCAAATCCAGAGTCTTTTGTTTTTCTGTCTACGTCAAAGCCCAAATCCTTCCCCCCTTAGGCCCTATCAAGTATCAACACCCCCCCTCCCCCCCACTACCAGACAAAATCAACTTTCCACTAAATACCCCGTTATTTATGTAAAATATAAATCCCACCCACAGCCACCGTACAGCACATGGAGGGTATTTTCGCAATTTCACTCCCCAAATACATCCCACCGCTCCCTCATGTTCAACGAACACTGCTGCAAAACCCGGATTGCCAGATTAGATACAGAGCATATTTCCAAAAGTACCCTTCGGTTTATTGTCTATGGACGAAAATGCCCCTCTCAGGGTAACTAAAGCCACAGAGAAATAGAGAATCCTCTGTGCCCGAAGTACTGCAGAGAAGGATCTGGTGTGTTGTGTTCTGGTCTTGGGTGTTGGGTTGGGTTGTCCCCTTCTCTCTCTCTCTCTCTCTCTCTCTCTCTCTCTCTCTCCCTCCAACTTTCTCTCTCCTCTGGGCAGTGACGCACGCAGTCAGGGTCAACAGGGTCACACGCTCTCTCTAACCAACTGCCACGTGCTCCTCCCTCCCCCTTTCACAGCTCTCTCTTTTACAAGACATGAGCTGGAGAGAGATTCCCTCGGTGGAAATCGAGCTGGAATTTTGAGGAGATGAAGGCCTCCTCTACCTATAAATACCATCTCCCTCACTTGACTTCTCCACACACCACACACCCTTTTACGTTCAATCATCAGAAACCCAACCAGTTATTCCACAAATCCAACTGCTCATCGATACCAGCATGGATACACCCATGTTTTCAGTTGCTGCTGCGTCACCCTTCTGGGTCTTTGCTTCTCTGCTCTCTCTGTTTCTCCTCCTCTTCACTCTCGCCCGAGTGCTCATCTCAGGCCGCCGAAGTTTGCCATTGCCGCCAGGCACCATGGGTTGGCCTTATATAGGAGAAACCTTTCAGCTCTACTCTCAAAACCCAAATGTCTTCTTCGCTTCCAAAGTGAAGAGGTTGGTCTCTTTGTTAGTTAGTTAGCGACTTAGCTCAGCTCTTTTGTGCACTGATGATAATAATACAGTCTTCTTCTCTTCTGTTTTTTTTTTTTTCTGATTTAATGGGCTTTTTATAGGTATGGGAAGATATTCAAGACTCATGTTCTGGGATGTCCCTGTGTGATGATTTCGAGCCCAGAAGCTGCAAAGTTTATCTTGGTCACCAAATCTCATCTCTTCAAGCCTACATTCCCTGCAAGCAAAGAGAGGATGTTGGGCAGACAAGCCATCTTCTTTCATCAGGGACCCTATCACATGAAATTGAGAAAGATTGTTATGAGGGCTGTCATGCCTGAGGCAATCAAGAACATCGTCTCTGATGTCGAGACGATTGCTGTCAGTTGTCTCCAGTCGTGGGATGGCCAGTTGATCAATACTTTCCAAGAAATGAAGACGGTGAGTTTCCAGAAAGCTCTCTGCTTTTGCCGAGGAAAAGCAGAGATGAATCCATCTTTGTCTCTAGCTTCTCTTCCCCTGTTTTCCTCTGTTTTTACCTTCACTGGAAGGGAGGACAGGGCACCAATCACCAATAAATAGAGCACAGCTTGGCAAGCTTGGCTTCTACTAGATATGGGTTCTGGATATTTTATGATTTCATGCCAAACTGTTCTTCTGGGTACTGATCTGATTCTGGTTCCTCTTGCAGTATACATACAATGTAGGACTGCATTCCATATTTGGAAAGGAAGGAGCTCTCTATAGAGAAGAGCTGAAAAGGTGCTACTACATTCTTGAGAGGGGCTACAATTCAATGCCCATCAACCTTCCGGGAACTCTCTTCAACAAAGCTATGAAGGCCAGAAAAGAGCTGTCTCAGATCGTAGCCAAAATCCTCCATTCCAGGAGGCAGAGCAAGGAAGAAAGAAACGACCTGCTTGGGTCCTTCATGGATGAGAAAGAAGGCCTCACTGATGAACAAATTGCAGACAACGTAATTGGAGTCATATTCGCTGCCAGAGACACCACAGCCAGTGTTTTGACATGGATTGTCAAGTACCTGGGAGAGAACCCAAGCGTCCTACAAACTGTCACTGTAAGCAACTAAGTCCCACCCATGAAAACATCTCTGTTTCTTCTGACTTTCCTTTTCATGAGAGAACAAAATCAGGAATGCTCTTAAAAAATTAATGGGTTTTGTGGGCTGGTTTTGGCTTTACAGGAAGAGCAAGAGTCCATAATGAAGAGCAAGGAGAATGGAGGTGAAGACAAGAGTTTGACTTGGGCAGACACGAGGAAGATGCCAATAAGCTCAAGAGTTATACAGGAGACTCTGAGAGTAGCCTCAATTCTTTCTTTCACTTTCAGAGAAGCGGTTGAAGATGTTGAATATGGAGGTTGGTGTTCAATCATAAATATATTAAAAGTAAATTAAGATGTCCATATTTTATTTTCTAAATTTTTCTTTTGTTTTTTCTTTCCAGAAATAAGTCCTTTTCTTTTCTCTTCTTTTTCTATTTTGATGTCATAATCTGAATTGCTTTGTCTTTTTTACCTCCTTTCAGGGTATCTTATACCAAAAGGGTGGAAAGTTTTACCACTTTTCAGGAACATTCATCACAGCCCAGACAATTTTCCAGATCCTGAGAAATTTGATCCCTCCAGATTTGAGGTAAAAATAAGCATTTATTATCATTACTATTACTTTTTTCTTACTTTCATATTTACTGTTTTATTCCAAAGGACTTGAACTAAGGTCAGTTTTCTCTCTCTTTCTCTCTGATCACCAGGTTGCTCCAAAACCCAACACATTCATGCCATTTGGAAATGGGGCACACTCTTGCCCTGGGAATGAGTTAGCCAAGTTGGAGATCTTGGTCCTTCTGCATCATTTGACCACAAAGTACAGGTAACCCATCCAAACAGCCCATGACTTTTCAATAATAGTAGGCAAAATCAAGTTTCCTATTGTATGATGTTTACTGATATTTTTTTTTTCTATTTGCAATTACAGGTGGTCTATGGTGGGACCACACAATGGAATCCAGTATGGCCCATTTGCTCTGCCTCAAAATGGCCTGCCCATCAGATTATTTTCAAAATCATGAAAGTCCAGTCTAAACAGACAAAATGGATACTGGTGTTTTTAGTTCTTTCCATAAATAGATTGTCTTCTGAAGAGAGAAGGCTAGGACTACTGAGAACTTTCCCAAAGAAACTGAGAAATCCTTCACTGTTTTCAGCCAGAAGACAAGACATGGAAAGAAGAGGAAATTTTAGGAAAGGAAGATAAGAAAGGGAAACAAGTGCAAACAAAGAGCCTTCCAAACCAAAAGAAATGGAACTTCAAGGAAACAGCAAATGCATGCAATTGGAAACAAGCTCTCTTTCTACTTTCTTACTCTCAATTTTGTAAATAATGAGAAGAAAACACTTCTCTTTGTGGGGTTCAAGTAGGTAGCTGGTTGCTCAACCCAAAAAAAAAAAAAAAAGTAGGTAGCTGGTTATAGTTGAATGTCAGGTTCTTGGGTTAGTCTAAACCCATGTTCCATTAATGCTTATAAATAAAAATCAACATAGAAGACAAGCAGAAAGACCTCATGTATTATTATTTTCATTTCTTTTATGTTGTTCTGTTTTCACCAATGAGAGATAATAGATTGATCAATTGTTCTTTAACCAAAAATATATTGCTAATTAAAACATTAACATACTGTACGTAACTACTAACTTGATCATGAATTAGTATGACATAACAAGTTAACAGTGTGGAATGAACAGACATGTTCTTAAGCTATCACTGAAAAATACTCCTTCACTGTTGATTCCTCGAATTGGAATAAGTATGATCATTTCTTTTGTTACACTATCTAAACGGAACGGAATGGCGAAACAGAATTCATGTAGCCGAGTCAACCCGATTTAGACGATGATGATGATCCAAACAGTAAGAACATGGAACAATTATGCTCTCAAGAGTGGACTTCATGCTAACAACTTGTGATAAATAACCAATATTCAGCAATTTATTCTCATACCATTAAAATCCGGGTTGAAAGAACATTCAAACTAAAGTGAGACAAGAACAGTGGAATGATTTAAAGATGGCCATCTTATTAATTTCAGACGTGGGTCTTGGGAACAAAATGTACTAGAAGAGTCTGTCCTGTTTTTCTAATCAGATATGAAGGAGAAGGTCAAAAGAGTAGATGGAAAGTCCTTTATGATCATAACTAATGTTCTGTTCACATTAAGCTGATACTGTATTTTTCTCACTTGGGCAGGATATATTCTGTGTTGAATTAATTAGACCAACTAACTTTGAGAGCCACCAATCTATATGTAGAATTAGGGACGCTCCACTAGTTCTTGATCTCTAGTTAATTCAGAAAAGTTAATAAAAGATTGCAACTTGAGATCACTAATTAATAACCACTCTTTTAGAGTAGTGGTTTGGCATCCCTTATTCATTTAAGTTGAACAGCTGGGTCACCCTTATTGTTATATAATACATCAAATACAACACAACACTTTGATTTGTAGTTATTGCTGTCAAGTATGGAGCCAAGGGCAACAACATAGTTTCTAAAGTTGAAGGCCGACGGGTTCAACTTGTTGAGAGAAACAAGATGTTAGAGACCCTAAGAGTTATCCCAGGGGCAAAGGCTCCAACAGTTAAGTTAGTAGAGGGCTCTAAGGGGTTGGACCAAGCAAGAGAGGTGACTTAGAGCTTGAATTTCAATGTGTGTTTATCTCAATGTGGGAGCACCTTTTTTATAGTCGGAGTTGCCTGAGAGTAGTTGGGAGTAGGTGGCGGCTGTTGGCAGTGGTTGGTGATGGATGGTCAGGGTGCACCCAGCCGATGTCACGTGTCAACATCTGTACGATGGGCAGGATGGATCCAGCCGGTGCCACGTGTCAAGATCTGCAGGTTGGCCAAATACCCCTACTTCACTTGCCCCCCACTCTCAAGGCCATAGCAACCGAGGTTAGTTGGCGGGTTGTGTTGAGGCCTCAACTTCGGCCGAAAAGAGTATAGTACATTCATGTGGAGGCGTCAACCTTGGCTGCAAAGCTCTTCTTAGCAGTTGTGCGACAACTGCTCCTTCGTTCACCCTTTACATCAGCAAAGGACCATCCCAGGCTGAGGGGACATGACCGTGGCCCGTGTGGGTGTAGGCTATCCATGTCAGTTGTTCGTGCCTCGCACGAGTGTTGATATCCCCCATCGTATGTCCATACGCAAGACGAGCGTCGGGGTTCACTAAATGAAGTCGTGTATGAGACAGTGCGGGGAGGTCTGGTTTAGCGTATCCTTGAGCTGGAGTCAATGGGCGAACCGACCCATTCTCTTGGCATCATTTCGTCTCCCAAGGTCGATGCCACATGGATCCCGTCGGTTCGGGCTATTAGGTCAGCAGGTCCGTAGCCATTGGATCAGTTGGATCTAAGCCATATATTTTTCTTTAAATAGAAAGGCTGGTTGAGTGACTCTCCACCATTTGCTCGAAATCTTCCACCTTGGAGCTACTGAGGACACCTCGATTATCTTCTTTAATTAACATCTTTAGGTAAAAAGTTCTTGCCTCCAACATGTCGGCCTCAGATTCTGGTTGTGAGGCTTATAACATTCCTAATTAGAGTACTCCTACCAGCACTCCTATAGTGATGGGAGTGATAGTAGTGACTTTAAGAGCTCCTCTCGGACATCTAGCTTCCAAGTGTTGTGGGAAAGGGTTGTGCCTCGCGGGGCCGAACGCGACTAGAAGAGTGCAGACTTTGCCAATGAGAGTATTGGTTCCACGCGGCTGAGGGCTGATGCCTCAAGAAATGTTCTTGGAAACCCTAATGTGGTAGACGTGGAAGAGACTGAGGAACCCATAGCCGAGGAGCGGGCCGAGGCTGAGCGCCAAGGTGTGATGCTTTGGCGTTACCCCCGCTCTGACTTAGATAGCACTTTCGGTAAGGGACAAGTTAGCGCATTAGCCGAAAAACACTACATTCTAGGGGACTATAGGGTTAGAGTCCCCTACTTGGGCAATAGGTTATGGATTTCTCCCGAAGAGGAGGTGTGCATCCATGAGCATTACCTTCACTTCGGCTGCGGTTTCCCTTGCACCCCCTCATTCCCAAGATCCTGAACCATTAGAACCTCACCCTTAGCTAGCTCACTCCCAATGCTGTTAGGACGATAATGGCCATATTGGTGTTGGCCCATTTCTGAGAGGTGTTAGTGATGCTGAACATATTTCAGAGTTTGTTCGCATTGAGGAAGCATCCTAAAGGGGAAGACTTGTGGTACTTCCAAGGCTAACAGGGAAGGGTTGTAGACAGCCTGCCATCTGCCCACAATTGGAAGAAGAAATTCTTCTTCGTTAGTTGCTCCCAAAGTTGGTCCTTTCGGTCTAATTGGGGGAACCCAAACACGTTGACCGAGAGGATTACGCCATGCAACAACGATGAGGATAAGGTTATGATGAATCGGCTTCGGCTGGGCGGGACGATTCATGTCAAACCCTTGGTGAAGGAGGAGGCCTTGGTGATGGCCGAACTTAGTCTTGCCCCCCTTGGTATAGACGCTCCCATTGATTTACAGAAATTGAGGGCAATAGAAAGACAAAGTTGCTGGAGGCGGCATCTAAGAGAGCCATCGGGAAGGGAGATGCCGGGAGCACACCTCGGCATCCACCGGAGGAGGGGGCCACAAGACAACAGGCTGAGGCCGAGGCAGCCCATAAGAAGACACTGGCGTAGAAGTGCCCTGTAGAAACAGCCTGAGACCCTCAGACCAAAAGACTTTAGTTTGCGCTAGTAGTGTCGACTCGAGGGGACTTCGAGCAGGTCACATCAAGCAGAGCCTCGATTATCTAATCCCCTAGAGAACGAGCCACTCACTACTCGTTGGATCTTACAACCGACATGGAGTGTCTGAGAGGGGGACTCCTTGTCAGTTCTTGGTGTCAGATGGAAACTAGCGGTCAGCATGGTCCTTCTTGGGGATCGCCAGTCCTGGACGTAGTATTCAATGGATTCAATCTGAGACACTTTTGGATAAGGCTGTTGAGAAATGTGTACACTTCTTAGAGTCCATTATGTCGCCGAGGTCTTTTTGGCGGTATGTGATACTTTTTTTTTTTCTTGTGCAGATGGACTCTTGCTCGGTCGGCCTTTGCGATAAGGTCGAGGTGCTGATCTAGCAGCTTCGACGAGCGCAAGAGGAGATTGAGCTCCTAAAGCAGCAAGCACCTAGATCCGAGGTGAGAGGAACATGCACTTTTCATTTAGAATTTTCCACTAAAGTATTTACAACTCTATTGATAGTACATTCAGAGATTCTCAGAGTTCTAGGTGCTAGGCACTAGTCTTCCACCCATATGCTCCAGCCAAAAGGTGCCAGGTCTTACTACTTGCTTGGTTTTGTAGGGCCCTTCCCAGTTCGGGCCAAACTTTCCGATGCCGGTCTCAGGAACCATAACTTTTCTGAGGACGAAGTTGCCTTCCTTGAAGTGATGCCCTCTAACTCGGGAGTTGTAGTATCTTAAAGTTCTTTGTTGGTATGCCACGACCCTTATTTGGGCTTGCCCTTGGACACCTTCCAATAGGTCGAGGTTGTTCCTTAACTCTTCACTATTCTCGTCTTCCTGGTATGCCTCGATTCAAAGCATCGATTGGCTGATCTCTACTGGGATGACAACTTATGTCTCATATGTCAAGTTGAAGGGGGTTTCACCCATGGCAGTCCGAGGTGTCATTCGGTATGCCCAAAGAATGATGTATAGTTCGTCCACCCAAAGACCTTTAGCTTTGTCTAATCTTGCCTTCAGTTCATCTAGGGCAACAACGTAATTTCTAGCGTTCGAGACCAAACGCCCTAGGATTTATCCTAGGGGTGAAGGCTTCGATAGTCAAGTTAGCAAAGGGCTTTGAGGGGTCGAACAAAGCAAGAGAGGAGACTTAGAGCTTGAGTTCTAGTGTGTGTTTACCTCAATGTGGGAGCCCCTTTTTATAGTTGGAGTTGCTTGAGAGGAGTAGATGGGAGTAGATGGCAGTGGTTGGTGATGGATGGTTAGGGTATGCCCGGCTTATGCCACGTGTCAGGATCCGTGGGATGGCCAGGATGGATCCAATCGGCTATTCAAGTTTGTTTGTTTCTTTCCTACCATGAAGGCAAGCACCATTGCTAGTAGGGGTGAGCATTTGGTTTATTTGGTTAAAAACCAAACCGAATAAACCAAAATTTTAAAAGTTGAACTAAAAAAACAAAACTGAACCGAAACTAAAATTTTTGGTTTTTATTTTGATTAAAACCGAATTTTAATAATATATACTCTATTATATATATTATAACATATAATATATATTATATATTAAGAAATCAAATTTCAATTTATTATATATTAATATATAAATATATAAAATAATAAATATTATATATTATATATTATAATATATAATAATAAAATGTTCGATTAATTCAATTAACCAAAATTCTAATTCTAAAAATTGAAACCAAAAACTGAATTAACTAAACCGATTTAACCTAAAATTAAAAAAAACCAAACCGAAATATCAAAATTGGAATTTTCGGTTTTAACCGAATAGTACTCACCCTAATTGCTAGACATATGGGGAGGTATGATGTGGCCAATTCACACCATTCATATAATAAGAGAAGAGAGCCTTAAATGTTGGGCCAAATTCAGTGTTAATTTGAGACTGGTGCCAATGCTATTATGGATATTAGTTGGATAGTATACAGTTAAAACAGTTTTCATACTCTACAGGGTATATTACCCATACTGCTTGCCTCTTTAGATATTACTCGTTGATGAATCTAGAGCTCTAACTAATGGAAGATGATGAAGGAGAATTTGGTTCAACCTCCTGGTAGGAAGACACGTGGATGTGACTCGATACAAGTAATAACTCAGCATAAGTCAGCTCGATACCAAGCGAGTTCGGGTACGTTAGTACCCCGAACTAAAGTCACTCCGGGACGAGCTTAATGCACAAAATTACACTGGGATCACCTTGGCCCGAGGGCACTTCGACATTTACAACAAGGGCAAACCAAAACGCAAGCTCGAGAAGCTCGCTACCAGTTAGCATGCTCCCGAGCAGCCCGGTATCCTACAGGTAGTTCACCCGGTGTACAGGTCTTCGCATGGCAACCTCCGGGAATACACCCCCATCCCTAAACCCCACAGGACCGTACTTATAATGATAACATTAGCTCACCAACTCCCCGTTCTGACGGGAAGTGACAGTATTACCGTTTGATGGCGCTTCAACCACCTAACACGCGACAGGTCCCAACATAACAGGGGCTCAGTGACCGTTCCACCTACCCACCTGAGCTAGTGTATAAAATCCCCGCTCTCACCAGGGGCGAAGGTACATTCTATTATCTATTGATTGTGTGTAATCTTTGCTCTCTAGCTCTCTCACTGTTATCATCTTCAAACTCTCTACTATCACTGTGTTCTAACTTAGCCATCGGAGTATCCTCGCCGGGTGAGCCACCCCAGGATCTCTGACTCTTCTCTTCCAAGAAACTATCCTCATTGTTGCTGGCAGTCACATCAGCATCCAGCAGGGAGTAGCCAGATTATGCCACATCAATTGGTGTCGTCTGTGGGAACTCTTACAAAAAGCCTTTATATCCTCTTTCCGAGAACCAAAAGAACTCAAAAACCAGACCTATGGCTTCTTCCAACAACGACAGACAGCGCAGGGAAGCAAACACCTCCGGGGGGCAACCTCAGCCCCCAACTGTCTGTATAGGCCAGTTCACCATACTGCTTCCCGCGGGTGGGATCCCAGCACCTGCTATGCCTCAACCATTTGGGCCTGCGAATGCCACACTTCCCCCTATAGCAGGCACAACCTCCGTTGAACCATCCGTAGTTCCCCCGGGAGTAGGACAAAACCAACTAAACCACCTGGTATACTGCGTACGGGCTATTCAAGCCCAAATGCAGCAGGTCCAGCAATTCCAGCAATACCAACAACAAGTTCTGCATCACATGTACCAGTAGCAGTTCCCACCGTTGGAGCAGAACCAGCAACCTACCCCACCTCAGTGTCCAATCACCCCGAGCAAGCCTCACCACCAAGGCAGTCGTCCTGACCAGGAGGAGACCTCCTAGGCCTCATCTTGTGGCAGAAGAGAGAGACAAGTCCCTCCCACCTCTCTTCAAGTAAGCAGGTCAAGAGATACTCGGCCCACCAGAATCAGTCCACCTCGGCCTTCGTGACCCGAAGGCATTCTTGTAGGAAACCGGTTTGAAGTCCTAGCTGAGGACTCCAGGCAGGGTTTCTCAGTCCTTAGTAGCCGGTAGTCCGAGTCACTCCCGACCAAAGCGCCATCCGATAGTGTAGAGGTCAGCAGCACCACTGCGAAACTAGTTGAGCAGCGGCAAAGAAGGCATACCAAAGCACCCATCCGACCTGAGCAGCCTAAAGGTAAAGCGGAGGTAAGCTCGAGAGTCACCAACGTTGCTCCCCTCCTTTCTGTACCCTCTCCGCTATCCCCGGAGCTCCTGGCCTCCCCGATGCTGACGAACTTCAGGGTCCCCCCTAGACAAATATGACGGGTCCTTTGACCCTAATGACCAAGTAGATTCCTTTCAGTCCCAGATGCATCTCGCCGGGGCTGACAAGGCCTGCAAGTGCATCGCCTTCTCCACGACCTTCAAAGGAGTAGCCCGCACTTGGTATAGAAACATTGCGCCTGGGACAGTTAAAAGTTAGGCGCAACTCATACAGTTGTTCACCTCGCACTTCATCACCAGTAAGAAGTGTCCGAGGTCACAAGAAAGCCTTCTCAGTATAGTCTAGAGGGAAGGGGATTCAATCAGAAGCTACATCAAATGCTTCAACGACACTTGCCTACTAACCCCGGACTTATACCTAGCCGTGAGACTTGCGGCAGCCGAAAAAGGGATTCCTCATAAAGAATTTTAATGGCATGTGGTGGCGAACAAACCCAAGGACATTACAGAGTTCCTTAAGCTCGCTGATCAGTTCATTGGGACTGAGGAAGAGATGAACCAGCGGACTGAAGCCCCAGCAGAGAAGAGAAAAGGGACGACCACAGCTTGAATGGTGGCAGCAAGAGAAAGAAAAGCAGGTCCCCCGTCAGGGGGAACTGGTCCGATTTCCACCCCTAAGCTCCCCCAGTTGAAAGAATGAGCTTCACACCCCTCAATGCGAAGCGTGGGGAAATTCTCATGGCCATAAAGGACGCTTCCTTTGTGAAGTGGCCACCCAGATTGAGAAGCGACCCGATCCATAGAAATAAAAATGTATATTGTCATTTTCACAGAGACCACGACCATAGCACCAAAAACTGTAAAAACCTCTGCGACGAGATTAAAGAGCTCATCTGCCACGGGTACCTGAGAAACTTTATACAAAGAAATAATAAAGGCCAGATAGATCAATGAGGGGAGAAAAAGAAAGACGCTCTCGAGCCCAGCAACAGGCCGAATGAACAGAGGCAACCGCCTGAAGAGATACCAGTTCACAGGATAATCAGTACAATCACCGGTGGGTCAGTTGTTGCGGGCAGTTCCATAGTAGCAGGAAAGACTTCAGCCCACGAGCTAGAACACGAAGGGCAGAACCCTCCAAAGTGGTTGCGAACTGAGGACCCTATATTCTTTACCGAGGATGATGCGTGTGGGATTCAGTACTCCCACGATGACGTGCTGGTCATAAGAATGAAGATCAACAACTTCGAAGTCAGGTGCATCCTGGTAGATTCGGGGAGTTCGGCCAATATCCTGTTAAGAAACACCTTCGACAAGCTACAGCTCCAGGAAAGTGACCTCTAGTCCGCCAGTACTCCTCTAGTGGGCTTCAGTGGACAATAGGTCAGATCCCTCGGACGGGTTTCCTTGCCCATGGAGATCGGAACGTGGCCCAACATCGTAAGGTTTGAGCATACCTTCCTAGTAGTTGCAACGCCCTCCCCATAGAACGCCATTATAGGGCAGCCCGTCACTCACGCGCTTCGCACAGTGGTATCTATTTACTACCTGGCCATGAAGTTCCCCGCGGACTTTGGGGTAGGGGTAGCTCGGGGCAATCAGCTCGAATTCCAAAAGTGTTACGTCGTCGCTCCCAAAGGGAAAGGCAAACTGGCGGATGACCTCGAGTTAGAGCGACCTGTGGAGTACTTCAAAGAGCGAGCTATGCCAACCGAAGGGATGATCCACATCCCAACCTCAACGAAAGATCCAACCAGAACTCTCTAGATCGGAGCCACGATCGAAGAGCCTCTTCGCTCTCGGATGGTAAGTTTTCTACTTGAAAATTTAGATGTGTTGGCCTGGTCCGTGACAGAAATGCCCGGCATAAATGCTAAGGTTATAACTCAAAGGTTGAACATTGATCCTTTAGTCAGGGTAGTTAGACAGAAAAAAAGCAACCTAGCCCCAGAGCGCTGGAAGATAGTCGATGAGGAGGTCGGGAAACTCCTTGCAGCCGATTTCATCAGAGAGGTCCACTACCCGAGCTGGGTGGCTAACCTTGTTCTGGTAAAGAAGGCCAACGATAAATGGTGCATGTGCGTCGATTACACCGATCTGAGCTTCCCAAAGGATTGTTTCCCTCTCCCCAAAATCGATCGTCTAGTGGACGCAACCTCAGGGCACGAATTACTGAGTTTTCTGGGCGCATACTCGAGCTATAACTAGATAAAGATGGACCCTGTCAACGAAGAATAAACAGCATTTATAACTGATTTAGGCCTATATTGTTATAAGGTCATGCCTTTCGGACTAAAAAATGCCGGGGCAACCTTTCAAAGACTTGTCAACAAAGTTTTTGAGCCGTTGATCGGCAACAAGGTTGAATGCTATGTAGACGACATGGTCATCAAAACCCAATTTTCAGACGATTTAATAAGTGAGTTGCAATGTGTTTTTGAAATTCTGCGCAAGTATAGTATGAAATTGAACCCTAATAAGTCCGTCTTCGGTGTCACCTCGGGTAAGTTCCTAGGTTACATAGTTAACCAGAGTGGAATTGAGGCAAACCCTGAAAAAATCAAGGCTATCCTAGAAATGAATCCACCTCGCAAGTTGAAAGAGGTCCAAAGGCTGAATGGCCACATGACAACCTTAAGCTGCTTCATGTCCAAATTGGTAGATCACTGCCTGCCATTCTTTAAGGTAATCAAGAAAAGTAAAGACGTCGAGTGGATTGAAGAGTGTCAGCTCGCCTTCAGCGAGCTAAAGGAATACATAGTTAGTGTCCCGGTTCTGACCCGACCCGAGGAAGGTGATGTTTTAAAGTTGTACCTCTCCGCGAGTGACGAGGTAGTCAACTCAGTACTAATAAAAGAAGTAGATCGGGTCCAATGACCTATCTACTATGTGAATAAAGTTTTGCAGGATGCAAAAACTAGGTACCCAGAGATCGAGAAGCTGGCGTACGCACTGGTCATGGCAGCTTGAAAGCTTCGCCCATATTTCCAAACCTACACTATCATAGCCCCCACAAACAAGCCTCTGAGGCAAGTCTTACTCAAGCTCGAGGTATATGGCAGACTGACGAAGTGGGCCATCAAACTCAGCGAATACAACCTCCAATATGAGCCTCGAACGGCAGTTAAGGCCCAAGCCCTGGCCGACTTCATAGCAGAATGTACCTTCAGCACCGCAGTCCCCGAGCTGATAGAGATCGGACGCAAAGAAAAGGCTTCAACTAGTACGGCACCGATCTCAAATAAAGCAAAGCCAACTTGGGACGAAGAACCTTGGCTCCTTCATGTGGACGGCTCGTCCAACCAACAAGGAAGCGGAGCCGACGCCACACTACACGGACCAAGCGGGATAAAACTAGAGTATGCACTTCGGTTTGAGTTCGCGGCATCCAAAAACGAAGCTAAGTACGAAGCACTACTAGCCGGGCTCACATTAGCGAAAGAAGTGCGAGCAAACGTCATCATCTGCAGTGACTCCCAGCTCGTGGTCAATCAGGTCATCGGTGATTATTTTATCAGGCAGATTCCAAGGTCACTGAGGCTGATGCACTGTCCCAGTTAGCCAACACGAGCAACAACACCACGAGGACCATGCACATAGAGAACTTGCCTCAACCCAACATTCTCAAGGGGCAGAAGAGATCGCTCCTATTGCACGAGCAAAACCAAGATGGATTGACCTACTCGCGAGCTACCTACTTCACGGAACCCGGCCTACAGATCGCAACGCAACCAGAAGGATAGGACGACAGGCAGCCAAGTATGTTATGATAGACGGACGATTGTAGCGAAGATCCTACACACTTCCCTACTTGCGTTGTTTGCAGCCTTCAGAAGTTGAGCTTCTCCTCAATGACACCCATGAAGGCCTATGCGGCGAACACTTGGGGGGCAGGGCCCTCTCACAGAAAGCACTATGGCAAGGGTACTACTGGCCCACGATGAAGGCAGACGCACTCGAGCTCATCAAGAAATGTGACAAATGTCAGAGGTACGCCAACATCCATCACCAACCTGCTATCGACCTGAAGTACCTCACTAGCCCATGGCCCTTTGCACAATGGGGGATCGACATCCTTGGACCATTCCCGCCAGCAACATGACAGAGGAAACTCTTAGTAGTAGCAATGGATTACTTCACAAAGTGGGTAGAAGCGGAACCCCTAGCAACAATCACAGCTCGAACCATATAGAAATTCTTCTGGAAGAACATAGTATGCCGCTTCGGACTACCTCGAGTGCACGTTTCTAACAATGGTAAGCAGTTTGAAGATATAAAGTTCTAGAACTGGTGTACTGAAATGGGGATACAACAGAACTTCACTTCGGTAGCACACCCCTAGGAGAACGGGCAGACAGAAGTCATGAACAGATCCATACTCCACGGACTGAAAGCTGCCCAGCGTACTATGGGCTTACCGAACTACCGTCAAGACTGCCACAGGAGAAACTCCCTTCAACCTCACCTATGGCACGAAAGCAGTAATCCCAGCCGAAATCGAGGTACCTACACTACGTCTGGAAGCCTATGACAAAGAAGGAAACGATGACGAGCTCCACACCAACCTCGACCTAGTAGAAGAAGTACAGGATCTTGCGTACATCCGGACCGCAACCTACCAGCAAAAAGTAGCCCGGTATTATAATGCCTGAGTCAGGAAGTGACACTTCCACGTTGGAGACCTGGTCCTCCAGAAAGTTATGGTACCCAATCTCGGTGTAGGGAAGCTCAGACCAAACTGGGAAGGTCCCTACCGAGTAAAGCAGATACTAGGGGAAGGCACGTACGAGCTCGAAACCTTAGAAGAAAAGCAAGTGCCCCAGGCATGGAATGTCAACAACCTAAGGCGATACTACCTCTGATTATGAATTGAAGAGGCATCAGCCCCAAAAACAAGTAAGCGGGCTCTAACTCTCAGATCATGATTCCTAAGCCCGTGGTTTACTACGAAAGTACTAACTTAGCCATTGGAGCGACCTCACCGGGTTAGTACCCCGGGTCCTCTAACATTTAATTCCTTACAGGTCTCCAAGGAGCAACTAAATCCAAGAACAGACTACGGTTCCCTCCTTAAGCCTAAGGGCCATAAAAAGACCCTAGTTGCCACTTCGGCCTGGGTGAAATCCAGGAGCGGACTATGRGTCCCTCCCTAAGCCTAAGGGCCACAAGAAGACCGCAATTGCCACTTTGGCATGGGTGAAATCTAGGAGTGGACTATGGGTCCCTCCCAAAGCCTAAGGGCCATAAAAAGACCCTAGTTGCCACTTCGGCCTGGGTGAAATCCAGGAGCGGACTATGGGTCCCTCCCTAAGCCTAAGGGCCACAAGAAGACCCCAGTTGCCGTTTGGCCTGGGTGAAATCTAGGAGCGGACTACAAGTCCCTCCCTAAGCCTAAGGGCCACAAGAAGACCGCAATTGCCACTTTGGCATGGGTGAAATCTAGGAGTGGACTATGGGTCCCTCCCAAAGCCTAAGGGCCACAAAACGCAGAACTAACAAGGACCTGGGCATTACGTAAAACCTGCTTATCTCTAACCCCTAAGGGAAAGACAGCTCGGGTATGAACCCTACGGTGTCTATTCCACCCCTGTTGCTCTCGCTCGGCTCGGTAACCCGATAGTCTGGGGTAACCCGTGCAGCCCGAAGCGACAACTTCACTTTCGGTTATCCTTACTCATTGCCGGCTCAATAGCTCGATAGTTCATGTAACCTATACGATAAATTGCCCAACTCGGAGTCCACTCACACAAGTATTTTTGCACCCAGGAATACTCAAAAGAAACCATATTTCATTAATAGAAGAAAGTTCAGATACAAGATTTTTTACTCGAGCTCATAGGCTCGGGACAATACATCCACAATTCAAAAAAGAGAGAAAGAAAGCAAGGAGCCATCACACAGAAGGGTCCACCACCTCGACCTCAGTATCACCCTCCTCCCCAGAAGAGTCGGGCTCTGCATCCGCTGCCTTGGCCACTATGGGATCCAAGCCCGCCATCGTGATCCCACCGAGATCAAGGTTGGGGAACCTCTGGTGAACCAAGTATCAACACAGCTTAAACCCAGCACGATAAGAGTCCAATCCATATTCGACCTATAAGGCCTCGAACTCTGGGGACTCTTTGAAGCTCTCAACGGCCTTGACCCTCTCTTCTACGATAGAAGCCTCGAGGTCCGCGATCTCCCGCTCAAGACGCATCTTCTCCTCGGAAAGCGAGGAGATCTACCCCTCCTGGGTCAGTATCAGCTCCTTTTGGGCCTCAACCCCCTTCTTAGCCCTGAGCACCTCGCCCCGAGCCAGATCTAGGTCGGGGTGGAGCTTCTACATCTTCGTCCTAGCATCAATGGCTTCCTTCATGCGGATCGCCGCTTGGCAAGCCAACGCGCGACCAACAGAGTTAGCCTGCCAATGAGAAGGCCGAGATCAGTTAAAAAAAAAGTGAGAGGTGGAGAGAATAAAAAGGAAAGAGAGAGGCAGAAAGCTCACCACCATACAGTGGCTGGCAACTAGTCCCAAGAGAGTGCCTGGAGACAACTCAGCCCACTTCGAGACTTCATCTTCGAAGGTGGCATCCCAACTCTTGCACAAGGCTTTAACGTGGTCCATGATGCTATCTTTCACAGTCGGAAGATAGCCCTCTAGTCCATCCACAGGTACGGACGAACTCCCCGACTCTCAAGGGCGAACTCCCTCATGTTGGACCCCAGCCGAAGTCTCCCTAGGGACAGCGGGCTAGGCCTCCTCCTGAGGAGGTGCAGAGGAGATCGGCTCCACGATTGAGACTTAAGGTGAATTACCAGCCGCTTGGCGTGGCCTCTTTATGCCTTCTTCTTCCCCTTCTGGGAGCTCCTCAGAAGGCTTTCGGCATTGACCGACATGATAGCTGCAAAAATAAAAAGTAAAATTTGCCACAAACTAATCAAGATCTTGAGAAGGTAAAAGCCCAAGGCGACCTACCAGGACTCAAGCCAGCCTGCACGAGCTTATCTTCGGTAAGGTAGTCCGAGCAGAGGAATTCGAGCCCCGCCCAAGACTTGAGCGTCTCTCTCATCTTCAGGCCCAACCTAACACCGGGAACCTGGGTTGCCGGCCTCCAATGGGTCGGGAAAGGCCACCCCTCGAGGTTATGAACTACGAAGTAACCCCGTTTCCAGGCCGGGATCTTGTTGGGGAGCGTGTGCAATTGCTTGTAGCCCAGGCGAGGGGATAGGTAGTAGGTTCTCCTATGCTCGGGGAGAACGCAGGAAGAGTTTTTCTTGATGGACAGAATGGTAGAGAAGGTATCGAGGTCAAGGGGAATACAATACTCATAAAAGAGCAAAATGGTCCCTACCACGTTACGAATAGAGTTCGGGTGTAACTGGTCTATGGTAATGTTAAAAGACTTAATGACCTCAATGATCAAAGGGGGCAAAGGAAGGCAAAGACCAGCCACAAGCTGCTCTTCGAAGATTACGATCTCGTTATGGTCGTGTTCCCAGGGGAAATTGCCGGAAGGAAGGCTGTAGGAGAACTCTCTCGGAAGATTGTACCTGCAAACTAAGGCTTGAAGCCGATCTGAAGTCATTATCGAAGGACCGAAGTTGTTTGGCCCCCGACCTTAGTGGGAAGTGGATGCCTGACTACCTGAGGCCTCTTGAGCCTCCCGGGGCGCCTATGCTTCAGGAAAACCACAAGCTGCCTCTAAACCCATGATAGTCCCGTCCTGGCTACCGACCCGAGCCGAGGTACCCACCTCGGCCTCATCAAGAAGACTATCAAAACTAGAAGAAGACATGGAACTAAACGGAACTGAAATAAGAAGCGAAGGAAGACTCACCAAAGAAAGACGACCTGATTAGAAGGAAGTGAAGGAAATGGGTCCTGGGTATCACTATTTATAGCCACTGCGCTAGAGAAGCAACGGTCAAGATTAAAGCAATCCGATGGCTCCTGAGAAAACCGGCTGCACGACCCTCAAGATCGAAAACAATTTAGCGCATTTTTTGGCGTCTGTAAAACCTATAGATCGCTTGACGTCTGCGTGTAAGTTGCACGAGACCCATCCAACATCAGCCAGACTTCGAACCAAATCCACTTAGCACACCGTGAACTCCTTGAATCAGGTCAAGACCCCTAGCTTGAGGAGTGGGGGGCAATTGATGAAGGAGGATTTGGTCCGACCTCCTAGTAGGAAGACACGTGGACGTGACTCGACACAAGTAACAACTCAGCATAAGTCTGCTCGGTACCAAGCAAGCTCGGGTACGCCAGTACCCCGAACTGAAGTCACTTCGGGATGAGCTCACCACACAAGATTACACTGGGATTACCTCGGCCCGAGGGCACTTCGACATTTATGACAAGGGCAAACCAAAACCCAAGCTCGAGAAGCTTGCTACCAGTTAACTTGCTCCCGAGCAGCCCGGTATCCTACAGGTAGCTCACCCAGCGTACAAGTCTTCGCATGGCAACCTCAGGGAATACACCCTTATCCCTGAACCCCGCAAGACCGTACTTATAATAGTAACATTAGCTCACCAACTCCCCGTTCTGACGAGAAGTGACAGTATTACCGTTTGACGGCACTTCAACCACCTAACACGTGACAGGTCCCATCATAACAGGGGCTCAGTGACCGTTCCACCTACCCACCTGAGCTAGTGTATAAAAACCTCGCTCTCACGAGGGGCAAAGGTACGTTCTATTATCTATTGATTGTGTGTAATCTTTGCTCTCTAGCTCTCTCACTGTTATTATCTTCAAACTCTCTACTATCACTGTGTTCTAACTTAGCCATCGGAGTATCCTCGCCGGGTGAGCCACCCCGGTATCTCTGACTCTTTTCTTCCAGAAAACTAGTCCTCATTGTTGCTGGCAGCCACATAACATCCACCAGGGAGCAGCCGGATTACGCCACATCAGAAGAGATGCTTATTTCTTCTTTTTTGGTTGTTGAAATCCCTTCTCCCCACCCACCAAATTATTCTGTAAAACTTGTCATGTAAGTAGCTTGGCTGAGAAGAACCAGCTTTTGGGTTTTCTTTTCTTATTTTTGTTATTGGTTTGAGAGAGAGAAGCTTCTATATAAGCCGCATAAGTACGTTGCTAGACCACGAATGCCTCCCTCTGTAGGACCATCCAGGGAACCAGTCCATTGTTATCTGCCACTTGTTAGATACTAGATTATGAGAAGACTTTTCTGTATTTATGTAGGCCCAGCTTGAGAAGCAGTTCTCTTGCAATCTGCCAAAAATCCTTTCCCTAGGTAGGCCCGTGCAGAGAACCATTCCCCTTTGTTATTATCTTCATCTCTACAACAGCAACTGAAGCATAGCCACATATGCATTCTTTTGTGCAGCCGGCCCTAGAGAGTTGAGATAAGGGTTGCTGATTGATTCATTCATCAGTTGACTTTCAGTGCATTTTTCCTTGCACTGGTTCAGTGATGTTGATTGAATCTGTTTTCTCTTTTTAAGTCTTAACTAAGATATCCATGGAAATCATGGAAATGCATCTACCCAGTTCAAGATTTGTGGCTTCTATCCACGCATCTAATTGCATCGCTCATCCTCTTATCCAGAATCAGTTTATTTCAACGCATGGCTCAAGGTCTTTCAAGCTGTACTTAACTTACTACAATGCCATCAATTCTTGCCTTCTTTATCAGATAGAATCCATGTTTTTCTGGTCTCTTCTGCTTCGAAAATGACCAACACAGTGTCGATTCATCCGCCCATCATGCCTTGCACAGATTCAATGATTCAAACAAAAAAGGAAATAACTAAGTAAACAAAACCAGCCAACAGAAATCAAGGAAACAATCAACTTTCTAACATTAGACCCACTTGAGGGGGTTCAACAAGGCACTCAACCCAATTGGGTGGCACACATATCACAGACTAAAGTTGGGACAGTTTTTGGAAAGATGACAAATGAATGGTGATTGGAGAGAGAGAGAGAGATCACCTACAAATTTCCTGTTTGAACCCTGTACATCCTGCTTGGGAGTTGGTAGGTTTGGTAGTTGGAGCTAGATGTCACTGCCAAACAGCAAGTAAAGAAAAAGAAGCAGATTTGATGTTCTTCACCACATATTCTCAATCTCTCATTTTCATCTTGTTTCAGAAGGAAATCAAATCAAAACTGCTTCTTACCCAAATGAAATAAATAATAAATTTGTAAAAAATAAAAATCTTGGGTCTGCATCATAGAAGAGAAAGAAGAAAAGGATCTATACAAAGAATTGGCCATTTCTCCCATAACTACTGTTCTGATGTACAAAGACTACATTAAATCCATGTATATAGCACAATTACTTTATTTATTGATCAGAATGCTCGCGTGAACAATGGATTCAGCAACCTTGTACAGTTCAGTGTACGCACCCATCTGGGGAGGACATGTCAACTCACTTGATCAATGCACTGTTAGTTGTGAGTCATTTTCTGTGTTGTGACGAGTCAAGCTAATTAAATACCTTGATGAATTCATATTCAGGTTTTGTTCAAATGTTTCTATATGATATAATACATTTTTCAATGTTCTAATTAGTGGTATTTTCTGAGTTGTGACGAGTCATTTATCAATGTTTTTACAAGCATTCCTTGTATAAAACATGCATCAACTTCAATCCATTGTATATAGCCAAAAAAAAAAAAATCAGCTATTGTAATCAATAATAGTGATACCTACATATGAAGCTTCTTTGATTTAGTGTCTGTTTGGTAGGGCTTTCACACAGCAGATTCTGACTTTGCAAGATGGACCCCATACAAGAAAGTGACTTTTTCGGTAGAGCTGGTTTTAATAACTTCTTCAAAGCGGCTCATTAAAAGCAATTCAATCAAAGCTGAAGCCCTAAAGAGCCCTTACTGGCTTCTTCAAAAGCAGCTCAACCAAAGCTTAAACGGTTAAACCCTTTCAAATGAGTGCATGCAAAATTGCAAGACATGTGCCCTTTCTCCATGTTCACACCGTCCTCACAGCCACTTGTAGCTGTGCATTAGGAATATCTCCTCACGATTAAAAACATGCAAATACAGAGATATTCTCAATACATGGTTGTGAAGACAGTATGAACACAATCTTGTGAGGACTAAATCCGATGTCGATAATTTAACTGATTAGACATTTTTTTTCTATGTATGAACTTGACACCTGGTGGTCGAGGGGAAGCCTAGATGGATCCATGAATATTGCAGGTTTCAGTTCAACAACCCCCTGTCATGTATCACAGAATCATTAAATTCATCCTTCTAAGTATTAATAGAAAAGTTAAGGCTATTGTGATGGGCCAAGTGCCATACTGGTAAGATATGGAGCATGGACAAGGACAATGAACCATATTTTCATTCTAAACCAAAGGGTCCCTCATCGGATGAACATGCAGCTTAAATATACCATACCAGTCTTTGGTATTGGGAGGTATGGGCCCATACTTCCTCTCTCCTATATTCTTCTGAAATTTTCTCCTCTTCTTACTTTATGAAGTGACTCCCATTAAACAAAAACACTGAACACTTTAATTCACACTATAGCATATGCATGGCTTTGATATGTTCAATTATAGCTAATATGTTTTCTTTTCTTCCTTTCCTTCCTTTCTTCTTTCTTTAACCCATCATATCATATGACAGGTTACAATCAGATAGGTCATTTATGCAAAGACCAAAGCTCTTATCACGATAATTCATATTCATATATATTTTTGTGGATGGCTGTGATTGAATGAATTGTGAATCATAATGACTTAGATGATTTGAGGAACTTATATGCGTAAAGGTTTTTATTTGATGGATACTTCTATGTTTGCAGTCCAATTTCATTTGCATTAGTATAAAGGCATTGGAGTATAAATGAAAAAATTGCAAATTCTGATTTGATTTTGCTTCAGATTTTATTTTATTTTGTTCTACACTGCAAACAAACAAAACAAAGAAAAACCTAACTCACTTGCACACCCATATTTTTGCACCAGTGCAAATGAAATTACACTGCAAACAAACTAGCAAACAAGACCTTAGGGGCAACTCTCAGCCTAATAGCCCCTTGCCATCTGGCAATAAAGGGTGTTTTCTTTTTTTTTTTTTGTGAAACAAATAATAATTGTAAAAAAATGAAATATGATAGATCAGTTGACCCCATTCAAAGAGAGCTCTTGTATAATTTCCACATGTCTATACATTTCCCTAGCCGGCATAACACGAGGATCTTGATGGTCTACTTGTTTATAGCTAGATGCATCATCCTTTCTTTATGAGAGAAGTTCAAACCTACAATCTCCCACTTGGGCCCCCAAGAAAAAAGTTTATGGTTGGGCCCCTTTTTTCATTCTTCAAAGCCCTATAATAAGTAGCCTAGATCAGAGGAACTATAAATGACAAAGAGATCTTCCATGTGACAAGATGGTTGGGAGTTGGGACCCAAAAGGACCCCCATTTGTTTACTATTGCCAACTGCTCCTTTTGGAGTGGGTTTCAGTAAAGTGGCCCTTTCAGCTGCTTTAGAACTGAAAAAACTTAAATTTCTGAATGGCTAATGCCAATTGGGGGAAGTTACAATGCAAGATGGAGAAGTTGGTTATGAGGATCACTATTTAATGGATGTTATGGATATGATATATGCAGAGATAAAAGAAGATTCATTCATTTAATCAAGATAGTTTCTTTAATATGGATGTTTGGTTTTAATCAAGATTAATTGGTAAAATCTTAGTAGAATTGAAGCTCAAACCTGGGATCAAATCTCTGCTTTCATGATTTTAATTAATGACTGACCAATGAACCACTAGTAACTTATCATTGTTTGGGAAAAGAAAAGAGAACGTCCTTTTATTTAGAATACCTTCATTTCTAAAAAGCTGAACTCGGATTCAGTTCTCACAAAACGGTCAGTCACTTGCAACTGTGTATTGGAAATATCTTGATACTTGTATATTTTTATTCAGGGGGAGATATTTTCAATGCATAGTTGCAAGTGGTGGTGAATACGGTGTGAGCACCGTCTTGTAAATTGTAAGGACTGAATCCGATTTCTCAAAAAAAAAGAAAAGAAAATTGCAATCCCTTCCAAAGATTCTCATTTGTTTAATTAAACATTTAATCAAGATTAGTTGCACAATTAATGAAAATTTCAAGAACTGGTAGCAATGTATTTTTTTTGTGTTCTGCTTTGAACTCAAAATCAACTAATAAACGATTTGCTTGGAATTATTATAAGTAAACTTAGACCTTGCAACATATTACTAAGCAATGTATTTTGCGTTCGAATCTCCACCAATGGAAAACCTAATGAAAAACAAATTGGAAGGAGAAGGGGGAGGGATTGGCTTGTATTAAAATAAGGGTGTAGATAGTAGATTTTCAAATTTGTGTGGGTGAAATCTCTACCTTAGCAAGTTATTGGATATAAAAAAAATAAAAATTTAAAAGTTAATCATTTAGAGCCTGTTTGGGAAGGCTTCAACTTTGATTGAACTTTATTTTATTTACTGAATCGTGTTGAAGGAGCTATTGGAATTAACTTCACTAGAAAGTCAATTTATTAGCGTAATTAAAATGTATCCCGGCTTTTCGGGTTTTTCAACGAACATGACTTCTAAACTATCCATGTAGGGCCCACCTTGTAAAGCCAGAAATCACTATGTAAAAGCCCTCCCAAATGGGCACTTAATAGAATCGTCTACCGCCAATGACCTAGTAGTTGAGATGGTCACTGAACATCACTCCACAAATGAAACTTCATGCTCACCGCGGTATGACCAGTAGGTGTCACATGCCCACCCAGAGATATGGACAATGCAAGAAAGAGCATAGGTTGATGTAGCAAGAAATGATTTAAGGACATTGAATTCAATTTTGCTCATTTCAAAAATGAGGAAAAATGCCTCTTTCCTCATTGGTGTTTGGTACAGTGGTGTTGCGTTGTCATTATGCCTTAGGTCGATTAATATGATTAATCTACCTGAAATGTTTTGAAAACATTGATTTTCCTGTAAAAATGTTTTGAAAACATGTATATGATAATACATGTTTTCACAAATTTGTATTAATCAACCCAAAATATAACAACAACACAATACCACTGTACCAAACACCCCCTATATTATCATTGATAAATCTTTACAACATATACAACATGTGGCTATTTAATCCACCACCCACCATGAAAGGAGCATTCCCTCCTTATTATCAGAGCTGCAACTACACCTATGAAGGTACTGATCAGCTGGCTTGTCCTTGCCTCAATTGAACCATTGAATAAGCTGAGGACCGATCTGTTCTATCCAACTTGTAGCTTGAGTAGTCACAAAATGCCTTGATTCCTTCATATTTCCCAACATATCAGAGCTGGAAAACAGGAAACATACCTTTCCATGCAATAAAAGCCGGTTCTTGTCGTTAGCTCAATTTACCAATTTAACCATTGAAACCACCAACATTTTCCTCATCACACATAGTACTTCATAGGTAAGAGCATCAACTTCAATGTTAAGGCGCTATCCCCATTAAAATTTCTCACTTTTTTCTGGGCCCATTAAAAATTTTTCTTGATCCAATGCCATCAAACGTTCACCAATCACCAGTCAAGTGGCTTTGTGTCTAGGGTCGATCCCCACCATTAAATAGAAAGTAGACCAATCAAGAAATGGGCACCATATAAGAGCCATTCATTTGGTCTGCACATTTCTTCAATCGAATGGAAGAAGTTATTACCATGTTCACTTTTGTTTCTGGAAATTTCATGGGCCAATAAAGATGTATGGTGAATCATTGGGTAGGGGTGCAACTGAGCCGAGCTGAGCCGAGCCGAACTTTGACATGTCTTGGTTCGGTTTAACTAATATATTTTTAAGTTTGAGTTTGAACTTGAGTTCGATTTGAAAATTTGAAAATAAATATTTGTATTATATATATATGATTTTTTATAATATATATTATAAAATATTTTTTTATTTATAATATATACATATGTATGTATGTATGTATGTATGTATGTATGTATGTATGTATGTATGTATGTGTTAATCACAACTTTTCAAAATGTCCAAAATTCACCATGTCATAAGTTTTTATTTTCCAAACTCACCTTCTGTTAGTGCACCATTAATGCTTCTTAATAGAGTGTCCATGTCAGCATAAATAACAATTTTCATGACCAAATTACCCTTGAATGGTGAGCTAGAGGAAAAATGGCCTTTTACAGTTTTTAATTTTCTTGTTTCTTTTTTTGCATTTTTAGTGTTTTGTTATAATTTTCAATGTTTTTTATAATTTCTGTTTTTTTTACCTTTTCTATTTTCTACAATCTATAAATTTTCCTGTATTTTTTGTTATTTATTTGTAATTTCTGTATTTTCTATAATTTTTGGTGTCTTTTCTACAATTTTTATTTTCTGATTTTGTTTTTCAATTTTTATAGTTTCTATAATTTGAAAATAATTTTTTATTTTGTTTTCAATTTCTATAATTTTTTTATATTTTTTTATAATTTCTATGTTTTTATGTATGTTATATTTGAATTTTTTTTTTAATTTTTTCCTTTTTTTCATGTCTAAATATTAAAATGGTAATATATTAACACCCATTAATTTATTTTTTATATATTTTATATTTTTCTATGAAGGTTAGAATGGTAATATATTAACACCCGTTAGTCTGTTCACCGCCAAGTTAGTGACATGGTGAGTTTAAGACATTTTGAAAAGTTGTGGTGAGTTTAAGAGAAATGCTGAAAACTCATGGTGAGTTTTAGACAATTTCCCTTTTTTTATCCTTTAGAAATAACTATGATTTCTTCTTCTTCTTTTTATGAGTACTAGTATGATTATGGATTACAAAACTTGTATAACTCTGGTGTCTGACTTTTGGTCCCAGTGGTCCTGCCCAGACCCATACTAGGGCTGGAGTAGGAGAGCCCAACATAGACTTTGGCCTAGCCCAAATCGAGCCTGTCCCGGCCCAACAAATTGTCAACCGCCCATCCCCCTGTCGCCAAGGCCCAAAGCAAAAATGATGGGTTCTATCATCTATGGAGCAATGAAGGCCGGCCTTTCTACTCTGTATTATTAGAATAAAAAGTTAAGAAACAAGCTTCTTTATGGCATAAACCCATGGAATCTTCAAAGCAAATAGGGTGAAGGCATTCTTTCAGAGCATACTTGGTGCCCATTTGGGAGGGCTTTCATGCAGCGACTTCTGGTATTGTAAGGTAAGCCCTAAATGGAAATCAGTGAAAAAACCGGAAACAAAAAATATATTTATATGAGCTGAGAAATTGATAGTAGCTTTTCCAATCAATTCAGTTAACACTGAAGCCCTCCCAAACGGGCCCTAAGAGTACCCACTGGAATCCAATTGAAATCCTCCCAAACGGGCCCTAAGAGTATCCACTGGAATCCAATTGAAATTATAGAAATGAGAATAGTGGCTACGAGAACATGCAATTCAACGTACCCACGACTAAAAAACTATAAGTTCTCATATGCTTTAGAAGGTAAGCATTGGCTCTTCTTTTGAGCCATGGTGGAGCAGAAGGAAGAATAGCTACATCCAAAGAGAAAGATTTGGAGCCAGAGAGCAAATGGAGCTTACATCAAAAAAGAAAATATTGAAGTATGTATAGCTTTCTTATCATGGTGCTAATTATGGGTGAAAATCTTTTCTCTAGTTAGCTGTCTGCTGAGATGATCCACCCCAGTTTCTTAGGCTAATTTGGTTAAAATTCTGCTTCAAATAATCACTCTTTGAAGAATAATCTCTGAGCCTAGAAAAAAGAATTAGTTCCAACAATCTTCATAAATCTAAAACTTAAAAAGTGATTCTTAAAATCACAAAATTCATCAGCATGCCAAAAGGCAGCCTTAATTCTTCTTTTTCTTTTTTCTTAAAACAGTGTCTACTGATAAGATATTATATATACACACATTACAGCTGCATGAAAAGAGTTAGTGAGATTTTCAGGAATTCAGTTCGAGTGGTGTGTTTATTCGTGATAGGTTGCCCAGCCTGCTGTGTACGATTTTGTCTCCAGCCCATCCGGTCCCAGATTTTCCATTCAATTGGTTTATGCATGAATTTCATTATGGAAAATTCTAATAAAGAGTTCTGCAACTCAAGGAAACTTCAACCTACAGACATGATGGAATTAGACGGCCTATATCAGCAAGACCAATTTATGGGTTGGGCCAAAGTTTGCATTACAAATGGGTATGTCTTTAGTAACTATGATGCCGGAAAACATGACATTGGAAAGGTTTTGACCAATCAAAATCCTTTGTGAATTTTGATGAAAACCCATCTGGTTGGTTATCATTTTTATGATTGTTGATTGATTCGTTATAAATTTTTTGCCGGTATCATGTCTTTCTGGCATCATAGTCGAACCATTTTTTTGAATTTAATATTTTTTTAAATAGCCTTAGGCTCAATCCATTCAACCAATAAACAGGAAATATTATAACAGAAGATCCACAGTACAATTAGAACAGCCCACCCAGCATTGAGAAAAGTTAACAAGCAAAAAACATTGAGCCAAAGTGTGGGCAACAATGTCATCATCCCTGTTTACATGAGAGTTCTCATTGACAAGCTAGATTCAATCAGTTGGAGGAAGGCCCTGCACTCGTCAACCATTTGAAGAATGTGCCAAGGAGGAGAGTAAGAGTTCTCCAACAGGGCATTCACTAGTTCCAACGAATCTCCTTCGATGAGGTAGAGATTTGATTAATTAGACTCGCAATGAGACCACTCTCACAATTCTTTATAATCAAGGTTCAAAATATCGCAACGTATCAAGATGTATCCAACATATTGTATTTCTTCCTGCTATACTCTAATATGCTAAATGTTTAATATTTCAGTTTTTGTTATTTTCAAGAGGGTAGGCCACTGCCATGCTAAGACTGACCCCTGTAAAATTTTGAAAATAAAGAAACTGAAAAATATGGAGCAAGTTATCGAAATGCATAGGTGTCTCCATATTTTGAACCTTGTGTACAACCACTTCAAGACTTGATATTAAAAATGCATGGGTGTCACTATTATACAAGGTCCACATAGGATCTTGTATGGGTTTTCTTACCTTTCCCTTCCTTTTCCTACCTTTTCCTACCTTTTTCCTTCAAACCAAACATAGCCTAAGTGGACCGATGGCTTAGCAAGAACATGTATGCAAGAAAGTAACTTAAAAATATATCGATGCATTCATGAATCTTCATGACCTTAAATATGGATGTATTGTATTAATGTTTTGATCCTTGATCCAACCATAAAAACACAAGGCAGGAATACCAATCCGGATTTCCTACCCACAACTCTCTATCCACACTCTACCCGCCTCGAATTGCAACCACACATCCCTATCTTGTATTGGGAGATCCGTGGGTAGGGCTAAGGCGTGGCTAGAGAAAGTGAGTAGAAAATCTTGTCACAAGATATATTTGAATTGCCACGGGCGGTTCCAATTACGGATGCCACTTAGGTGGGCTCGGATTGAGCTTTTACCAAAATTTGAATGGGCTTAGCCTAAAGGCCCGAACCCAAAGCACCCCCTACTTCCAATGCATTTTTGCATGGGTGCCATGTAGGCCGATTTTGCAGAGAAACGACCATTCTGGAGATTGGATGTATACAAGCCACACGATCTGGATGCATTGATGAACCATGACTTAAATGAATCTACAAGATAATGAATATGCCGTTCCTGATTGTGACACGTGACAACATAGCTTCTGTCATGGAATGATGAACCATGGCTTCTGTCATGGAATGATATCTCAGAGGCACCTCATAGCTTCTGTCATGGAATGATGGAACCACCACATGACAACATAGTATGTTTCTTTCTTTAATTATGTCCTTGACACAGTTGAGTTTTTCTGCAGTTGGTTTGGAATTTTGGTTGGGATTTGATAAAACATGCTTTGGCTGCATTTAGCATTCATTATTTTAAGGATTTATTTTTTTTATATTAAAAATTTAGTATTTATTAAAAAATAATTGCATGAGTCGAAATTCAAAGGAATGGCTCTTCTGTCTTGCTTTCAATGGAGGCAATCGCCCCATATATATACAATTACATCATAATTAAAGTAGCAATTCTAGAAAATAGCAACTTCCTAAAACAATGTCTTCCTAAAATTCTATCTTCTTAAAAATCCATATGCACAATATTAGCAACTTCAACTTCCTAAAATAGCACCTTCCTAAATACAATATTAGTAACTTCCTAAACACAATATTAGCAACTTCCTAAAACAATATCTTTCTAAATATATACAATATCTACAATATCTCCATTACTCCCCCTCAAGTTGGAGCATGTAGGTCACGTATGCCCAACTTGCGAAGAAGAAAATCGAACTGTCGTCGGCCAAATGCTTTTGTCAAAATATCTGCCAACTGATTGTAAGTCCGTATATGAGTAGTCTCAATAGTCTGGGCATGCAAGGCATCACGAACAAAGTGACAATCAACCTCTATATGTTTGGTGCGCTCATGAAACACCAGATTAGCTGCAATATACATAGCGGCACGACTATCACAATGCAATTTCATAGGTCTGGGATGTTCCACCCCAAGATCACGAAGAACACTCTTCAACCATTTCAATTCACACGTCACGGCAGCCAAAGACCTATACTCTGCTTCTGCAGATGACCGTGAGACGGTATGTTGCTTCTTGGTTTTCTAGGAAACAGGAGACCGTCCAAGCATTACAAAGTACACAGTTAAAGTGCGTCGTGTCAAAGGACAACTGGCCCAGTCGGAGTCACAATAATCTGAGATCACTGTTGACGCTCAAGATGATTCCTTGTCCTGGATTTCCTTTTAAGTGTTGGACCACCCGTAGAGCTGCATTCCAATGTTCTTGTCGTGGTTGTTGCATAAATTGAGCCAATATATGCACAGAAAAACAAATTTCAGGTCGTGTTATAGTAAGATAAATTAATCTCCCTACCAGACGTCTATATTTTTCTGGGTCATCCAGGAACTTCCCGTCGGCCAGTGCAAGTCGATGATTTTGTTCCATGGGCAGATGGGCCGGTTTAGCCCCCAGCAGTCCTGTTTCAGAAATAATATCTAGTGCATATTTTCGTTGGCAGAGATAGATGCCCTCATCTCCTCTGGCGACTTCGATGCCAAGAAAATACTTTAGTGTCCCAAGATCCTTCATGTGAAAGCACCGACTCAGATATTGTTTGAATTGATGTATCATCTCCCCATTGTTTCCTCCCATGACAAGATCGTCCACATACACCAAAACACATAGTGTAACTCCGTTTTTATGGTAAGTGAATAAAGAATAGTCTGAATGTGATTGAGTAAAATCATACATCTTCAACGCCGTACCTAATTTGGCAAACCAGTTTCTGGGTGCCTGTCGCAATCCGTACAAAGATTTGCGCAAACGACATACTTTCCCTGAATGTGTAGATGAAAAACCGGGCGGCAATCGCATATACACCTCTTCCGCCAGGTCACCATGCAAAAAGGCATTATGCACGTCCATCTGATGAAGCTCCCACTTTCGTGCCGCTACTACAGCCAAGAACAACCGAACAGTCACCATCTTTGCCACTAGTGCGAAAGTCTCATTATAGTCTATCCCAGCCTTCTGGTTGTTCCCTAAAATCACCAATCTTGCCTTGTGCCTTTCGATCATTCCATTTGAATTATACTTGGTCTTGTATACCCATTTGCACCCGATCGCTCGCTTCCCGGGGGGCAACGGTTCAAGGGTCCAGGTCCCATTACGCTCAAGAGCTTCAATTTCTTCCTTCATGGCTTGTCTCTAATGTGACTCACGGATTGCTTCTAAAAAATATGTGGGATCTTTTCCTACAGTTATAGCTGCCAAAAACTGTCTATGTCTCAAAGAAAAGTTAGTACAAGTCACGTAACGTGTAATAGGATAGGACGCACCTGAAGAGTGGTATGATGTGGCATGATCCGCGAGGGGGTTGTTAATGTGTTGTGCTATGTGGCATATATAGTCCTTCAGCTTCTCAGGAGGACGCCTTTCCCTACATCCTCTGCCAAGGTTTTCACCTTCACCGTTGCTTTCCAAGTTCACGTTGCCCTCTCTCTGTTCGTTAAGATCTTCACCACTTCCCCTTGCTTCCGGAGTCAGATCTTCTTCAGGAGTTGATGCATCATTCGAATTGTCTGCACTGTTTGCCTCATGGTCATCAAAGAATTGTGCATCATTATTACAGATAGACAGTACACCGGGGTTAAGGGATTCAAAAACAACAGCTTTATAAGGAAATATATGTTCAAAAAATACAACATCACGAGATACAAAGAACTCATTTGTATCTAAGTCATAGAGTCTCCATCCTTTCTTATCGAAAGGGTACCCAACAAATATGCACCTTCGACTTCAAGAACCAAACTTGTCTTTGTCACGCCCCTGATAATGAGCATGACATAAACACCCAAAAACATGAATATGTTTGTAAGTTGGTTCCTTCCCAAACAGCAATTCACATGGACTCTTTCCATCAAGCAAAGAACTTGGAGTACGATTAATCAGGTACCCGGCAGTCAACACACATTCACCCCAAAAACTCACCGGTAAATTTGCCTAAAATGCAAAGCACGTGCAACATTTAGAATGTTTTGATGCTTGCGTTCCACCCTGCCATTTTGCTGAGGTGTCCCTACACAAGATGTTTGTTGAATGATGCCATGAATATTACAGTAATTACTCAAGGCTACAAATTCCGACCCGTTATCACTCCTTATCACCCTAACCTTACTGTCGAATTGGGTCATGGCACAAAATTTCACAATGTTAGCACTAACTTCACTCTTTTCTGCCATTAAATAAATCCACACTGTCCGTGAGTAATCATCAACGATGGTTAAGAAATATATAGCACCACATGAAGCAAGAGTACGATATGGTCCCCAAACATCACAATGAATTAAGGCAAAAGGTGTAGAAGCTTTATTAGAACTTAGAGGAAACACATCACGAGTTTGTTTAGCTCTTAAACAAATATTACACAACTCACTGGATGTTTCTTGACTAGCAAGTTTATTTTTAATAGTAGGAAGTAAACTAACAACTTGTTTTGAGGGATGTCCCATTCGCCTGTGCCACAGCTCATATGAGTCCACCTTTGCCAACCTGTATGCACTTGTCCTTGCCACACAGCGCCCACCTTTGCCAACCTGTATGCACTTGTCCTTGCCACACAGCGCCAAAGATAGACCCCATCATGCTTCTCACCCACACCAATCACTGTCCTCGAAGTGGGGTCCTGCATCACACATAATTTGTCAGAAAACGTGACTGTACATTTTAATTCATCAATAAATTGACATAGATATCAAATTGCAGTTCAAGTTGGGAACATATAAAACATGTTTTAAGTTCAATCCTTTCCCAAGCTGTACTTCTCCTTCTTGCAATGCCATCATATTCTTTCCATCAGGGAATCCAACGGCACAAGGAGCAATTTCATGCACATTCTTCAACAGCTCCAAATTCCCGGTCATACTATGAGAACACCCTAAATCAATCAACCACATTTTCTTACCCGTCAATTTTTCTGAAGTAGATTCCTTGTGAGAATTGATCATCGCCATTAATGTTGCCCATTGTTCATCATTAAGTCCAGGAAAACCAGTTTTATCGCTGGTCCATACAGCCGCAGTAGTGGTGCTGGTGCCGCAGCTTCCTAGTGTCTGGACAGCATTGACAACCGCTAAACCAGATCCTCCTCGATCTCTTTCGGTTCCCGTGCCTCAACCTCCTCGTCCTCCACGACCACCAGAGCGACCTCCTTTGCCTGCAAACCACCAATCTGGGTAGCCTACAAGCTGGAAGCATTCGAGTACCTCATGTCCAGTTTTCCCACAGTGAGAGCACGTCTTCTCATCCTTGTTTTGAGATTTGGTTCTATTTCCAGTTTGCACAGCAAATCCTACAGCCTCTGCTCATTCTTCACATGCTCGAGCCACCGTTTTGTGTCGTTCTTCTTGCACAATTATTGCATGTATTCGATTCAAAGAAGGTAAAGGTTCTGTACTCAAAATATTCGATCTAACAGTGCCATAAACTGCACTGTCAAGACCCATGAGGAATTGATGAATTTTCTCCTTTTTGCGCTCCAACGACAGGTCGGTCGTCGCTCCACACTTGCATCCACCATACGTGCATTGTGGGTTCTTCACATACCCAGCCAACTCCTCCCACATGGTCTTCATCTTTCCATAATATGCGGATACAGTCACACCTTCTTGTTTGCAATTGGCCAAGTCGCTCTTCAATTGGTGAATCCGTAGATCATTCCCGATGGCAAACCGTTCCCGAAGATCCTCCCACAGTTCCTTTGCTGTCTCCATATAGGAGATCGTAGACCAGAGCCTTGGTTCTATGGTATTGAATATCCATGCTACCAACATGGAATTCACACTATACCAATCTTCCAATTCACCAGCATCATCACCAGGTTTCGTCACATTTCCTTCAAGGAAAGCTAATTTCTTCTTTGCTCGGAACGCATTCTTCATAGCTTTGGCCCATTCATCATAGTTATCCCCTTTCAAGACAATAGGGGTCATGACCAAGCTGGGGTTGTCCTGCGAACCAAGGTAATAAGGAGATTTCGAATCAACCATAGTGTAAGTATGGCTCTGATACCATAAAGAAAATTGCATGAGTCGAAATTCAAAGGAATGGCTCTTCTGTCTTGCTTTCAATGGAGGCAATCGCCCCATATATATACAATTACATCATGATCAAAGTAGCAACTCTAGAAAATAGCAACTTCCTAAAACAATGCCTTCCTAAAACTCTATCTTCCTAAAAATCCATATGCACAATATTAGCAACTTCAACTTCTTAAAATAGCACCTTCCTAAACACAATATTAGCAACTTCCTAAACACAATATTAGCAACTTCCTAAAACAATATCTTTCTAAATATATACAATATCTACAATATCTCCATTATTTATATAAACATTTTAACGTAAAAAAAAATAAAAAAGTAAAGTCCTTCAAATAAGAAATGTCAAATGCAGCCTTAGAATTCACACTGCCTAAGAGAAGCATCTGAATAGATTCCGTCAATCCCAAGGTTAGATATCCTAATCCAACAACGGTTAAAGATTTAGGAGGTCAATCCATTGTTATCAGCATTGGAGTGAGGAGAAAGAAAACCTTATCTCAAAGACCTCCACGTGCTGTTGGAATGGCTGAAATAGACAAGTTAAGCAACATACATAGTTCACAACTAGGTCTGGTTTGTTTGAGACAAAGTGGTTTAAGTCGAAACACATTCAGAAAATTGTTTGGATGATAGGTTAACCAATTCATCAACCACAAGTTGAAAACATTGGTACGAATTATAAGATTTTAAGCCAGGTCTTTAAGCTGGAAGTAGGACTGTCAATGGACCGGATATTGGTCCACCAGCTCAACCCAGTCCAATATGGGTCCATTAAAATTGATCAGGTCTAATCCATTTTGATGAATACTTTGAACCATTTTGAACTGGTCTAAATCAATGCATGGACCATCCAATCTATTCAAATTGGTTTTAAGTTAGATTGGATCCAATCTAAACCTGGTCCATTTTAACACCCATTCTCTTATCTTCTATCAATGAATCAGATATTGGTCCAATCCAACCCAATCCAATATAAATCCATTATAGGTCAACCAGGTCCAATTCAATATATACTTTGGATCATCTAAATTGGGACTAGTCTAATTCAATATGTCTTATTGGTCCGTCCAACATAACCATTCAAAATGATTTTAATTGAGATGGGTTCAAGTCCAACCCAATCCATTGACACTCCTAGCGGAAAGTCAATAAATCCACTAATACACCATGTTTTGACTATTTATCTTTATTACATGAATTTTAAAAATAACTACTGCGGATATGTTCTTTTATATATAATAATGCTAAAATTGAATTAATCCCAATCCTTGAGTCTAAAAATTAAGAACAATTGGCAAAACAACCTAAAGCCTCTAAGTTTCTGCTTGGATTAGGATTGATTACAAACCGACCTAACCCAACCCGATTTTCACCACCTATTGTTTGAAATTGCCACATGCACCATACATACACATGCAGTTACTGCTCTATTTAATTATGAAAAAACAGGTACAACATTATATAGTTTCTGCACCCAACAAAAACAGTAAATACAGTGATTTCATGTAGTACTCAAAATCATTATTCAATATCATAGATTTGAGTTTGGGATCTGCTACCCACACATCTTCCAATATGATATACACGCACACATATCAAGTAAGACCTAATCTTCTTAAATGGCATGGTACAAAACATTTTTGAAATGTGATACTGCAGATCATGTTGAATGCATCTAAGTCTTCACACATGTTCATTCATTAATTAGTACCAAATTTTCACCAATGGCCCTTTAAAATGCATGGCCTCTATAACAATCTCAAATAAATTTTAAAATTAATTATCAAATTCTATGGCTCAACATGTTATAGGGCCAATTTCTGTTGATAACGCTTATTCACCTATATTTGGTTGTAGAAGTTTTTTATGTTTTCCTTCATTCAGTTCTATATTTTGTTTTCTTATGAAATTATTTATAGGCTTTTCTGATTAATCTTTTTGGCATTTTTTGTATCAATTTCTTGATTAAAGAAAATATAATACCTATGGGTGGTTCAAAAAAAAATGTATATATATATATGGCCAAACTCCTGACTTAGTAACCAAGTCCTGATTACCCACATGTTCAGCCCCTCCAGTCAACGCCCAAGTGTTTGAAATTAAAGTATGGCAGAATGGGAGAGCTTACCTTGCATACCACATGGTTTTGGAAATGAAATTTACTCTAAAAAGCATCAATTAATTGCAATATGGATGACCTAGTTTGATTTTTGAACAATCTGATTCATGATAGTCGTATGAATTAATGTTTGGAAGCTTCATGGACCATGTGATAAAGTAGACTGTTGTTTTTTGTTGTAGATGATGATCCCTTATTGCTCTCAGATTTAGAATTAATTAAAGTTCTAAGTGTTAGTGGCATGATAGTGAGATTCCAACATGGATAAAAATGTTGTGTTTTCTGGAGGTTCAGAATATCATTCTGATTCATGCAAATGTAAATTTGGTTTAATTTTGCATTGATAAATTTATTTTTTTGTTAAGCGATTTTTAGTTGTAGTGAATACAAACACGAATCCCGATATTGAAATATTACCCTTTTAACATCCATCAACTTTTCAGTGCAAAGTTTACATCCTTCTTCGCATTATATGTCTTGAAATACTAAAACCCTAAACTGGCACTTTCAATACATAAATGCATTCTTACCAAATATCAGCAAAACTGAACCACTTATATGCATTGAACTGGCGTTTGCACTCTTCGTCTCTTCCCAAAGGGAGCTGGTATCTGCTCCCAACAACGCTGTAAGCTAATGCTGTTTTGTTGCCAACCAGCGTTGAATGTGAAGCCTTCCCAATATGCAACCGCATCGTTAATGGAAATAACAATCTAATTCGAATCCTAATTCCAGTGGTCTCTATAATTTTGGTCAGGGATTAATATGGGAAAGGCACCAATAGGGAAAAATGTCTAATTTGAGAAGCTATTCTGATGCTCTCATTTACTCCTATAGACCACAGGAAAGGCTCAAGAGAGGAAATCAAAAAGATCATAACTAATTACTGGCCTCCTGCAGCAAGTCTCAGAAAGTCAGAAGAAAGTTTGTGTGTGTGAGAGAGAGAGAGGGGATGATCAAAGCCAACCAATTCAAGTTGTAATTCTGTAAACACAGCGTCCTGCAACTGAAAACCCAGATTGTACATTCCAAATATTTTATGATTTCTTCTCTCTGTCGCATGAGAGGGAAATGAAAGTTTAGACTTTAGAGAGATGGGTTGAACAAATCAGAAAAAAAAAAAAAAAGTAGTTTCCTATGGGCTAGCTCTTACAGGCACAAATCAACAATGAAAACTCAGCTCTATCTGGGTCCTTCTGCACCATCTTCTCCTCCAACCACAACCGGCTATCCAACCCACTTCTCGTCCTAAACATGAATACAGCGTACCCAGAGTCTGGATTGAAGAACCAGTCATGAACATCCCACATCACATCAACCAGCAGCCCATCAACAAAGAGGATCTGGTTACCCCTAAAATTCCATTGCAACATCTTAACACGGATTACCTTCTTCCTATCCATACAAACTGATAGCACTGGATGCTTCAAGCCTTCATCTTCTCCACAGAGCTTTATTAGAATGCTGTGAATTGTGCCTGTTTCGCAGAACTGAGCCTTGGTCAAATACAGTGGGTTGCCTGAGAAGTGTTCTCTTCGGGAGACTAGAGAAAATTGGGCAATCAGGTCACCAGTCCTGAACTTCTTGGCGACCATTTCTGCTCCCATGTCTCCAAGAACTATACCAAGCTCCGAGTCAGCCACGACAACCAGATAGAACCCCTCGACTGGTTCAGGCCCTGATTCGTACCTAGCTGTGAAGAGATCCCAGAAGACTTCAATCTTAGAGTCACCGGATTCCAACGTCCGGCGGCCTTTCTTCTTCCTGAATAACCGAGAATTGGTGTTGACTTTGAAGGTGGAGGATGGGTCGTCGCCGATATTGATGCTGAGACCTTGACTATTGAGGTTCTTGAACCAGGTGACTGTGATCATGAGCTGCTTCTGAGTGGAGAGCTTTATTCTGTAGACACAAGTAACTGCGTTCTGGGTGGAAGGGATCAGTGATGATGGTGGGCGACAACCTTGCATTGAAGAGGCTACACAAGAGGAGTCATTTATTCTTAGGGCGTACTCGCCCACACAAGAAGCTATATCTCTCATTGTAGACAACTCAGACGATAAGAAATGGAAATTGCAGAGATGGGTTCTTCCAATATGAAAAGAGTATGAAAGACTTGAACACAGAGAGAGAGAGAGAGAGAGAGAGATTTGTGTCACTCTCATCACTAAATGAGCTATCAAGGACTGAGTGGACAAATATGGTCAACCGACCTAAATTACATAAAACTGATCACCAAGAGTCTAGAACCCAGTCAAGATGGACCCTCCGGCTCAGTTTGATCTAACTGGACTTAGCCCACAATTAAACACTTGTTTCGACTTATCACTGGTATTAGTTGCAGTATTATATATTCAGATTAGATTAAACAAACTCCATTTCCCAACAACCAAAACAATTAACAGTTAGATAAAATTAAATAATGAAATAGTTCTGTTGTCAAGTTATTATATTTAGTTGAAGTAGTTATTTTGGTGTTAGTTCAAGATATACAGCTTTAAGAGTACAACCTAAACATGTATATAATTCTGTTTTTCTTTTTTTTTTTTTTTTACTTCCATCACTAAAGATATAGAAGGCGGCCGGTCGGCCATATTTTACCTAAAACAACAATCAAATGAAATGGAATTCCACTTAAGGAAATTCTTCTCAATTGATTTTATATATTACAAAGATAGAGAGTTCATCACCATCAATAGAAGACATTGCAGGCCAGGCAGTTTGATTTCCCCCAATTTGTTTATTATTAAATTATAAACTAAATCGAAGTTTGAAAACCTTGGATGACTAGAGTTCAACTGTTGGAAACAGCTCTCTATGTATCTGCAGGTGCATACATCTGTTCCTCCCCATACCCTGCACTGACGGGAGCCTCGCCCATTGGACCAAGGTTCAAAATATTGATACGCTGCGGTAGAGGCTTATTGGACAGTATCAGTGGTTTTTTTAGTTTTTTTTTTTTTCAAATCCAGTTCAGAGGAGCCGGTTTAAGGTCCGTTCACCCTCTGAACTGGTCAAAACTCCAATACACCTTCTGTAAAAGCATATCAGGAAGCTCCCGATATAATACATATTAGTTGATATGGGCCGATACATGTCGATATTTTGAACCTTGCATTGGACTGCTATTTTAATAAAATTTTGAGAAGACCCAAGAATGTAGCAGTACAAGACTCTTCATCAAACTTTGAATGAGTAGGAAATCGCATATATAATTTGTTTCTCTTATTTTGTTTATAAGATAAAGAAGATTCAGTGGCAATTTTTATTTTCAATGCTAACAGAAAGTGAGGAGAAGAAAAACAATAAAAGAAGCATCTTTCTTCCTGACTATCAGAGTAGAGAAAAGACAATTGATTTTAGTATACATGTAATTAACATAGTCCTCATTCAGTTATTTATATGCACCGAGGGATATCCTAGTTGGTGTTCTGGATGAATTGTTTGGGTCGTGATGTGGTTTCGAATCCTACTATTATCATCTCTGTAAGAAAGAGTTGTTGATGTAATGTTATACTATTCACTTAAAAGAGTAATGACCCCTATGGGGTGTCCGGCAGTAACTAATACAAAAAAAAATCAGTTATTTACAGACAATAAAAAATATTTAAAATATATTCAAGAGAAAAATAGAATGAAAAGAACAAGAACTGGGTATTGTGATTTTTCATTAAAATTGCCATCAACAACTAGATATACTAAAGATTAAAAAAAAAGTGTCTCAAGTCTAAGACACAGGACCCAAAAATGGGAAAATGGGGATCCACATAACTAGGCAATTTCAAGGAGCAGGATCCACCATTGAATGGGTGCAAGTAAAAACTTTCATATATAAAGAAAACAAATTGCAAAATTTACAATACTAAATGGCTTACAATCATCCGAGTTGAATATTATTTTATAAAGAACCTTTGTACATAAACGCAATAATTAAACTCACAAGGTTGTAATCATCTAGCTAGGTCAGCTGATTTTTGGATCAATAAGACCCATCAAGTGTTAGACTCTATCCTTAAAATATCCAAACATGGGGAGACCCAATCCAGACCATACGGGTCTTGTACATGTCTGTCCCCAAACCCTTAATAGTTTACTTCCCACTAGCTTCTTTAACATGAAAACTACCACAATTACCCAGCTGAGTTCTGTATCCTGCTGCTTCTTGGGGTCATAATTTATGCCCCATTGCTACATTAGGTTCTCTGGACTTGAATTTGGAGTATATAGTACTATCAATATCTATTTCTTTATTTCATTTCTTCTACTTCTTCATCAATTTAATTACTTTGTCCCCCACCTCCACCCCCATTATTTTACTTTTTTCTTTTGAAGTGTGTCTAGGCTTTGCGTGGAAGTATGTGATTGGGTTTAACTAAAGAACAGTCCAAAGCATAATTAGATAGTTTAAACTGATTACACATCTCATCAACTAATTGCATGTTAAGTAGGTTTTAGATTTGATAAAAAAAAGGTTTAAGAGCCCACAAGTTAGTCAAAATATATAAAAAGATGAAGTAAATTAGTTCCACTGATTTCATAATGAAAGGGACCATTAAAGCGATCGATCAAGATATAATTTAAATCAATTTAATAGTTCTATTGCTACTTGCAAGTTTATAGACACCAGTTCATTAATGCTGTAAACTAATAAAAAAAAGCTTAACCCAATTCCCAATATACTACCCTTTAATTCTCCAAACCCCCTCCATGAACCTTCCTTGTTAGTTCCTTATTAGTTAAGTCATATTCACTGTCATCCAAGTACTTACTCATCCTTGATCCCCAAGATTTCTGTCAAACACGTTTACATAGTAATATATAAATGGAACATGTTACAGATCTTCTGACCCTTTAGCACTATTTAATTAAATACTCAGGCAGGATTCAAAAACAGCATAGCACAAGGGTACCTTCCCCATTTAGAAGTTAAGATCAAGGTTTAATCTGTTATCACAAGGGCACCATCCCCTAATGCTATGTTCGTTTGTAGTGTAAGTTTCATTTGGAATGGTGTAAATGTATAAAAGTGCAAATGAATTGAGTGTAAATCCTGGTTTAATTACTTTTGTTTCAGATTCAACCTTATTTTGTTTGTTTGTAAGAAGTGATAATTAAGTAAATTGATGTGATCCCCAATTTATATGAAAGTGAGCGAGGGGGAAGAAGGTTATTTATTTGGGAGGAACAATGTAGGAAGTAAATTGGTGCCGTCCCCATTTAATTTATATGAGAGAATAAGGTGGAACGAAGTAGTGCAAGTTTTACATCAGTTTTTTTATGCAAATTTTGCACTGCTGATGAGTACAAATTTTGCATCAGGTAAGAATTCAAATCATAGTCACAAATAGATGCATGGATGGGAAAACTAAACCAGATTATGCAAATTTTGGATAAGTTTATTTTACTCACTTTAGGCTCTCATATCTCATGAATCAGCTAAATAATTACAGCTAAGTGCATCAACTTGAGTTCAGCCAACCTCAACCTAGCCTAACTTAAGTTGATCTTCCAGTTTGGTTGGTATCTCCATTCATAGGTTTGGATTGGACTGAACCAAAAATTTTGAACCTGATCCCTATTTAACTTAGGTCGGATCAAGGATTTGGAGAATTAACTAGACCCAACCCCAGGAGATCCAGATGTGCCAAAGCCTTATCAAGGCTAACACTTTTTTTTCCCCTCATGGCCACCTTCCCTGTTCTCCCTACCACTTAGGGATGGCAATTTCTACCTGACCCGGTGGGTATCCACCCCTACCCTATTCGATAGGGTGGATTTTTTTGCTTGAAGGATGGGTTTTGGGGTGGGGATGAGCGTTAGGATTCTACGACCCGTAGAGATAAGAGTACGGTACCGTATTAGGCTAAACCCAATCTTCCCCAACCAGCATATTATTGGAAAGCATATAAACTTTATGTATCAAGTGTTGAATTTAATAATATTTTTTAATTTTATGTAAAAGATAATTGATAGTTCATGTGTTTTCTACATGTCTTAATCAAATAATTGAAAATTTTATTGTTTATTTATGTTATTTTATTATTTATTACTTATATATGACAAGAAATAATAGGAAATTAGATACGGTCTCTAAATCCAACCCACCCTACCCTTGAATGCGGGGAGGGTAGAGTTGGGGAGGGTTTAGATTCTCAAAATCCAACCCGCTATGGGATTTGGGGTGAGTACGGGTAGGGAGGTTTAGGGAGGCAGGTAGGGTCTAGAATTTACTCCCCAAACCCACCCCGTTGCCATCCCTACTACCACTCAAGCAACAAAGTCTATTAACAAACTGTTTTGGCCAATATAGCATTGGGATCTGCTGGTGATCTACAAACATATCTGACGGAGGGTGATTTACCCCAACCTCATCATAAGGTGACACATGGGCATGACTCAGCATAAGTGATAGCTCAATGCGACCAAGTCACCAAGGTCTAGCGTGGCAGCTCGGCACCAGGATTATCCCAAACTCCTCCCAAGTAAAGGAGCCCCCGAGCTCCTCCTCAGCAAGGAGCCCCGAGCTCCTCCTCAAGAAGGGAACACCCCGAGCTAAGATTCTTCCACGGGAGCATCCCAAGCCAAGGTACTGCAAGACAGGAATCTCCCGAGCTCAAGGCACTTCGGGGTGAGCTCGAGAGCCTCCTAATGAATTTATTCTGACTCAGACCTAAGTAGGCCACCTAGGGTAGAATCACCTCAGTATGGCACCTGCAGCTCGGCATAGGGTAGCTCGGTGCAAGGTAGCTCGCAGGAAGACAACTCAGCGTATCATAGGAAGATCTCCCCTGACAACCGTACCTGCCAAACCTGGAGCCCTGCACCCACGTCTCTCACCAGGCGGCATCGTGCCTGCCAAACCTGAGAGGTGTCCCCCGCTTGATAGAGTCGTACCCTATAACAGTAACCTACGCAGCCCTAGCAAGTAACGGTTGCAATAGAGAATCAGAAGCGGTTATGTCAGATTTGACAGAGCACCGTTATATAAGAGCTCCTACCCCCAAAGAGCAAGGTAATTGCATTCGTGCTATCTGCACTCTAGCTTTCTTCATCTTCTCTGTAATTTTCTCTCTCAGAGTTCTAACTTAAGCATCAGAGTGTTCCCGCCGGGAGAGCCCCCCGGGTATCCTTCATTCTCTTCTTCTCAGGTGTCGTCCGTCGCCAGCTCGGAGTGTGGCCCCTTGCCAGTTAGGAGTGACCAGATTGTGCACCATCATTTGGCGCCGTCTATGGGAATCTACTTCAGTAAAGCCTCTCACCAAACAACTTCAGAAAGACTTCCATGGCTTCCTCCAGCAACACCGGACGAAGTGCCGACCAAAATACCTCCGGGGAACGACTTCAGCTCCCAACCGTCTGCATTGGCCAATTCACTCTACCCCTCTCCGGGGAAGGAGTCCCTACCCTGAGCGCGCCTCAGATCATGGTGCCAGTAAGTGCTCCACTCCCCTCACCGGTAGAGATGACCTTTGCAGAACCGTCAGTTCTCCCGGTGGCTGGACAAAACTAGCTGGAAAATCTGGTACACTGCATGCAAGCTATGCAAGCTCAAATGCAGCAAGTCCATTAGTTTCAGTTGTACCAGTAGCAAATGCTCCACCATGTCTACCAACAGCAGTACCAGCAGTAGTTTCCACCGCTGCTTCAGCATCAACAGCAAGTTCCACCTCAACACCCCGCTACACAGCAGGTCCAGCCCCGCCATCGTAGCGAGCATCTCCCCCGCCGAGGAGGGACCTCCCGAACCCAGAACCCTCTCGGGAGTCAGGTCTCATCCCATGACAAGAAAGAAAGACAAGTTACTCCCCCCACCTCGCAGCCTGTAGTAGGTCGGGGGACTCTCAGCCGATCAGACCCACGTCACCTCGGCCCTCGCAGTTCGAGACCCGGCTCAGCAAAAACCAGTTCAAGGTCTGGGCCGCAAACTATAGACAAGGCCCTTCGATTCACAGCCATCGGTAGCAATCCGAGCCCCTCCCTGGGCCCATCGAGCTCGGGAACACAGAAGCAAGCAATACTAATACCGAGCCAATGAAGCAGCGGAGACGCCGCCGAGCTTGCCGAACTGCCACTCACAACCTGCCCAAGCTCAAGAGTAAGGAAAAAGTAAGCTCGAGTGAAGCGAAAGCCACTCCTCCTCTCAGTGTCGTCCCCCATGTCTCTAGAACTTCTAGCCGTCCCTATGCCAAAGGACTTCAAGCTTCCTCCCTTGGACAAGTATGACAGATCTTTTGATCCGAATGACCATGTCGACGCCTTCCAGTCGCAGATGCACTTGGAAAGGGCCAGTGAGTCCTGCATGTGCGTGGCCTTTTCCGCCACTTTCAAGGGAGTAGCCCGCACGTGGTACAAGAACCTCGCGTCCAGATCAATAAGGAGCTGGGTGTAGTTCGTACAAGTCTTCACCTCTCATTTCGTCACCAGCAAGCGGTGCTTGAGAACCCAAGAGAGTCTCCTCGGCATAGTCCAGAGGGAAGGAGAGTCTGTCCGGAGTTACATCAAGTGGTTCAATGACGGTTGTCTGTAGATGCTCGACTTGGACCCCGCAGTACGGCTCACAGTAGCCAAGAGAGGCATCACGCACAAAGAGTTCAAGTGGCACGTGGTGGTCAATCAGCCCAAGACTGTAACCGAGTTCCTTAATCTTGCGGACCAGTTCATAGGAACGGAGGAGGAGATCGGCTAGAAAAATGAAAGAGTGCCCGAGAAAAAGAAAAGGGAAGGTGAGCCCTCGATCCAAGGGGATAGCAAGAAGAAAAAAGACCTAGCTCAGGGGGCAAGGCTAGGACAGCCTTTTCGAGCTCCTCCAGCAGAAAGGACTGACTATACACCCCTTAACGCGAAGTGGGCCGAGATCCTCATGGCGATCAAAGATGCCCCGTATGTGAAGTGGTCGCCCCGGTTGAAAGGGGACCCCAATGTAAGCAATAAGAATCTGTATTGTAGTTTTCATAAAGATCACGGTCATAGTACCGAGAATTGTAAGAACCTCTGCGACGAGATAGAGGAGCTCATCCGTCACGGATACTTAAGAAATTTTGTACAAAATAATAATAATAAGGCAGATCAGAAAGGGGAGTAGGGTAGAGATGCTCCCGAGCCCAGCAGTAGGCAAGCAAATAAGCCGTAGCGGCAATCCCTTGAAGAGAGGCCAGTTCGGGGGACCATTCATCTGATCGTCGGAGGATCGATCATCGCGGGCTGCACCTCGGCTACAGCTCGGACATCAGCTTGCAAGGTCGGAAGGGAAGAGCAAAACCCCCCAAAGTGGCCAAGGACAGAAGGCCCGATCTTCTTCACTAAGGACGATGCACGCGGGGTCCACTACCCCCACGATGATGCGCTTGTCATAAAGATAAGGATTAATGACTTTGAAGTCAAGCGTGTCCTCGTCAACTCCGGTAGTTCGGCAGTTCAGCAGATATTCTTTTCAAGGCAGCATTCGACAAGCTTCAGCACCAAGAAAGCGACCTCAAGCCCGAAAGCACTCCCTTGGTAGGCTTCAGCGGAGAGGAAATCAAGGCCCCTAGGGAGAACCACAGTACCTGTTAAAGTCGGCACCTGCCCTAGCATAGTGAGGCTTAACCACAACTTCTTGGTAGTCGCAACTCCCTCCCCGTACAACGCCATAATAGGTCGGCCCATCAACCATACTCTTCGTGCGGTGGTCTCCACCTATTATTTGGCGATGAAGTTCCCCACGGACTTCGGAGTTGGAGTAGCGCGAGGCGATTAGCTCGAGTCTCGCAAGTGCTACGTTGTCGCCCTCAAAGGTAAAGCCAAGATGGCCAATGACCTCGAGCTGGAGTGACCTGCGGAGCAATGCAAAGAGCGAGCTGCACCTACAGAAGAGACTGTTCCCGTGCCCACTTCGGCCGAAGATCCAGATCGGCGCTTCAGTCCAAGAGCCCCTACGATCTCAACTGGTAAGTTTTTTACTTCAAAATTTAGATGTTTTTGCGTGGTCCATGGCAAAGATGCATGGCATAGACCCTAGCATCATAATCCACAGGCTAAATACTAATCCTGTAGTTAGGCCCGTTAGACAGAAGAAACACAACTTATCCCTAGAGTGCTGGAGAACAGTTGACGAGGAGGTCGAGAAGCTCCTCACAGCCAACTTTATCAGAGAGGTCCACTAACCGAGCTGGGTAGCCAACCCAGTCATGGTAAAGAAGGCCAATGGTAAATAATGCATGTGCATCGATTATACCGACCTGAACCGAGCTTGCCCAAAGGACTGCTTCCCACTCCCCAGGTCGACCGTCTGGTGGACGCGACCTCAGGGCATGAGTTGTTGAGCTTCTTAGATGCCTATTCGAGCTACAACCAGATCAGGATGGACCCTCCTGATGAAGAAAAGACAGCCTTCATAGCCGAGCTTGGCCTGTACTACTACAAGGGCATGCCCTTCGGACTGAAAAAATCCGAGGCAACGTTCCAAAGAGTTGTAAACAAATTGTTTGAGCTGTTGATCGGCAAGAAAATAGAATGCTATGTAGACGACATGGTCATCAAAACTCAGTTTTCAAATGATTTAATAAAAGATTTGCACTCTGTTTTTGAAATTTTGCATAAGTTTAATATGAAGCTAAACCCAAACAAGTGTGCCTTCGATGCCACCTCGGGTAAATTCCTAGGGTACATCGTCAACCGGTGCGGCATTGAGGCCAACCCAGAAAAAATTAAGGCTATCCTATATATGAGACCACCCCAAAAATTGAAGGAGGTTCAGAGGCTGAATGGTCGTATAGCCGCTCTAAGCCGCTTCATGTCCAAATCGGCAGATCGCTGCCTGCCTTTCTTCAAGACAATTAAAACCAAAGGTTTTGAATTGACCGAAGATTGTCAGCACGCGTTCGACGAGCTCAAAAGGTACCTCGCCAGTATCCCAATCTTAACCCGACCCAAGGAGGGTGATGTTTTGGAGTTGTACCTCTCTGCAAGTGATGAGGTGGTCAGCTCGGTACTGACAAGAGAAGTAGATCGGGTCCAACGACCTATCTACTATGTTAGCAAAGTTTTACAGAGGGCAGAGACGAGGTATCCATAGATCGAAAAATTGGCATATGCTCTAGTCATTGCAGCTCGGAAACTCCGTCCGTACTTCCAAGCTCATACTATCGTCGTCCTCACCAACAAGCCTCTGAGGCAAGTCTTGCTCAAGCCCGAGGTCTCTGGTAGGTTGACAAAGTGGGCCATCGAGCTCAACGAATATGACCTCCGGTACAAGCCGCGAACTGCTATCAAGGCACAAGCCTTAGCTGACTTTGTTGCAGAATGCACTTTCAACACCGAAATCCCCAGGCCAGTCGAGCCCGAGGCCCCCAGGTCGGATGAGCCCGGGGTTCCCAGGCCGGTTGGGCTCGAGCACCGTCAGGTAGAAACTAGTGTGTCTTCTCTCCTAGTTAGATCGAACCCGAGCAAGGATGAGGAGCCCTGAATCCTTCACGTTGATGGCTCGTCCAACTAGCAGGGCAGTAGAGCTGGAATCGTTCTGTTTGGGCCAAGCGGGGTGAAATTGGAGTATGCGTTACGCTTTGAATTTGCGGTGTCCAACAATGAAGCGGAGTACGAGGCATTAATAGCCAGGCTGGCCCAAGCAAATGAAGTAAAAGCCAAGCACATCGTCATCTGTAGTGATTCTCAACTCATGGTCAACCAAGTTATAGGACAATATGAAGCTCGTGAGCCAACCATGATCGCCTACCTAGCCAAAGTAAGAGAGGCTCTGCTCAACTTCCAGTCACACTTCATCAAGCAAATCCCGAGATTAGAGAATGCTGACGTCGATGCCCTTGCTATTGTTGCGCGGGATCGATCCGCTCCTATCGTACAAGCAGAGCCGAGCTGGATTGATCCGCTCGCAAGCTTCTTGTTGCACGGGACCTTCCTTGCAGATCGTAATGCTGCTAGAAGGGTAGAGCATCAAGCGGCCAAATACGTCACGATAGACGAACGATTGTACCGAAGAACCTACACACTCCCCTATCTGCGCTGCTTGCGACCTTCCGAGGCCAAGCTCGTGCTCTGCAACAATCATGAGGGCCTGTGCGGCGGACACTTGGGGGGCAGGGCTCTCGCCCAGAAAGCGCTACGACAAGGATACTACTGGCCAATGATGAAGGCAGATGCGATCGAGCTCGTTAGAAAATGTGACATGTGTCAGAAGCACGCCAACATCCACCACCAGCCTGTCGCCAACCTGAAGTATCTCACCAGCCCATGGCCTTTCGCACAGTGGGGGATTGATATACTTGGACCATTTCCTCCAGCAACGGGGCAAAGAAGGTTCTTAGTGGTGGCAGTTGATTATTTCACTAAGTGGGTTGAAGCTGAACCTCTCACAACGATCACAGTGCGGAATGTGCAGAACTTGTTTTGGAAGAATATAGTGTGTCATTTCGGTCTACCCCGAGTACTGATCTCCAACAATGGTAAGCAGTTCGAGGATATAAAATTCCAGAACTGGTGCAAAGATATGGGAATTTAACAAAACTTCACCACAATGGTGCACCCTTAAACAAACGGCCAAGCGGAGGTCACGAACAGAGCCATTCTCCGCGGACTGAAGGCATGCCGCAACAGGCGAGACCCCCTTCAACCTCACTTATGGCACAGAGGCAATCATCCCAACTGAGATCGAGGTTCTCATGCTATGTCTAGAAGTGTATGATGACAAAACAAACGAAGATGAGCTACGCACCAACCTCGACCTACTTGACGAGATACGGGACCTCGCATACATTAGGACCGCGGCCTACCAGCAAAGAGTAGCTCGGTACTATAACGCCAAGGTCAAGAAGCGGAACCTCCACATTGGAGACCTGGTTCTTCATAAAGTCATGGTACCTAAGTCCGGTGTTGGTGAGCTTAGCCCAAATTGGGAAGGACCCTACCAAGTAAAGCGGGTGCTCGGGGAAGGAACGTATGAGCTCGAAACCCTAGAAGGGAAACAAGTACCTCAGGCATGGAATATTGTTAACTTAAGACAATATTACATATAATTTCCGAGCTGAGTGGACCATAAATCGCTCCCCCAACCTAAGGGCTAAAACACCGAGCTAAGGACCTCGGCACTCAATCGCCTCTTTGGCATGGGCGAACTCCAGAGGAGGGCGGACTATAAGTTGCTCCCTCAGCCTAAGGGCTAAAGCACCAAGCTAACGAAAGACCTCGGCACCACATGAGACCTAGTTGCCTCGTTGGCATGGGTTAAGTACTTTTAACGCCAAGGCACGGGCAACTCGGGTGTGAACCGAATGGTACATAGCCTGCCCCGGCATATAGCAGATTGAACCCATTAGGGACAACCGATGTCAACTTAAGTAGCCCGGGTGCAGACAATTCGGGCATATACCCTACTATGTTGCTTGCCCCAGTGTACATCCTAAAGTTACCCCTAAGTACTAGGAGACAGTTCGGGGTAACAACAGTCGAGAAACCTCCACTTCGGGTACTTAGCTCGATAGCTTGACAGTTCGGGGAAACCCTTACACCCCTTATTCCGATCAAAAAGGATAATTGCACAAGAAGGTTAAATGCACAACACTTAGCAAAATAACATATTTCATTACCAAAGTTTCATTACAATGAATTTGGTACAAAAAAAA
>NW_010729169.1:1185066-1200483 GCF_000365185.1 Nelumbo nucifera
GAATCAAATATGTATCTTTATTCATTTACAATAAACTCATAAAGTACATCATTCTGATTGAAGCTAAGGGCATACAAAACTGTCTAACAAGGACCCCTAGCTCGAGGAGTGAGGGGGCAATTGATGGAGGGTGATTTACCCCGCCCTCATCATAGGGGGACACGTGGGCGTGACTCAACATAAGTGACAGCTCAGCACAACCAGTTCGCTAAGGTCCAGCGTGGCAGCTCGGCACCAGGATTATCCCGAACTCCTCCCAAGTAAAGGAGCCCTCGAGCTCCTCCTCAATAAGGAGCCCTGAGCTCCTCCTCAAGAAGGGAACACCCTAAGCTGAGATTCTTCCACGGGAGCATCCCAAGCCAAGGTACTACAAGACTGGAATCTCCCAAGCTCAAGGCACTTCGGGGTGAGCTCGGGAGCCTCCTAATGAATTTATTCTGACTCAGACCTAAGTTGGCCACCTCGGGTAGAATCACCTCAGTATGGCACCTACAGCTTGGCATAGGGTAGCTCGTAGGAAAACAGCTCGGCGTATCACAGGAAGATCTCCCCTGACAACCGTACCTGCCAAACCTAGATCCCTACACCTACGTCTCTCGCTAGACAGTATCGTGCCTGCCAAACCTGAGAGGTGTCCCCCGCTTGACAGAGTCGTACCGTGCAACGATAACCTGCGCAGCCCTGGCAAGTAACGGCTGCGGCAGAGAATCAGAAGCGGTTATGTCAGATTTGACAGAGCACCGTTATATAAGAGCTCCTACCCCCAAAGAGGAAAGGTAATTGCATTCGCGCTATCTGCACTCTAGATTTCTTCATCTTCTCTGCAATTTTCTTTCTCAGAGTTCTAACTTAAGCATCGGAGTGTTCCCATCGGGAGAGCTCCCCGAGAATCCTTCATTCTCTTCTTCTCAGGTGTCATCCGTCACCAGCTTGGAGTGTGGCCCCTTGCCAGTTAGGAGTGACCAGATTGCGCACCATCAATATCAATTGTTGGATCCATTGTATTTATGCTCCACTATGTGCTTACACAACAATTGTAACTACAAAGTGCCCCCATGTTGTTATTCTAAGACTCTCGGAAGCGAAGCCCTCTTGACAAAGCCACAAGCTCCATGGCACCCCTCCAACTACTAGAAGAGACATGTGCGATGTATAGACTGGTGTTAAAAGATGTCCATGTTCTATAGGGGAGTGATCACATTCGGTTTCCTAACAAAAATAAACTAAATTGGTTGTGGGTGATTTAAGTAGCTCTATATTTGAATATTTTTATTTTTTAAATAATTTAAAAATCACAAAGTTATAAGGAGTTTGGGAAGCAATATGATGAGGAGAGAGAATAAGCTGATATGGATAACTCTAGATAACTCTATTTCAAGTATACAAGTAAGCATGCATGTGGTAATTCTAAATGATGATAATGATAGTAATAATATTTCAAAAAAAATTTCTAAATATCTATTTTTATTTTTAAATGCTTTTTTATTTTTATTATTAATCGGATGCATACTGAAAAATCCAAATATGACTACATAAACACTTCATCTAAATATGTGTATCGAGCTGTGAAATTTCAAGTATCATTGACAAGTCTACCTACTTGGCTAGATTTTTCTTTTTATAATATTTTATTTTTTTCGTGTTTTTTTTCTATTCACTTATCAAAGAAATGTAAAATTTAAATAAAATGAATTGAATGAGGTGAAAAGTAGTAGTTCAATTTATAATTAAATAGGGACTAAATCTTATTTATATTTTTAATAGTAGTGTAAATATAGAATTATAGATGTGTTCAATTTTTATATTTTTTTACAAAAATAATTTGGATATGTCACACTTACTTTTTGTTTAATATGATAATTAATTAATATTATACATGTGCATGGATGTTTTTTGCAACATTTATGTATTTTTATATTTTGTTAATTTTTATTATTTATTTATGACATTAAATGCTTACACATTTGGCTAAAAAGTTGAAATGATGATCATTGCCAAATAGTAAAATAATTTAATAACTTAAATAACTTATTGGTGAAAAATAACTTAAATATAGGATTTAATAAGAGAAAATGAGAATTAATACCTTTAAGTATAAAACTTAATGAAAAGGGATTAAATGAGGTGGAAAGTAATAATTGGAGTTACATTTTCAACCATTACAATCAGAAATGTAATAAGTAGACAAATATGAGCATTTTAGTAGCCATCAAAAGTTGGCATTAAAGTTGTAATAAAATGACTTTCATACATTTTATCAAACAAAGAAATAGAGGGTAATTTTAGTCCAAAAGAAAAATATAATCTACATCCGCACTTTTATATATAGTATAGATATAGATATTTTTTTCTTTTATTCATTTATGAAAAAATTGTAAGATTTAAATAGAGAGAATTGAATGAAGTGAAAAATAGTAGTTCAATTGACAATTTAAACCTTACAATTAAATAATGACTAAATTCAAAAATGAGTATTTTAGTCAATGTTTTAAAATTCAAACCAAACCGGAATGTCAAATCGTTTGGCCCAGGAAATGATCATGTCATCAATTTCGTTTTGGCCTTGAACCGCTATTTTACAAAAAGAAAAATGCTGAAATGGTTAGGGGTATACAAGCAAACTAAGCTAGGTGGCTAACATCCTAACTAACTAAGCTGACACGTGGGGTGTGATGCACGAGGAGAGGGTTGACAACTAAACTCAAACGGCTCCAACAAGGTTGCTAGCCTTCAAACCTCCACCTATCGAACAAATGGGCTTCTTAGGTTGGTGGCTGGTTGAGAACCATTAGCTCGGCCAATAGGTACTTAGATCACGTGGCTTAGACTTTCGGCCCTCTCCAGAGTGTGCATAAGTAGATAAGGAGCAATAGAAATAAAGCAATAAACAACTATCTAATAATTAGCAAGAAATAAGCAATTATTATTCTAATTAAAGAAAAGCAACATAAAAGCATGCAGGTATACAAGAAAAGGCTATCAAGCCAAATGGGCCCTGTGTGGGCCCCACATTTGCCACCCATTAATTTAGGAAATGGAGGTGATGGGGCCTCTAGGATTGAATTCCAAAAACATTTTTGTTTTAATAGTGACTCCAAAGCCCAAAGCACTAGTTAAACCAATCCGAGTAAGACTCAGATGAAAGAGGAAAGGGGTTGGGCACCCCTCTCCCGGGTCCAACAGGTGGGGCCCACATGGGATCCAAACAAGTACAATAACAATTATTTAAGCAAACTAAAACATACTAACAAAAGACAAGGACAAATCAACAAATCTGCAGTACTAATTTTCACTATTATTTTATTTTATTATTTATTATTATTTTTTGCTTTTTTATTTATTTTTTACTATTTTGGTTTATCCTTTTTTATTATCATTACTGTTTTATCTGCTTATTTATATTATTATTTTTTCATCTTTTTACTTCTTTATTTAATTTTCCTAATTATTTATTTCATCATTTTTTGACTTTTTTGCATTATCTATTTATTATTATATTTTCATTTATTTTAATTATTTCCTCACACAATCCTATTTGTATACCCTATTCTCTCTCCCAACCCTTTTCATTATTTTCTATATTTATTGATTTATTTACTCTCAATTATTATTCATTTTTTTACTATTCTAATTTTGGGGGCTCACCCTCCTTTGATTTACACAGAAATATAATTCAGCTCCACTATGTTAATTCATCCACACTCCCCCCTTTCCTCTAATCTGTGCTAAATGAATTCAGCTTCTCCTATCTTCCTAATGGCTGATGCTCCCCGGTTCAAATCTTCTCAAGATGTCACATAATGCATCACATATCGCAAAACATTCACTAAAGCAATACAGAATAGATTTATAGAGAATTCAAAGCTTCAATCTATGAGCAAGAGTTTATATATAAAGGGAGCTAAAATGACATTACAAAACTTACTAACATTGAAAGAAATCCAATTAGTTTTTCAAAACCAGTAAAGAGAGAGGAATGACCGATTTTGCTTACAAAACTGTTGGATAACTAAAATAAAGAAAAACGGCTAATCTGATATAGAATATATAAACTACTAAAGAGTTGGGTCAATAAGGAGAACCTACTGGAACTGGTTCAGCGGAGACCAAACCAACCCCGTCCACTCCCTTTCTTCCTCAAGTTCCAATTACAGGTAGATACTGAAAAATAGAATAAAAATAGCTAAAAGGAAAACTATGCCACAGGGGGAATTAATGCTTACCTGTGGATGTCTGGGCCTGAGAACTGTCAATGAACAGAGAAAACTAAGCCACAGGGGGATTCCAATTTGAAGTGGTTGTTGCAACAGGGGAACGTTCCCGACCTTCTTCTTTGAATTATGATAATCCTTGGTCTTTGCAATTTGTAAACTGGCTAGATAAGTGTCCTCCCAGTGAGGTTCTTTTCCAAAACAGAGAGAAGAATGACCTCGGATCACAGATGATCTCACTTCTACTCAGTTCGCAGAAAAGGTAAGGAACAGAGGACCGGCAACGACTATGGAGCCTGAATGTTGAAGAAGACTGATATTAGTGCTGGGGGGACAAAAGCTTTGAGAAAACGGTAAGAAATCTGAAGATCTGATGGAAAATGGAATGTATACCACCGTTTGACCCTCTCTATGATAGTTTGAGTTCGAAAGCTAAGTATAAACTACCGGCGGCACTGACCAATGGGGAAGAGAAAGAAGAGGGGAGAAAGAAGAAGGGGAAGAAACAAGAGCGAGAGGGATCTAAGAATGCAAGTGTTTGAAGGGTTAGGATCCATCATATAGATGGCCAAACCATACTACATGGCTGGGCGAAATTTCAAAAAATTCATAATCCTACTGGGAATTGAATTCCCTATGTTTTAAAAAACAACATTTTTCTGGATTGATCTTGCACTGAACCGAACCAAATTTGAAACCAAACAAAGAGGGAGATGTGTACCTAATACTGATACCACAAATGCAGATCCAAAGGTGGAAGTTCACACCCAAATCAGTCTTAAAACCAGCCTCCACGGAAGATGGTGCAACGTATAAGTGAAACTGATTCAGCAATACAGTTCTAGATAACTGATGTCGAACTGGGAAAAACTGAGATACAAAAATGTGTAGAAAGAACCAGAAACTGCAAAAATATAAAGTTGTCTTGGACATGTCCGCCCCTCTTTTAGAATCTCTTACGGAGGTATCTCCTAATCTAATTAGGAGATAATCTAGATCTAAATCAAATCTAGACTCTAATTAGATATATACCTTATCTTCTTAAGTTATCATGTGACAATTTAATTAATCATATTAATTATGGGCCTTAAGCCCATCAGCTATAAGGCTCACGACCCAAGGATGTTGCATGGCCATCTTAGGCTTGATTTGTATGGTTTGGGACCCCATAATGACCTCACAAAAGTCCACATGGGTTCGGCCTAGCCTCTGTGAAAAGGCTTGTCTAAATTCACTACTAAATATAGTGAACTCCTAAGCACATCACTATGGGCTCAATATGGGCCCAATGTTTATAATTAAATTATCATTGAATTCAATCATCCTATGAAGATCCAAGGATAATGGACTTAAGTAAGATAAAGTCCATCAGGTAATCAGCCCTGTAATGGTCTCTTATACTTAACATCTCGGCTCATAATGAACAAACACTATCTAACAAGGAAGGACTCCTCCCCTGGTGGTACAAGGTGCAGTGTCACACTCTCTACTCGGATGGATCTCGGAAACTAAAACATTAATATATATATATATATATATATATATTGCAAAACTAGACTCCCATTGCTGGTAGTTCAGGTTTCCATCAGAGAGAGTGTAAACCCTATCATTCACTTTGCTTGACAAATGATCGACCCTATCACTATGATCACCTACTCATATGAATTCTAAGACTGACCCAACATACCTAGGTTTTGACCCTTAATGGATCTCGTTGATTAGCATATCAAAAACAGCATAATCCAACACCTAATGCAATACCATAATCAAGTCTATGGGTTATGTGTAACTTTCCAGTTTTGCCAATCAATCTCCAAGGTCCATGGCATAATTGGAAAATGGTTCGGGTTCAGTGTTTCATCCAAACACACATTACATGTGCTTTGGGTCTAACCCTAGCAACTGAGACAAGCTGCCCCAACTTCTTTGGCAGTATATTAGTGTTAGCCTTGGCAAGATAAACTCTCAAAGTCTATCCAACAACTAAGAACATTCTAAACTAACACGAATCTCATATGTATCCAATTTAAGGGGTAATTACACAAAAAGGGCATGTACTTTTATTCATTTATAATAAATGTATCTATACATCAATTTGATTAGAGCTAAGGGCATACACTATCTAACAACAAGAAGGCAATTTGTCGAGTTCAGATCCGCCGCTATAAAGTTGCAGTGGCGGTGATGAAACGGAAAAGAGGGAGAGGACTATAGGGAAAGAAGAAGAAGAAGAAGAGAGAGAGAGAGAAAGAAGCCAGAGGTGGAGGTCGGAAATGAAAAGGCTTACGCCACTGCTCTGTGTCGAGGGAGTGAGGAGTGAAGACGATGGATAGAAGATTATCGAATTTGGTCCGTCAGGATAAGGATAATGGGGATGGATAAGAGTGAAGGGAGGAGGAGAATGAATGTAAAAAAAGTAGAGAGAATGAGGGATGGAGCATATTTCTACTACTATAAGTTGTAGCGGCAATTTGGAAGAAATAGGGAGGGTGAAATAAGAAGAAGAAGAAGAAGAAGAAGAAGAGGATGAGGAGGAAGAGAATAAAGAGAGACTAGAGATGAAGTAGACTCGTTGCCGCTCTAGTTCACTTCCAAGAAGAAGATGAACAGTAGATTTTCTTTAATCAAAAACTTAGGTTGGGTTTTATAGGTAGGGTTAAAGGTAATTTCGTAATTTTAGGAAAGTTTAGGGGTAATTTTGTAATTTTTTAAGTTTAGGTCAAAATCGGTCTAGGAGGAAGACCAAGGTCTTGGTTCAATGATGGGTGGTTCTGGGTCAAAAAATAGAGGGTTGAGATGGGCCTGAGTGTCTGACTACAGAGAGTAGGTTTGTCATTTGTGTGTGTGGACCCACAAGATTAACCGAAATGGAATATTTTTAGACGAAGGGGTAAATAGGGGTATTTTTTGCTAAAATTTGGTAGGGTGAGGTTTTTGGACATTTTGGGTCGATTGATGGGGTCAGATTGGGCCAAATGGACCCAGATCAGGCAGATCTGGAAAGGGCTTAGACAGTCCAAGGTGATTTGGTAAGGTCAAATCGGAAAGATTTGGAATCCGGTCAATTTGGAATCCCGAAACAGAATCTAGGTGCGATGCAAGGGTAAACAAAGGTGTTTTGGGATGAAATTTTATAGGTGCATATTTGGAGGTGTCTGGGATCTGATGGTGATGTCTGATTAGTCTTGGAGGGTCAAGATCGTAGAAATTTGAGTCAATGAGATGTTCTGGAACGGAATCTTGGTTTGATGAAAGGGCAAATTGGGGAATCTGTGGTTAAAACTTTATGGGCAGGTATTTTGATGTATCCGAAGTTTAATGGTGTGGCCTGATTGGTCCAGATGTGTTAAGATCAAGGGAATCTGGGTTCCAAGTGTTTAGTCTAATGATAGGTATCGAAATGGAATCTTTATTTAATGAAGGGCGAAATGGAGGAATCTTGAGCTGAAAGTTTACGGATAGGTATTTTGAGAGGTCTTGAGTTTGATGGTAGTGTCTCATATGAGGGTAAAAGTGTAGGCGGGGGTTGATTGGGGCCATCTGATTGGTATCGGATGGGTTTAACGGTGGATTTAGGGGATTTAGGGTTGAAGGTTGGGATTTTTGGGTTTTTTGGTGTTTTGGAGAGATTGAGAGGGTCTGATCGGGTGTAAAACCAAAATACAGCTTTGCCTATCTCAAACAATTGTAAACAATTCAAAATATCTAAACATAAACAAACTAAAATAAATCAAAATATGACTACCTCTGTCTCTCCTAATTCGGTTTATGATGACAAGGGGATCGGTGTTTTCTCTTTGTCTATCTCAAAAATCTGAACTAGGTTTCCTATGATAGTCATTTGAAAAAGAATAGGCGTATGGCAATGCTACTTCAACCCATAAAAAATGAAGAATATGGTAAGAAGCAATGTGAGAGATTAAATGTGCAACAACGAAGCAGCAAAATGGAAAGAAAAGAAAGAGTTGTGGCCATGAACATACCTAAAGCAATCTTTAGATGCAGCGGCGATTGTCTTTCTCATTCAAGAGAGAAAACACGAAAACAAAAATGAGCTTAGGTTTTTAGGTTTGGGGGTGTTTTCAGATGGAGGGGCAAATCGCATCATTTCAAAATTTTTGGGGGTATTTTCGACTTTGGGCTAGCTCTGAAACATGTCTGAGCGCATTAAGAGCTAGGTCATGAGCCTATAGTTTCAAATCTAAAAACAAATTTCAGACCAATCTTTAGACGCAACACCGAACGAGTCTGGTGTTTGAAAATTCAAACACCAAATCTCTGAAAAGTGTTATCAAATGCCACCTTATTTCATATTGAGCGTTTGATAGTCTTTTTCATAAAAGCACTTTTACGAAAGCACTTTTATAGAAGTACTTTTATGAAAGCACTTTTACATAAATGCTTTTATGAGAGCACTTTTATGGAGGTACTTTTATAAAAGCACTTTTATAGTACTTTTATAAAAGTAAAAGTACCATTATGAAAGCACTTCTATGGAAGTATTTTATAAAAATACTATTACAAAAGCACTTTTACAAAGTACTTTTATAAAATTCATATAGGGATAGTTTTATAAGTGGTATTTTAAAATTAAACTAGGGATAATTTTGGAAGAAAAAAATTAAACAAGTGCTTATTGTATAAACACTTAAAAAAAGTTGTAAATTTGGAATTAAAAAATAAGCCTATATTTTTAAAATAAGCACTTATTTCCTAAACACCAATAAGTGATTAATGGTATGATCCCGATTCAAATAAGCACTCATTTGGAATAAACAGTTATTTTTAAGCACTCCCAACACATGGCTTAAATTTGTTATTTCCTATTATTTTGAAACTCTAGTGGTGTGAGCTTATTTTACTTTTACGTCACCAGTCACAAGGCCAAATAAAGAAAAGGGTTGAGTCAAGTTGGCACACTAAAACTTTTGCTAAATTCTCGTGGTCATAATTTAACAAGACATGACACTGAATAAAAATAGAATGGTGAAACGGGATTTGATGTAGCATCTGTTTGGCATCGATGCCGTTACTCTAGAAAACGGTGATACATCAATGTTATGTTGGAAAAAATGGTGTTTTAGGAAAAATTAATATATTTTGAACCGTTTTTCCATAAAAAAACAGTGTTCCAAGCCACGTCTTAGAAATCAAGAAGGTGTGATTTGGAGCAATACCGAATTCAATGTTTTCTCGGATTAGAGCTTGTTGTTGCCAACAAAGACATGATGTGGCAGTGACGTGGACTTTCTACAATAAGTACCAGTGCTGTATGGAGCATTGGTACGAAACAAAAGGTGTTGTTGTTGCCTCAAGAAACATCCTATCTAGCAGCAACGTTTCCAAACAAAAAAAAAACACTGTTTTCTCAAAAAACCATGGTTTTCAAAATCAGACCTTAGCTCACTCACCTTGGTAGGTGCTTGCCACTCCTCGATGGCTCTGATGCCCATCCAGTGCCCTAGGAATAGGATCTTCGTCTGTCCAAAAGAGCATTAAAAAGTTTGTCTATACAAATGATCTAGGCTTGTATTCGGAGTTTCCCTAGGGTTGGTAAAGTGAAATGGGGGCCACCCTAGCCCATTGAGTGCTCTACCTCGGGCCATCGACATCATACGCTCTACTGAAATAGATTTCGCAGAAAACCAGCTATATCTGATCTTGGTTGGCCTTTCACCCCTAGCCACAAGTCATCCCCGAACCAGACGGTCGGAGCAGAAAAACCAGGAACCGGTCAGGTAACTGGTTCCATTTTTCCCCAAAAACCATTGATTTTGGTCAGCAAACCGCTAACCCGATCAATTAACCGTTTAAACCGTTCGAACCGTTTTGACCGTTTTTTATTTTTTTTTATTTTTTGTCAGAATGGGCCAACTGTTTAGTTCAAACAGTCAGACCGTTCAACCCGAAAACCAAACCCCTGACCAGTTCTTTCTCCGAATCATTTTTAAAACCTTGCAAAAAATGGTGCTTCCAACCCATACATCAGCAGCACCATTTTGTAGTTGCAATCGGTGCTGTATCTGCAGCATCGATGCCAAACATATACGTAGTCAACCCCATATAATTGGAACAAGGTTTAGATGAGGCTATTTTGAAAAGGGAAAACAAAATAATTTGCAGTTTTAATTATTATAATTAGATCTTAGAGCTCATTTGGGAGGGCTTCTACGTTTGAGGTACGTTGTGTCAATTTAAACTGCAATTGTTCCGGAGAAGCTACTCGTAGCTTCATAGAGCAGTGGTTTGGGCGTTCAGAAAGCCCATATGTTAGCTTTTCGGACTCTTACCAAACATAACTTCCGGCATTCTTGTGTAGGGCTGGTTCAGCTGGAAATGCCAAAAGTTGTGTCCCGAAAGACCACCCAAGCGGGCACTTATTGGGCCAGACCCGATAAACCCAATTAATAATAAGATTAGCCTTGAGTCCGAATTAACCAAGTCGGCAAGTTTTACCGGGTCTAACTTAACCCAGCCCATGGTCCACCCAATGACAGGCCTATGCCAAATGGCCTCCTCCAACGCTACCAAGGTGACCCAATAGTTGACTAAGCGTGTGGTGTGCTAGAGGCTACCGTGGACACAATAGTGTGTGGTCCTCAGTAAGTAACATGGCCAATGAGGGAGAGGGACATTAGGGATTGCCCAACTGCATGGTGTGGGCATGGCCAAGGAGGATTAAAAGTGCACCAAAACCATTGACAACACACCCTAAAGTAGTCCTAGATATGTGCCAAGCCAAGGTCAACGAGGACGCTTGGAGTGGTCCCTGCAGGCAACGCCACCAAAGTTCATGGGCACGCCCAGAAGGCGATAACTAGGCCATTAAAGGAGCTAGAACTAGAACTAGAATAGACATTGACAACGCCACCGTGCCAGGAGGATAATCCAGTAGAGAATAGAGATATGTCTCCATTGCTGGCTGAAGAGGTCAACAAGGACACAAGAGTAGTGGCCTTGTGAGAATATGGCTCTTCATCATACTCTACAAGCAATACTAGCTAGCTACGAAACATTCTCAAATTCAAATCTTGTAGTGAGAAAGCATGCAAGGACATCCACAGCTCTCTCTCTCTCTCTCTCTCTCTCTTTCTCTCTCTCAAAGTATAATTGAGCACCCACCGAAGATCTATGTTAGAGGATGTTAATTTCCAGTAGCAGTTCTCTCCTCCCAAGGGCTGCCTGTTGGACTGGGAATTTATGGGTTTGCCAAGGCTGAATCTAGGGTCAGTTACTGTCTCGGAATAAGCAATTTATGAATCAGCCAACTTGACACCTCTGAAGATCCTCTGCAACTAGTCATGGTGCACAACCCAGTACTTAGGCCCAAACCCATTGGGTGATGTCTAGTGAAATGGTTGCAAATCCATTGCTCCGAGTCAAGTGGGGTGAACTGAGTCTATTCCTCTACTTTTTTTCTCTTTGATGGATGAACTGAGTCTGTTGCTGAGCAACCTAAAGTTGAACTGAGTTAAGTCCACTCGTCTACTAAGCATACCTTGATGAGACATTCAATTGATGTTTATTCTCTTCTGGTATTCTGGTACCACTTCATGCATGTAAAGTGCTTCCAAATTAATGCATATATAAATGAGGATAATCTTTTCCCATATATAACTTCTCTAGTCAGCAAGGTATAGATGAATGATTCTCTTATTAATTGCACAGGCAAAATGGTAAATTGGTAATGGAAGGCCAGGAAATAACCCGGTTATAACTTATAATCAGGTGGCTCAGACCAGGATGGAGAACACCATGGTTAATTAATTATTCCAAGGTTGAGTTTAATTTCCATTTGCATTAATTTCTGGGATTACAAACCATGTTAGCTTCCATTTTAGAATGTGATGATGATGATACATCCTCTTTCTGTAAGAGAATTATTCTCATCTGCAAAATAAAAGATACATATAAGAAGAGTAAATTGCAACAAACTGAGAAAGGCAGCAGATAGGCCAAACCTGCATACTCTAGTTAAATTGCACGTTAAAAGAATAAAGTCAATTGATTCCATCGGCACTCCAAAATATCACCAGCCCATGGCTCCACCTCAATATGTCTATTACTGAGCTTGTCTTTAGTGCAAATTACCATATATACTTCTTGGGCATTTTCAGAGAAACAGTTGATACCTTTGGAGAATTTTAACTCCACAGTCCACTACCTTTGTAAAGAGATGAAATAATTTGTCTGGCTGAACCCATATATCCATATTAGCCTCCTTAAACCTATATATATAAACTTTCCCCTTATAGTTACCAACACTTGAATGGGACAAAAATGCCTCTTTAATAATGGATTTCTATGGCTAAAATGGTCATTGCCTTATTTTCCTGAGAAATAAAAGAACATGGATAAATACACTTACCAGGGTAAGTATTTCCCAGAAAAAACTTACTCAGATAATTGCATTTACCCAGATAAAAACTTATCGAAAAACGAGTGGAGCCTAAAACTCATCTGAATGGACTCAACCTCATGACACTCACTTGATGCATATGTTGTTGGTTCGAGTCAATGCATCTCAAAGTGGAATCACAAGCTACCCAACATTTATAAATTCATTATTTTTATTTTTTGTTATTATTTTCTTGAATGTTAAGTTGACTCGTGAGTGAAGCTTGACTGATCAGTTGGTTTCTTCTTGAGTTTTGGGTGTCTGGCACTAGTTTATTTGTCTTAGAAGACTTGTTTGAAAAAAAATTAAAACGAAGGCTTCGAGAACCTCAAGGCACTATATCTTCATATATGGAATTAGGTAATCAGAATACTGATTTAATCATTTTTCAAAGTATCTCTATCTCTTGCAATATTGGTTTATGCTAGGGATGGCAATTTTTCCCATAAAACCAGGGCCCTGCCCCAAACAGGGTGGGTTTTCCCAATTTTAAATGAGGACGGGGTTTGTATATAATTCCCTGAACCCATGGTAAATTACTAAAATCTCCCAAGGTTTAATATTAATTTCTAAAATATCCCTGAACTTTTCCCAAATTCCTAACCTCTTGGATCACATAATTCCATTTTTAAATACCCCTTATAAATTCCTATAATCCAATTTTTAAAATATCCAAATTCCCACAACCATATTTCTAAAATACCCCCAAACCCACCCCGGGGATAGGGTGGGGATGGGGTGGGAGATTTTGACTACGGGGCGGGGACAAGGAGGACGAGAAGGGGATGCCCCGCCTTGAACCCACTCCATTGCCATTCCCAATTTGTACTGATATCAAAGTTGAAAGGCCAACAAGCTCAAATGGACAATAAGTTTGTACCCTCAACTAGAGAATTTAATTTCTTGAGGTTTCTAATCTCCTGTTCTTTATAATCAACCTTTTAGTGATGAAGAGAGTACCACATGTACTGAGATGATGCATGACCATGAATTGGGGATCATTGAATGTGATATGAGCAAAAACCCAATAACCTACTTTTGGCCCCTCCTTTTCTCTTTGGACTGTACCACAAGGAAAAAAAGGCTGTTTGATTGTTTATCAATTTGTGGCAACTCTGTTTTGGCCATCACAGTGCATGAATGGCCCTCACCTGTGCCTCGTAAGTTACGCCATTCTGCAAAAAATGACCTCAAAACAGTGCCAACGCCACAGAATGATGTGTTGTATCTCTCCTTCAAAAGAGTCACTCTGGCTCTAGCTGCTAACCTGCTATCCCTCTTTATTACAACTTTTGATGTACTGAGCAAACTTGGAAGGCCAAAAGAAAGAGCCACAACATTGAGCAGTAGTGTATTGGGTTAGGACTTATGAGAAAAATGAATTATATACCAAAAAAATATATTGCCACGTGTCAGATGCTGAAAACTCCAAAGGGTCTCTTGACCAATATGAATTATTGGCTCTCATGCATCACTTATTGGATGATCTCTGATGGGCTGAGTGAAAATGTTTGGGCATCTATGGACCACCACAGCTGCTGTCTAATCTAACCGTTGAAGGGTGTTTTCCCAAAAGAAGTAAGTTCAGTCTTTTTATATGATAACTAGCATGCTTTTCCTAGTCTAAATATCATGAGAAAGATTGCAGTGGGCTACTGGGTTACAAGAGAATACACTACAGAGTTCAGACTGTATTAAGGGTGGTTTAAGTGATTGAGCAATCATAGGTGGGAACCCCACGCTTCATTGAAGTCAATTTCATGGAAAGCTGAGAAACTCTTGTCCAATCCAACCCAAATAAGCGTATTAATGCGAATCTCCTAACACTGTTAAATGTCAATCTCTCTCTCTCTCTCTCTCTGTATGTCTTGCCTGCAACTTTGTACTGCTGTGGCAAAACCCCTCGTCCAGCATTAATTCTCTCGTCGTCCCTTGACCCTTGACTCCACTCATATATCCTCAAACCTCTCTCTCTCTCTATTGCCTACAACCCATTAGCGTGAGCTTTAAGGAAAACCTCACCATAACTTGCTCTCTATACATCCTCTCTCTCATAAGTTCCTTCTTGTTGGATTCCCACCCACAATAACCAAAACCCCCTCCTTAAATCAACCATCCTTTCATGGCTTCTAAACCCCTCATCATCCTCCTCCTCTTCCTTCTTCTCCCCTCAACAAGCATTGGAACTATATACAGAATTCCCAGAGCCACCCTCCTCAGCAGTAGTGACCTCAACAGAAGCAACAATCAGCAAGCCATGGCTGCTCAGCCTGCAGACAGACTACGCACCCTCACATCATTCAGTTTCTTCCCCAAAGGCACCCCCATCCCACCATCCGGCCCATCGAAGCGACACAACCGATCTGTCAAGCGCAATGATCTATCCAACGACTCCTCCCTGGTTCACAAGGCGATCTCCCCATAACCCATGCATCAACACCAAAACTGATGAGATCCAGAGTCCAGACTCAAGTCATTTGACACACTTTCACTTGGCGATCGAATACACAATATAGTACACGTACGTATATGAATTGTTTCTCCTGTATTTTCATGGCGGATGCTTTGTAAACCATATCACCATTGATCAATATTCTGTACTTTCTCTTTTGCTTAGCAAAAACAGATCACCATGCGTATTCTGTACTTTCACTTTGTTGATTGAGAAAGATGAAGTTTCTTCTAAGTTCTAATCATGGAGGTTCTTGTTGGTTGGTATTTGGCAACTCACCTTCTCTCTGTGTTGAAAATAGACCTCTTACAGCCCCTATTTTCCGAGGGAAATGCACAATGAGCTGCATGCATGCA
>NW_010729169.1:1200518-1213428 GCF_000365185.1 Nelumbo nucifera
CCCCCCCCCCAGTGCAAATAATCACTGAATGAGTTTTTATGTAAATATTTTTCATAAATTCAAACTAAGATCTCACATATTATATATTTCATATATATCTAGCTATAAATCCATCTACTATCCTTTTGGGCTTTTTTTTTAGTTATTTTTCTCCCCTTAAATTGAGTGTTTCCCTCCAAACAGATTAGATTCTTCATGATATAAGGTAGAAAGTCAGGGGTCCCATAGATAATTAATTTAACCTAATTTTGGAAAAAGTATGATTTGATCCTGATCATGGTGGATCATACCACCCCATGTTATGTGAACTGAATAATAATAATAATAATAATAATAATAATAAGGCTAAATGTGAAAGAAAAATGTAACACAAGTTAATCAGTACCATTCATACGACTAGAGATCCATCTGATGAAAAGGACATCTCTCCTTCTCTCTCAATTGTAATGATTATTTGGGTCATGTTCAGAGGATCAGGGCTGAGCAAAATAGATGGATAAGAATGCCTACACCAAAAATCAGCCATGGTGGGTCCGTCAGATGGCTTCTCAATCTGATGTTCTACATATATAATTGGTGGAGTGTAACAGAACAGCTTATTAGCTCCCAGCTAGCTATATAGTACAAACATTTGCAATCATGTTTCAATCTCTTTTTAAACTTAAGGGGTTGGCAGGGGTTGGGGGGACTCATTTTATTGTGGGTTCTACCGTGCCAAGCCTCTGAACACATGCCACATGGCAAATTCATCATGGTCAGATCTATGACTATAAGCATTTGGCAAAGATTTTAATGTATGCTGCCAACTTGATGTAACCAAAGATTTTAATGTCTTACACCACTAGTGGTGTAAGACAAGCTCACGGGCAGAGTCATACATGATAAATTATTGCCTCTAAATTATTGCACTTTTGGGGTTATGGGTTGAGGGATGGGCTATATAATCCTTTAAAAAAAATTATTGCACGGGTACTTAACCCCTGTCTCTTTAATAATCATTTCATTAATAAAATGAGCTCAGATCTCTTATCCACAGGACACTACAGGTGCGCATCGAAATATCTCTCTTATCATGCGCAGGAGATGTTCGGTGTTACTGTTACTAATACACGGCTGTATGCCTTGTGGGGCAAGGATGTTGGAAAAGTTAGTGGGTAGGAGATAAAAGGAGTGTAAACAAATGGCTATCCACCTATGGAACCAATCATTATTGGGCACTCGTGAACAGTGAACAATAGATCAGCCGAGTTCAAATCAGCCTTTTATAAGATCATCGGGAGATGTTTCAAATACACGATGGGAATGTACTGTGGGACGTTGTGGAGGGCAGATCTGATCTTAGATCAGCCACACATTTTGTAGATTTATAGCACGGGCAGTGCATTTATGTTAATAACCTCTAACTGTTGATCCCGGCTAGATCTCCTGAAGCAAAAACTCTGTGCATATAGCATCCAGCCGCACATCAAGAGTATCTACCTTTCATTATATAAAATTCGTATGGAGATATTTTCAATATGTGACTAGAAGCCTGTACTTTCAAAGTGTATGCTGAGAGCTACCATAAAAATGTAATTCCATGTATAAGATGTGTGATGTGGTGTCAGATCATATTGGTAGGGTGTTGGAAGGTATTTTGTTTGCAGGTGATCCGAACTCCCATCACCTCACTATTAGTCTATGGATAGCCATGCGCCTCCAGTAGTGTTTATGAGTCAAGAAGGGTTTGCGGTCTGAAATTTGATCTCTATACCACATGTGAAAGATTCTTGGGTCACAGACTTCTTTACTAAACAAATCCAGCTACTAAAAGATTTGATGGTTGGATCGTATAGAAGAACTAAAATGACCCAGGAATCTTTCCACGCGGCAATGTTGTTTATGGTGTAAAAGGGTACTACATTTCTTCTTCTTCACCGTTTATTCATGTGAAAACTTTCATACTCAAAGCCTTAACCATGTGTCTAGAATAAGCCATTTTTGAGAACAATTCTTAAATTATAAAAAAAAATAAATAAAATAAAACAATGGGCAGCTAATAGCCTAATATGAGAAAAAATTCATATAGGGTTGTATAAATAGGTCACGTGGGACCCACATCATCATCATCTTTATTATAACATGCATGCAAACATCCTATTTCTTAATTTTTCCTTTGCTTATTCCCTTTGAGAAGAGAAAAGATGGTGTGTGAGGTTTCTATTTGACACGTGGCAAGATTTCTAGTTGAGGGCTCTCTGTAGCTGATGTGGCACATCATCCTACGGTGACTGCCACTCTGATGTTGACCTCCTGCATCGTGCTACCTAAGTATAGTCAACTTCTTACCCTTCAACTCATAATCATGATCAGAAAACTATGGTCTCCTAATTCCTCCTTTGCCTCTTTCTATAAGGTCAAGAGTTCCAAATTGCCTCCCAAAAGATTCTTTAATGAAACACCAACGGCCTGCATCAGATCTCCACTTGCATCATTTCAGTCAGTTGCTTTTGGTTCCATATGAGTTGACTCTCCAATTTTTTTTTTTTATATTGGGTTAATCGTTTGATCCAATTCAACCTTTAGGCAGTGCCATGTGATATCTTTCCTTTTGATAAAAGGAGATATTTTTTATCTTAAAGTCTTGATGAAATCATAAAAGAGATGATTCTTCGGGGCATATCAAACCTAATATCGTTTGATTCCGTGGGCGTATATGAATAGGTCGTTTATTTGTGTTTTTTTTTAAACGTTTATTTATATTTTTTTATTTTAAATATTTTCTGTTTTTGTTGTTTGATTGAGTTTCACTTTATTTTTCAACTCAGTTAATATCCATTATTAAAACGTATCATATTAATATTTGGTTTCAAGAAATACTGTGGCATTAGGGGAAACAAAAATTTGATGTTTTTTACCATTTATTTGATAAAAAGAGAAACCAAACAGTTTAATAAAGGCCAACACTTGTGTGGCGCTGATATGATAACATTTTTTCAATAAACGCCCACGAAAACAACCATAGCATGATTATAAATCATAACCATCCATTCTGATACCCCCTAAGGAGATCTTTGATCAAGGACCAGATTGACCAGATTATATTTAACCATTTAATATATAGTAAATGTATAGTCTTTCTGGTCAGATGTTGTGGATCAAGAACATCGAACTTGGCTCATTTTTGACTAAATACTCTAAGAGGCCAACAAGTTAGAAGACTCTTGGGCTGTGCTTGGATTAGGACCAGAATTGAGAAGGCCAATGCTGTACCTTTTAATTCTCATATTCAGGTGGTTGCTCTCTTTCCTTGTGAAGGGAAATTTGAGAGCTAGCAGTTTAATAGACATTTCCCGTGCCAAAGTAGGAGACCATGCTATAATTATTAACTAGTGGGGACCCGTGCAATGTACAGGGTTTATTAAAAGAAAGCTAAATAATAGAAATGGTGATTTACTAAAATACCCCTTATAGTTTCTTGGATTTACTAAAGTCTACCCTATAATTAAAATTTTACTAAAATACCACTTATAATTTGCAATGGATTTAATCAATCTTCCATTAGATGACAGTGGAAAATAACAATGTTGACCCTAATGTTCATTTAAATAAATTCAATCAAAATAAAATAAAAATAAAGATACCATTTTTGCCTTTTATAAGACATGGGCAACCACTCTATTGCTTATATTTGGTTAATTTTATTTTTTTGTATAAAAAAAAGTGTTAAGGGTATTTTTGGAATAAAAATTCATGGGCCAAATGGCAAAATAAACACTCCTTAATGAAAGGTTGATTAAATAAATAAGTTGTAAAATATATGGAATGTTTTAATAAATAAAAACTATAAGGTAGGTTTAAGTAAATATGTAAAACTATAAGATGTGTTCTAGTAAATGACCCTAATAGGATCACATGATAGTATACAATTGTTTTATATTTTCAACTTTTTAAATAATTAATAATTATTCATATTTTATATACTATTTTTAATAATTTTTTTATAATACAAAAATAACAATAATTAATTTCAGTTAGGTTTATTCATCAAACTGATAAAACTGACCAACCCGATCAACTCAACCTAAGTTGGTCAGTTTTCTAGTATTTTAGGTCAGCTTTGGTTCAAAAATTTCCCAATTCGACCAAGTTGGATCAATTTCGCTTTGGTCATTTGTAAACCAACCAAAATCGAATGACCTAACCATGGATATATGTTAATATTTTATATTTTAAATATAATTTTTAATATAAAAAAGTGGGAAATTTCCCATATTTCTTAGTCTAAAATGCTTTATATCTTAAATCTAATTTTTTAATAATTACATAATAATTTTTAAAATTAAATTTAATTTTTAAGTTTAAATCTTTTCAATAGATTAACCAAATGAAAAAATAAACCCAAACCGATACAAATTGAGTGGGTCGGTTTTCACAAAAGGTAAGTCGGTTTCAGTTGACCAACTCCCCAACCTAACCAGGTTAATTTGGTTGGCCAAATAGCCTACAACCGAACCGAACCAACTCATGAACACTCATAATTTCAGCTAAATTAATAGTCTTGTCTCTGATAAATAACAATAGTTTAATCTCCAATAATTATTGAAATTTTATATCAAAAATACACAACTATTGATAATATATTGATAATGAAAAAAATACAATAATTACAAAAAATACAATAAGTATTAAAAATATATTAACTTAGTCAATAAATAGTATAATCTCAAATAATACTTTAATCTCTAATAAACATTAATCAATAAGTTATGACAAAAATACAATAAGTACAATAAATTAAATTTAAAAATTTCAGCAATAGTATTTTAATCTCCAATAATTATTGAAAGTTTTCTATTAAATAACAAAAAAAAATTATACATAATCATTGAAAATACATTTATCACAAAAACAATAAATAAATACTGAAATACAATAAATACTAATTTTAATATATATATAATTATATAATAAATACAGATTAAGAGTTTAAAATTATTATTAATAAATATTAATTTTTCTAAAAGTTATTTTCTCGAATTTTTACTTGATATAAGTGAAATTAATTATTTACAATATTATGTAAAAATATTAAATTATCATTAATTTCAATATTGAGTTATAACTATTTTTCTACTTTTCAGAATTTTTGTAAAATTTTTTATTTTAACTATTTAAAGTCTAGTTATGTTAAATATTTTGCTGTTTAAAAAACCCAGTTATTTAAATACTTAAATAATATATAAAATTTTTAAATTTTTAAATATTAGTTATTTATGGAACTTAATCATCCATAAAATCATAATTTATACTATTATTACAAAATTTCATTATTAATTTTGTAATATATTAAATTATTATTAATTTCAATATTATGTTATAATTATTTTTCTGCTTTAAAGAAATATTTTAAATTTATTACATAATTTCATTTTAACTATTTAAAATCTAGTTATGATAAATATCTAGTTATTTAAATATTTAAATTTTTTATTTGAATTTTATTTATTTAAAGGTATTAAATATTATTAAATGTTTGAAAAACATTTAAATCAATGATTTGAAAAAACATAATTTAAATTGTTAGTACATAATTATGTGATATATTTTGTAAAATAAAATTATTTATTAGATAATTTCGTTATTTTAACAACTTAAAATATATAAATATTTAGTTGTTTAAATATTTAAATAATCTATAAAATATTTAACTTTTTTGTTATTTGAATTTTATTTATTTAAAGCTATTACATATTATTAAATATTTGAGGAGCATTTAAATTGATAATCCGAAAAAAACATAATTTAAATTGTTGGTACATATTTTCGTGATATATTTTGTAAAAATATAAAATTATTTTTTATGTTTTTAATAAATAATTTATAGTTATTATATAATTATGTTAGAATATTTAAATAATTCTTGAATTTTTTAATCCAAACTTTCTTTAGATAGATATAGATAAAAAGTAGGGAATAGGAATTAGAGATAATTTAGGAGAGAAACTCTCTACTAAATTAGAGATAATTGTGGAGATAAATAGGAATTAGAGATAATTTGGAGAAAGTGGGGGAAGTAGTTTAGGATAAATTTTAGGAAAAGAGAATATTTAGGTTATTGGGAAAGTGCATCTCATTTGTTGTTTCAAACATGGCATCTAATAAAAAAACAAAAAATTCAAAAAAAATGAGAAAGTTTCTTGACCGCTTTGTTTTAATATATACTAGAAAGGACCCATGCGATGCACGGGATTTATTAAGCGAAAGCTAAATAATAGAAATGAGTCATTTACTAAAATACCCTTATAGTTTCATGGATTTACTAAAATCTACCATATAGTTAGCATTTTACTAAAACACCACTTATAATTTGCAATGGATTTAATCAATCTTCCATTAGATGACAATGGAAAATGATAGTGTTAACCCTAATGCTCATTTAAATAAATTTAGTCAAAAGAAAATACAAATTAAAATACCTTGTCTGCCCTTAATAAGACACGGGCAACCACTCTATTGGCTATATTTGGTCAATATGTACAAAAAAAGTATTAAGGATATTTTTGGAATAAAAAATCATGGGCCTAATGGCAAAACAAACACTTCTTAATAAGACACAGGCAACCACTCTATTGGCTACATTTGGGATATTTTAGTAAAATGAAAACTATAAGGTAGGTTTAAGTAAATATGTAAAACTATAAGGCGTGTTCTAGTAAATGACCCTAATAGAAAACACATAAGAGTAGAGTTCACATCTGCGCCCCACAAGGGTCACCCCACAACGTCCCACAGCACATCTCCACCGTGTATTGAGAACATCTCCCGATGATAGTACCAGAACCGATGATGTCGTCATCGGGAGATGTTTCCAATAAACAACGGGGATATGCTATGGGACGTTGTGGGGCGCCCCTTTGTGGGGTGCAGATGTGAACTCATAAGAGTATATAGTTGTTTTATATTTTTAATTTTTTAAATAATTAATAATTATTCATATTTTATATACTACTTTTAATAATTTTTTCATAATACAAAAATAACAATAATTAATTTCAGTTAGGTTTATTCATCAAACTGATGAAACCGACCAACCCAATCTACTCAACCCAAGTTGGTCGGTTTTCTAGTATTTTAGGTGGGCTTTGGCTCAAAAAATTCTCAATTCGACCAAGTTAGATCAGTTTCACTTTGGCCATTTGTAAACTGACCAAAATCGAGCGACCTAACCATAGATATATATTAGTATTTTATATTTTAAATATAATTTTTAATATGAAAAAGTGGGAAATTTCTCATATTTCTTAGTCTAAAATGTTTATATCATAAATCTAATTTTTAAATTTATTTTTTAATAATTTCATTGTAATTTTTAAAATTAAATTAAATTTTTAAGTGTAAATCTTTTGAACCAACTAACCAAACCAAAAAACTGACCCAAACCGATACATCTTGAGTGGGTCGATTTTCACAAAAGGTCAGTTGGTTTCAATTGACCAACTCCCCTACTTGACCAGGTCAATTTAGTTGGCCAAATAGCCTACGACCGAATCGAATCAACTAATGAACACTCAGAATTCCAACTAAATTAATAGTCTCATCTCTAGTAAACAACAATAGTTTAATCTCCAATAATTATTGAAAATTTATAGCGAAACTACACAATTATTGAAAATATAATGATAATAAAAAATACATTAAGTACTAAAAATATATTACCTAAGTCAATAAAAGTATAATCTCTAATAAATATTAATTAATAAGTTATAACAAAAATACAGTAAATACAATAAGTACAATGTATTAAATTTAGAAATTTCAATAATAGTAGTTTAATCTCCAATAATTATTGAAAGTTTTCTGTTAAATAACAAAACAAAATAAATTTATACATAATCATTGAAAATACATTTATCACAAAAAAATAATAAATAATTACTGAAAAACCATAAATATTTATTTTAGTATATATAATTATATAATAAATACAGATTAAAAGTTTAAAATTATTATTAATAAATATTAATTTTCTTGAAAGTTATTTTCTCGAATTATTACTTGATATAAGTGAAATTACTTATTTACAATATTATGTAAAAATATTAAATTATTATTAATTTCAATATTATGTTATAACTATTTTTCTACTTTTCAGAAATTTTTTAAATTTATTACATAGTTTCTTTATTTTAACTATTTAAAATCCAGTTATGTTAAATATTTTACTATTTAAAATATTTAGTTATTTAAATACTTAAATAATATGTAAAATCCATGCTGCCATGATTAAATAATAAAAGTAAAAAATTGATAAAATGAAAAAAAAATAGAATTTAAAAAAATTGGGAACATTTTTAACATACATATTAAACAATAATAATTATGTTAAATAAGAAATGTTTTTATTAATGATGAAAATGGAATGTAAAATTTAAAACTAATTGAAAATAAAAATATTTTCCTATTCTCTCTCATTAAATCCTATATTTAAAATATATTTTTCTCATCATTAAATTCTTGTAATTAAATCCATAATATTAATTTTAATAGTATAAAAATAAATATTTTGAAAAGAAATTTGAAAAAAAAAACCATTTTTCTTCCCTCCCGGTGGCGGGCAAGCAATTTGACCATTTGGGGTCAAATGGATTAATAAATAATGTCATAATTAAATAATAAAAAATTAAAATAAATAACTATGAAATGTAAGAAGTATTTTTATTAATGATGAAAATGGAAAGCCAATTTCAAAATCTACCTAGAAATTAAATGATGTCATAGTCAAATAATAAAATATTTAATAATAGAAAATACAAAGAATCACAAAAATAAAAAAAAAGATAAAAGAAAATTTTGGGTACATTTATAAAAAATAAAATATTGGGTACATCTCTAACATTGTACATTCATTATATTGAACAAAAATAAGTTTTATACATAAAAAATAATTTTATCAATAATGGAAATGTAATACAAAATTTAATGTCAACCTAAAAATCAAACAATTTTTATTTTTAGATGGTGGGTTAGTGGTTTGAGTAATATGATACTATAGACAAACAAAATTTTAAGTGTGATAAGTACAAAAATATTTTATATAATGTAAATGAAAGTCGATTGTACATTTAAAATTCAGTTGCAAGTTGGTTCAGAAACCAACCAAACTCTAAAAATGGGCTTTACATTTCAAATTATAAAAACCCTCGCCATGTCATTAGAGGCTTATGTGGTTGTTGCCAACATGGGACTCTTATTCCATGTTGGACACAGCAGAAAACCTATATCGAAAATAGGTTTTCAGTTTCTCTCCCACTCCCTCTATCTCTCGATCTCCCTCCCTTCTCTCTCTTGCTCTCACAGTCATCTCTTGATCTCCCGCTCCCTTTGTCTCTCCCACTCTCTCTACTTCGGTCTGTAGCCAAATCAAAACCTCTCTCTCTCTCTCTTATTATTCTCCCTCAATCTTTTTCATTCTTCTCCCTCACTCTTCCTCTCGGTCAAAATCTCCTTCTCCCTCAATCTCTATCGTTCTTCAATTGGTGTAAATTTCATAACTAAGAGTTTCTTGTGAATTTTATCAAATTGGTGTAATAATTTTTGAATCATACCAAGTTGGTCTCATGTTCTTTTATATGATCTGATTAATACAATATAAGTGTGTAAGAAAATAAAAAAATAAAAAAAAATGAGAGAGAGAGAAAAAAAAAACTAAGGGAGAATGAGAGATCGATCGAGAAAGAGAATGAGAAAGATTGAGGTAAAACGATAGGTAGAGACAGAGAGAATGAGAGAAATTGGTATAGAGAACGTAAATACAAAAACCAAAAACCATTTTTATTTATTTTCAACTCACATAGGGGATGTTTGGAACTGTGGTCGTTTTTCAAAAAAACGGTGCCACATCAGATCCACGTAGGTGTTTCAACAAATGCCCATGTATCCCATTGTTTGGTTCAACCAATTATTAAAAAATCGGGCATGCCTTGAAAATTGGGACCCCACCGATGCATGAAACACCAAATTTGATGAACCGTTTCCCCCAACGGTTGATTGATGTGTATCCTATGTGGTGCTTAACTGTCTGCACATACATGAAAAATGGTGATGAAAATCATCTTACCAAACAGCATAGAAGCGTTTTTTTTTTTGTGAAAAACAGGTTTCAAAAGCATGGGCATTTTTTCTTGAAAATCGGTCTCAAAAAGCGCCCACACTTTCAAACACCATGATAGTCGTTGAGCAGATAAAGATGACTATGAGTGAAAGAGTGTGAGTGAGATTGAGAGAGAGAGAGAGAGACTAAAAACCCTTTTTTTTATTTTCCAATCACCCAACATTAAAGGGCAATTTCAATATAAGCTTTTTATTATGTCCAATATGAATTAAGAGTCTCATGTTGGCAATAACCACATAACCCTCCGATGGCATGGTGAGGGCTTTTATAACTTGAAATGTAGAGCCATTTGTTAGAATATTGTTGGTTTATAGACCAACTTGTAACCAAATTTTAAATGTACAACTGGCTCCAACTATAATTTCACCTAATTTAAAACTACTCCAAAAGCAATGCTATTTCTACAACTCTTATCTAGATGGTGGGTCAATGGTCCAACTTTTCAAAAAAAATGCATGATGTCATAATTGAATAATAAATATTTAAGTGTTTTTAATCATATTGTTACTTTTTTTTTAATTTTCAATTTCTATCTTGACTATGATATATCTAAAATTCAAGTAATTAATATGAAGAAGTTTTTTTCACGTACCATGCATGTGCTTAATTACTAGTATATATAGATAGATAGATATTCTGGGTCATCTTCCATGAAATGGGCCCAAAACAAAGCAGCCCAATAATCAATAGTTCTAGCATCCAACCAATCGCAGGATTTGGCTGGTAAATACCCAATATAATTGAATGGAAAATCTGAAAGCTACATTGATCAAATTTTGGATCATCGGGGTCATTGAATTGATTGAATTTCCAAATTAATGGCGAAATTGCAAGAATCGCTGACCTCTCCACCAAATCAGAGATAGAGAGAGAGAAAGACTCTTTAAGTGTTCATAACTTTATGATCTGTTGATAAAAGTTGAAACGATAGCCTAAAAAAAAGTAGAGGTGATAAGGGAAGAGATTGTTGAAGCATGTGACCAGATCAATTCTACTGGGAAAAAAAAATCCCCAAAATGTAGAGTTCAAATCAATTCTAGTGATTTTGGGTCCCATAGCAATCTCCAATTCAACGAGGGCCCACACATTCACTCCAACACCACCTTTATGGATCATTTTATCCATGATGAAGAGCCCATCATATAGAGGCTCCAAAATAAAGCAGAACCCCAATTTCATCTGCCCTTTCAAGTTTCAAAAAATGAAATCTTCTCAGCCAAAAATCAATCTGAAGGGTGATCCTAACCATCCAATCTGCCACACCCACATTCAGTTTTCAAGATGAAATTATGAGAAAACGACCCAGAAAGGAGATAAATCTGATAGTTGTGGTCATCGAAATGGATCAGCAATGAACCCAATTGGCTCATCAGAACAGTATCAGGAGTTTGGTGCATCTTTCTTCCCTCTGAAACATCATTTTCTCCCTTGGGCTTTCATTTTCAATTACAAAGATGGATCACTAAACATTGTTTGCATAGCTAGAGTGTTACGAGTGGCGGATCAAATGCCTACGAAACTGAAATGACTAGACAAAGCTGCCAGAGTTACTGCATGTCAACATCCACAACCTGTGATGTGAATCAACTGATTAGGAAGAAAGGAAGGATATTGACAAAGCAACAGAACCAGGATGTATGTTCTTATCACTGAAGGGTGGGGTGGATGATGGTGGATCATCCCAAGGAAGCATATGGATGGAAAAAGATTGAAACCAGACATCTAAGCCTACAATCTAAGCTTCAGCTTAGCTTTAACTGCCTCAATTAGTAAGTCCAACTTACTAGACTTAGCACCTGTCATATTCAGTGACCATCATCAAATAGAAACTTATTCTTTGGCACCAAATGAAATTGAAGCTCCTGAGGCATGTTCAGCTCTTAGTCTCTGGAATCACTAGACATGACCATGGTGGTATCTCCATTTCTAGGGTAGCATTCACCTATGGGGTAGGCTTGAGTGAAAGCTCCAAAGGTAGAACTAAAGCAGAACACTCAGTGACAGTGAGGCCCAAAAGAGGAATGAGTTTGGAAGGACAGGTCAACTTCCAGTTAGCTAGCTTATTTAACTTGTCAAGCTGGAGTTATAGAGTATCCCTTTGGAAATCCCAATTGGGCATTTGGCTTTATTGATGTTGAAACTTGAAAGGGTCATGGGCTCATGCTAAAGATATTGATTAGCCACTGTTGGTAAAGGAGAGGTCCATTCATGTGGAAGAAGATCCATCATCCATCAATGAGCTTGTTTGGTCAAAAATAATCAATCATCATAAAGCAGCACAGATCCACCATGAATTGTACCTTCCTTTTTATGTTTGGAGGCAATTGTTAAAGATAAATGAAAACACTAGGAGAAATAAATAGTAATTAGACTGCAAAACAGATTGAACTTCCAATGAGACTGATGAAGGAACAAATGCCAGTATAAATCAGCACTAGCTTTTCTCTTTGCAGCCTTCTTATCAATGATGCTTCAACAGGGGTCCTCATAGGTCGTGTTTGGTACTAACGAGGGTGGATTTGGCCCTCCAATGATATTGTGACACATGGCACCTCGGAACAAGTAGGAGACACCCGGAACCACTTAGACAATAACTTGCCTTAGCCAAATTGGTGGTGTCCGACTTGGCGGCCCGGCCCAGGCACGCCCTGGCGCGGCCTGGCACAGACACGACCTGGCACGACCTGGCAGCCTAGCACAGGTGCCAACCTGGCGGCCTGGCACAGGCACGACCTGGCGGCCTGGCACAGGCACGAC
>NW_010729169.1:1213853-1230927 GCF_000365185.1 Nelumbo nucifera
TAGCACAGGTGCCGACCTGGCGGCCTGACCCAGGCGCGACCTGGCAGCAACTGGCGACCTGCCCAGGCGCGACCTGGCAGCATGGCACAAGCGCCGACCTGGCGGCTTGCGAGACGTGCTCGCTGACGAATTCGGCATGCATATCCCAACACTCCCACGATCCATGGAAGTTGGCCCACATGCCAAACGATCCGGAGGGTGGTCAACGTGCATGGTGGTTACCTCCGGGGATCAAGGACCACATAGACGACCTCGCGGAAATCTCGGATGCGGTGCGTGAAGCCCACGCCAAACAATGCCTATATAAAGGCACCAACCCCAATGGCATTGGGGGGAGGGGGGAAGTAAGCATATTCTAGCTCTCATACTTTGTGATTTTTAGCTCGCAGTCTACTATGAGAGTACTAACTTAAGCATCGGAGCGACCTCGCCGAGTTAGCCACCCCAGGTCGTCTGGCATTGATTCCTTGCAGGTCTCTAAAGAACGACGAAGCTCAATAATCAATCCAGCTCGCCACCAAGCAGCTCGGCCCTCTGGTTAGCTCATCACTCTGGTCATCTCGTCACCTAACCTGCCTAGCTCGGCCCAATCAGCTCGTCACCTAACTTGCCTAGCTCGGCCCAGTCAGTTCAGCACCTAACCTACCCAGCTCAACCCAGTTAACTCGGCATCTAATCTGCCCCCAGCTTAGACCAAATGATGAGGTACTTAGCCAAAAAATTGATTCATCAATTGGTGTCGTCTGTGGGATACGCTACAAAAAGATAAGTTCTCATCCTCCAAAAGGCTAAGTCCTCTTCTTCCAGAAAGCTAAGTTCTCACCTTTTAGAAACTAAAAGCTCTCACATTCTAGTTTCCATTTTCTAGGAACTCAAAGGCTATGCAGGAAGTTGATGGCCAATAGACTAAGCAGCTCTACCAACTTTATTTCAACTTAGATAAAGCCTCATCAGTCCTCTTCGCGAGGTACCCTCTACAAAGATGAGCTCTTCGTGGCTTCCGCGAGAGTAGGCGGCTAATAGACTGCATGGATGCCCTTGCCGGTCGAGCCTTCCAAGGCTCCCATGCGAGCTGGTGACCTAAAGTCAGTAGTGCTTCCCCTGTAGGTCGAGCTCCTAGTAGCTTCTTGTAGGAGTGGGTAACCGATGTCACTAACGAGGCTGATGCAGCGCAGTCGTAGCTCTAAGGAGCCGACCTGGCGGTGCGAGCTGGTGACCTAAAGTCAGTAGTGCTTCCCCCGTAGGTCGAGCTCCTAGTAGCTTCTTGTAGGAGTGGGTAACCGATGTCACTAACGAGGCTGATGCAGTGCAGTCGTAGCTCTAAGGAGCCGACCTGGCGGCCCAGGCATGACTCGGTGGCCTGGCCCAGGCGAGAACTGCCGAACTGATAAAACATTTCGGCACCACATAAGACCTAGTCGCCTCTTCGGCATGGGCAAAATCAAAGATCAAGGAGAGTGGACTACAAGTCGCTCCCTGAGCCTAAGGGATAAAGTGCCGAACTGGCAAAGATTTCAGCACCACATAAGACCCAGTCGCCTCTTCGGCATGGGTAAAATCAAAGATCAAGGAGAGTGGACTACGAGTCGCTCCTAGAGCCTAAGGGCTAAAGTGCCAAATTGGCAAAGACTTTGGCACCACATAAGACCCAGTCGCCTCTTCGGCATGGGCAAAATCAAAGATCAAGGAGAGTGGACTACGAGTCGCTCCCAGAGCCTAAGGGCTAAAGTAACTAGCAAAGACTTCGACACCACATAAGACCCAGTCACCTCTTCGGCATGGGCAAAATCAAGGGTAAGGAGAGCGGACTGCGAGTCGCTCCCAGAGCCTAAGGAATTGAATCGATGCTTACGAGCTCATCGAATTAGTCATTTCAGACCAAAAGGAGCAATCTACTCCCTTCGCCGAGTTACTTTCAGCTTGGGAGTGGAGGGCAAACCTCAATCTCGGCTGGGAGAAGTACGGGACCTAGCACACATTTGGACTGCAGCCTACCAACAAAGGGTGGCTCGGTACTATAACGCCCAGGTCAAGAAACGGCACTTCCGTGCCGGCGACCTGGTTCTCAGGAAAGTCATGGTACCTGAGCCTGGTGTCGGTAAGCTCAGACCGAACTGGGAAGACCCCTACCGAGTAAGTCGGGTACTCGGAGAATGTATGTATAAGCTCGAAACCTTAGAAGGAAAACAGGTACCTCGAGCATGGAACATCGGCAACCTAAGGCGATACTACTTGTGATCGTCGAACTGGAGAGAGGACTACGAGTCCCTCCCAAAAGTCCAAGGACTAAAGCGCCGGGCTGATAAAAGACCTCGGCACTACGATAAATACCAGTCGCCTCCTCGGCATGGGCAAAACCAAGGGTAAGGAAAGCGGACTGTGAGTCGCTCCCAAAGTCTAAGGGTTAAGGTGCCAAGCTGACAAAAGACCTCAGCACCTCATAAGTCCCAGTCGCCTCCTCAACATGGGCAGACACGACCTAATCGCCTCTTCGGCATGGGTAACTCATTTCATGCCTAAGGTATAGACATCTCGGGTATAAACCCTATGATGTCTAGCCCACCTCGGCATACAATGAAAAAGTTGAACCCCAGCAAAGGGACAACTAACATCACCAAGTAGCCCACGCGCAGATAGGTCGGGTAGATACCCTACAATGTCCATGCACCTCGGGTACATTGTGCGAAGTTACCCCTATTTGTAGTCCAGCTCGGTAGCTCGACAGTTCGATGTAAGCTATACTTATTTGGTTAGTTTGCCAGTTAGAGAATTATTTGCACTTAGAACATTTGGAAAAAAAGTGTATTTCATTAATGTAAGGAGCTCGTTACAAAAGAAAAAAGAAAGGAGAAAATTCTCTACTCTAAGTTGAGCTCGCAGGCCCGGGATATACAAGGAAAGCTTAGTGCTCTTCGCCTTCGCCCGAGGCCTTAGCAGGAGGATCAACCCTTTCATCATCACCGGCCTCTCCAATGTCAAGTAGCTCATTGTCAGTCTCTGCCTCAGAGTCTGGGTCTTCGGGGACTTCGATGGCCATTTCGTTCGTAACCCTTAAGGTGGTGATAGCGCTCAAATCAAGCTGTGGGAACTCGCGCCTAGTCAGCCACCTCTGAGCTTGAAGCCCTTGCGGTAGCCTTCCATCCTGACTTCGATTAGCTCTCCTTGGAACTCCTTCGAGCTCTTGTACTCTTTGACGGCCTTTGCTTTGGATTCTTCCACCGCCTGAAGAAGTACCTCGGTTCATTCCTTGACATGGGCCTCGAGATTCTCCACCTCCCGCTTCAGTGTGCCTTCTCGGACATTAATAATGAAATAAGCTCCTTCTGAGCCCGAGCATCGTTCTTTAGTTGGGTGATCTCATTACGGGCCAGATTTAGCTCGGTGTGAGCTTCGCGAGACGAGGACTCAGCCGCTAGAGCCCGCTTCAAATGTAGCTCGGACTGGTACGTCAGAGCGTGTATGGCAAAGTTCACCTGCCAAGAGAACCATAGTTAGTACCAAAAAAGTCTTAAGCATGAAATTGAAGAAGTCAAGACAGAACTTACCACCATGCAATGAGTAGCCGCTCAAGCTCCGAGCTGAGCGACCGACAGATCGGCCCAGCTAGCGACCTCTTGGGCATACACCACGCTTTTGCTCTTGAGAAGGTTATATTTCAGAGTCAGGATGCTCCGAACTGCTTCCTCACTGCCCGAGCATGTGGCGGTTGCAAAAGCGGGCTCCGAAGATGCCTCCTCGGGCGCACGAGGCGGGGAGGCCTTCCCTGGTTCCTCCTCGATCAGATCGATCACTGAAGGTTGCGTAATGGAGGGCTGTTCGGACTCAGGCACGGTAGCCTGTGGTGACTCGACGCGAGCTCTTTTGGCAGCTCGCTTCTTCTTCCCCTTCATCCGACCAAGGAGTTGATCTGCAACGAGCTTCATGGGAGCTGCAGCAAAAGCATAACATCAACAACATTATCAGAAATAAAGGAAAAACTCAAACAGAGACGACCTACCAGGACTTAGGCCAACCTGCGCAAGCTTGTCTTCAACCACGTAGTCCACGAAGTTGAGGCCGAGCTCTGCCCAATCTGACACCGGGATCCTGAATAGCCGCCCTCTAATGGGTTGGGAAGGGCCATCCCTCAGTGTTTCGGACCATGAAGTAACCCCTCTTCCAGGTCGGGACCCTATTTGGGAGCTTGTGCAGAAGCTTGTAGCCCGGACGAGGAGATAGGTAATAGGTCCACCTATGCTCGGGAAGGACATAGGAGGCGTTCTTCTTAATGGACAGAATCGAAGAGAAAATATCGAGGTCAAAGGGCAGGTTATAGTCATGAAAAAGCGAGGTGGTCCCTACTACGTTGCGGATTGAGTTCGGGTGCAGTTGGTCTATAGTAATGTTGAAAAACTTTAAGACTTCTACAATCAAGGGGTGCAACGGAAGACGAAGACCAACTACGAGCTGCTCCTCGAAAATCACGATCTCGTTGTGATCATGCTCCCAAGGGAAGTTGCCTAGCGGAAGACTATAAATGAAGTCGTTCGGGAGATTGTACCGAGCTATTAAGGCCTGGAGCCTGTCCACCGTCATTGTCGATGGGCCGAAGTTGTCTGGCACCCGACCTCGGTGCAAGGTGGATGCCAGGTTACCATAGGCCTCTCGTGCCTCCCGGAGTGGCTGTGACTCAGGAGGGAAACCGACCATTTCTAGACCCGAAGTAGCTTCAGTATGACTATCAACTTGGGCCGAGGCACCCACCTCGGCCTCATCTAGAAGACTATCAAAACTGAAACTAGACATGAAAAAGACAAACTGAATCGAAGAGGAGAGCTAGGGAAGACTCACCAAGGAGAAAGACCGAACCGAAAAGAAACACCAAACTGGAAGACCCGAGCTAAGGAGCTTGAACGCGACCTCTGACCGAAGGCTAATGAACTTATGACGAAGAAAATGAGTCTCGGGTCCCCCTATTTATATCTACTGTATCGGAGAATCAACGGTCGAGATCAAAGCGATCCGACGGCTCCTAAGAAAACCGGTTGCGCGACGTCCGCGCGTAAACCAAACGCGACCCGAATTATCCTTGGTTGAGCTGAGTAGCCGAATTGGTCCGACCAATGATTCTTCTGACAAAGCGGCCTGGACCTCGAGCCAAATCCATTTGTTACATCATGAACTCCCCGCACCAGGTCTGGACCCCTAGCTCAGTGAGTGGGGGGCAATTGATGAAGGGTGATTTGGCCCGACCTCGTAACAGGGGGACACGTGAACGCGACCTGACTAATAGATGACAGCTCAGCATGACCAGCCCGTGGCAGAACAATCTCGGGTACCCATCTACCCCGGGCTAAAGTGACCTCGAGACAAGGTCACCCCGAAATGAGATCGCCTCGGTACCAGATCGCAACAAGAACACCTCGATGCCAAGGCACTTTGACACTCAGTCCAGTTCGGGACTTAAAGGCGTCAACTTGGGGATACCGACGTGCCACTGTGAGGATCTCAAAAATCCCTCCAACGGTTCTCGGACTTCACGGGATCACGCCACGTAACAGCCAGCGTTATCTCCCCGACCAATTCGGGCGGACTCGATAAACCCTATCAGTTGGCAACACTATCTCCCAACTTACGCGGAAACGGATCTCATCGTGACGAGGATCCCGGAACCGCTCCATGAAACCCGTGAGGACTCCATTATATAAAGGCTCCACCCCCCAGGGGTGTAAGGTATGTGTGATTTTCCTACTCTCAAGCTCTCTACTTTCAAAAGCAATTTCAGCTCGCTACTAGCCTACTAACTTAAGCATCAGAGTGACCTCGCCGGGTTAGCACCCCCGAGTTCTCTAATATGCTTGCAGGTTCAGTCCGCCATCCATCTGGAAGCCAGATCACCTCCAGCTGGGAGCAGCTAGATCACGCTACATCAGGTACCATTGCTGTTTCTACTTGAACATTTTAGGTTGATCAATACAAATTGTCATAAAACCCTTATTTGAGGCCATTTATAGTTGAACAGGCTGATCGTAGACGTCAAATTGAAGTTTTTTGCTGCAGGGGTTGAGGTCTAGTCATTCTAGCTGAAGTGACTCTCATATGTGATGGATGTGATAATATATATCTCTCATCTATTTGTATTGATCAACCCAAAAACGTTTCAGTAGAAATAGCAATGATACCCGTTAGTGTCGATTGTATAGGGGCAGTTTGGTCCTTTATTTATATTTAGTGTGAGGTGTAATGTTTAAGTTGAGTGATGTGTCCCATACTTAAGTAAGGGTATAACAATCATTCTGTTTTATTATAGAAAACTATAAATACAAACCTGATCGACTAGAGAGATTGATTTTATATCGTTCGAACCAGTCTTTTCTTCTCCCTTCTATCTCCTTTAATCTCTTTCTACTGTTGTTCTTAATCGAATACGAGTGCAGATCCAAACTTTATCAATACCGAACAAACAACCGTAATCATCAGGTGGACTGCACGCATAGTGTAGCTCCTCCTAATATGGCTTTGTAGATCATCATTTGCTTGTTCACAGCAGATTGCCCAAACTTGTTTAGGATGAAAGAGTAGTTGTTTCGAACCAAACGGAAAGCCAAAGGCTTCTAAGTAAACTTTAAATTGGCATCTAAGCCAAAGGGTTCCAACTACATATGCCTTATTGGACCATATCTCATAGGCCTCGTTTGGTTCATAGGAATAGGGGTTTAGAATTGGAATCGGAATGGGCTATTCCAATTCCAACTTTTTGGTTGGGTAGAATTGGAATCCCATTCCCATTCCTGCTGGAATGGCATTCCCCCATTTGAGGGAATGGCCATTCCCTACCCCCTCCCTTGGAATGAAATCCCATTCCTGCGTATTCTAATTCTCATTACCATTCCTATATGAACCAAACAGACTATAGGAATAGACCATTCTGATTCTGATTCTAAAAGATTTTCATTCCAATTCCGATTCCAACTGCAAACCAAATGGACCCTTAGAACTTCAGTGACTAGAGTACACTAATCCACTCTGAATGTCGAAAAGCATGCTTTTGGAGGATGAGTGCATTTTGAAGATATCAACAAATCAGGATCTCCTGTCCACATCTATCCACATAACATCACAGTCACACATGGAGAACATCTCATCCTCTTACATGGTATTATGCAGGAGGAGATGTTTCCAATTCACGGGGATAATGTGTTGTGGGTAGATGTGGGCATAGTTCTCGTGGGCAGGTGATCCGGAGTCCATTGATGCATGGTGAATGGGCGAATGGACCTCCATTGATGGGCCTTCAAAGGCTTCTCAATGCATCAACTATTTCTGACAAGGAACTTCAGCCGTCATTAGGCATTATTAACTTATTGTTATAGTCTTATAGATGGTCCATTGGCAGGCTCAGGCGGGTTTTTTTCCTAAATATGTTTTTATTTTATTTTATTTTTTTATTTAACTGAAGAGTAACTCAGTTGGTACGTTGGATGATTTGTCCCAGCGGAGATGCGGCTTTGAGTCCCGCTATCATCATAACTGAAGAGTAACTCAGTTGGTATCGTTTGAGTCTTCGAACGATACGTATCAACCGATACAGGCTGATACGCGTTGATACTTTAAACCTTGGGTCCGAATGGCTGATTTATCAATAGTTAAACAGACCACTTGGATCGTGAGTGGACATCATAAAGAATAAAGATACTATTATAGATGGGCTCTTTCTGGACCTATGCAAGGCGTTTTCCAAAGGCTTAAACAAAACATTTGTTCATTGTGTTATGTTTTGGGTAGGATATTTTGGCCTTATACATAAATAGATGGGCCCCCGATGGGCCCAACACGAATTTCAGACTAAGTTCACTAGATATTTATCAATAGATGGGTACTTGAGTGCATATGCTTTTTGGGAGGATTGGGTTATTATTTTAGGCTTATACGTAAATAGATGGGCACTTAAGTGCATATCTCTTTCTTTTGGGCCTGCGCTAACTTGGCTTTTATATAGAATAGATACATAGGCCCTACGTGGGCCAAAGGCAGGCTTATTTGTCAAAACCATGAATTTTAAACTGCCATCACTATACATTCCTCAAAATATGGGCCCTTGGTGGGCTGCATCAAGCTGTTTTGGTAAAGCCTAAACAAAAATAAAATGAACATGGGGCATCACTGGGCCTTCATAGTTATCGTTATACATGGACCCTTGGGGTACCCAACCAGGCTATTTTCGAAAGGGCTAAAATAGCAAAATTATTAAGCATGTTTTTACTTTTTTTGGCTGGGCTATTTTAGTCTTATTTATAAATTGATGGGCCCTTGGTGGGCTCAATATGGCTACTTTGTCAAGCGTTAAATAGGGCACTTGGGTGGTGACTGGGGATCATAAAGTTACTGTTATAGATGGGCCTTTGCCAGGCCTGTCAGAATGTTTTCTAAAGCCTTAACTAAAACATTTGTTCAGTATGTATGTTTTTTCTTGGGTAGCATATTCTGGCCTTATTCATAAATAGATGGGCCCCTTCTGGGCCCAACCAAGCTACTCTGTGAGGTTTTAAAAATCACTTAGCTTATGTTTGGTTTGAAGGAAAAGGTAGAGAAAGGAAGGAAAAGATAGGGAAATTAATACAAGGTTTGTATTAAAAAAATATTAAGTGTATATATTAATACAACGTTTTAGCTTGTTTGGTTTGTAAAGATTTTCCTACCTTTTTCTTCCTTTACCTACATTTTCCTTCAAACCAAACATAGCCTTAAAGAAACATTAAGTGTATATATATTTTTCTTGAGTAGCATATTTTTGGCTTATTTAAAAATAGAAATAGGATTTTTTGGCCGAGGTGGGTCGTTTTGGGCTTATACATAAATAGATGGGCACTTAAATACGCATCCTTTATTTTTTGGCTAGGCTAATTTGGGTAATACATAGATGCATAGGCCCTACGTGAGCCAAAGGCAGCCTGATTGTCAAACCCACGAGTTTCAAACTGCAAACACTATATATTCCTCAAAACACGAGTCCTTTGTGGGCCCCATTAAGCTGTTCTGGAAAAGCCTAAGCAAACATCAAGTGCATTTTTTTCCTTGGCCTGACCTATTTTGGACTTATTTATAAATAGATGGACCCTCAGTGGGCTCCGGATCTCCTGCTCACGCCTACCCACAATATACTACCCCCAATGAATTAGGAATATTTCCTCCTGTATAATACTATGTAGAGGATGAGATGTTCTCCATATGTGACTGCGATAAATATGAGCAAGATTTTCATGGGCAGGAGATCCGGACTCCCCTCAGTGGGCCTAGGGACAGTGATTTTGGCCAGTCTATTTTGCCAAGGCTTAAACAAACAGTCAAACACTAGGTGAAATACCAAAAAAAAAAAACAAAAATTAAGTGCAGATGTTCTTTTTTTTTCTTGTCTAAGTTATTTTGATCTAATTTATAAATAGATGGGCCCTTCCTGGGCCAAGCTAGGGTGATTTGAAGGCATACAACATGCCGAGTGCATGGGCCTCCACTAACTTACCAGTCCGTCTTCAAAGATTTGTCAAATTGGGATGATCATCTTTGGCCTTATTCATAAATAGATTTATTTAGGGATGGCAATTTCTATCCAATCTGGTGGGAATTCGCCCCTACTTGCCTCGATGGGGTGGTTTTTTTTTGTTTGAAGGACGGGTTTTGGGTAGGGTATGGTATTAGGCTAAATCCGATCCTCTCCAACCCACATATTGTTGGAAAGTATATAAACTTTATATATTAGGTATTGAATTTAGCGATATTTTGAATTTTATGTGAAGTATAATTGATAGCTTGTGTGCTTTTTAGATGTCTTAATCAAATAATTGGAAATTTTGTTATGTTGTTTGTGCTATTTTATTTATTTTTTGCTTATATATAACAAAAAATAATAGAAAGTTAGATGCAGTCTCTAAATCCAATCCCCCTACCCTTGAATGCGTGGAGGATAGGGTTTGGGAGGGTTTTGCATTTTCATGTGTGGGGATGGTTTGGATTCTCAAAATCCAACCCGCTATGGGTTTTGGGGTAGGTACAAGTTGGAAGGTTTAGGAAGGAAGATTTACAAAACCCACCTCATTGCCATCCCTATTCTTGTTATGAGTTGTTCTATTGTTTTACTTTTTTTTTCCTTTATCCCTTGGCTTGCCTTATTCTTGGTCTATTTTTCAAATCTTGAGGGGGGGGGGGGGAGTTGTCAATGGGATTTTGGTCATCATTGACCGAGATACCTATGTTTCAAATTTTAGTTTATTTTGTTGACTGCAGTACAAATGAAGTAAATTAAGACATGAAGCAAAATAAAGTAAAACCTAAAACAAAGTCAAACGAGAATTTGCTTTTTTTCATTTGTACTCCCATGCATTTGTACTAGTGCAAATAAAATTGCATTGCCACCAAACACAACCTAAGTAAATGTGTAAAACCAATTTCGAACCAAACCCTATATGGTGAATAGGACTGTTGGGTCCAACAAAATTACCAGAAATAAAGAGAAAAATAGCTATTTTTATGGTGAAAGAAAAAAATAGGTACTAAACTAGGGCTATCTTTAATACACAACTGGGACTTTGTAATATGGCAATAGTGGCCCATTCAAGTTTTAGGCTCAGTTTAGAAAGAGTATAAATGCAAATATGTACAATATAAATACATACAAAATAATACAAAATATAAGGTTTGTACTCTACATATTAAGCTCAGTTTGGAAGGAGTACAAATACAAATATATGCAGTATAAATACATACAAAATAATACAAAACACAAAACTTTGCACTCACATATTTGTATTTGTACTCCTTTCAAACGGAGCCTTAGGCTCAATTTGGAAGGAGTACAAATGCAAATATGTAGAGTGCAAAACCTTATATTTTGTATTATTTTATATGTACTTGCACTGTACATATTTGCATTTGTACTCGTTCCAAACGGAGTCTTAGGCTGTGTTTGGTTTCAGTGTAAATTTATTTGCACCGATGCAAAATTATGGCAGTGCAAATGTTTTGAGTGTAAATTTTGATTTATTTTTTGTTTCGAATTTTACCTTACTTTGTTTGGTTGCAATAAAAATAAAGTAAAATAAGACAAAGAAAAATTAAGTAAAATCCAAAACAAAATTAAAACGAATTTTGTATTTTTTTCATTTGTACTTCCATACATTTGTACTAGAGCAAATAAAATTGTACTGCAACCAAACACAGCCTTAGGAACAACCAAAGCCAAGCTGAACGCAAATAAGGCTCTGTTTGTGATGGCTTTTGCGTTTGGATTGAACTGCTACAAAAAAGTTGCTCATGTTGAGTTAGTTGAGTACCCATGTGTGTTCCGGATAAGTTACCCGGGGTAAAGTTGCATTACAATGGTTTGGGTTTCCGGCTTTTCACCAAACACAACTTCTTGTCTTCTTCCATTTTTGTATGGGGCCCAGACCCAACTCAGAATATCAGAAGCCACGTCCTGAAAGCTATCCCAAACAGACACTAAAATCGGGACAAATAATCCAGATCCAGACCTTTATAATTGGGAAAGTTTGTTTTAGGTTTGTGGGGCCTACATGGCTTTTAACATCATCCTCTCAAATGTGGTAAGTTTTAGACCAATAGATTATTGCCACGTTTCGCTACTATCACAGCCTTCACAGGCCATTGCTTACTTGACAAAAAAAGGAGAAAATAACAACCAAACAAATCTTTTTTTAAATCAGTACAGCCAAAAACGGCCATAATTTTCATAAAAAGAATGAAGTGCGTGATTAGTTGGCAGGAATCTTACCACGTCCGAAGTTAATAGGAATCTTGCCACGTCAGCGAGTTAATTTGGGTTGCCAGCTCGTGGAGAACTCTCCGTCTCTATCTACCAAACCGTTTTCCGGAACGAGGCGAGACATATCCATGCAGCCAAACAAGACCCTTGAAAAACCACTCGTGAGAAACTGTTCAGTCTGCACGTACGCATTTGAGAGGGAGAAAATAGAGGGCTTTTGGAACGACATTTTCTTACCTGAAATTTAACGGAAAACTTCAGACAGAAGGAAGAATAAAGGTGCTCGGCGAGAGACACAGAGATAGAGAGAGAACGCGATAAAAGAGAAAAGCTCTCTGCAACTAAAACCGAAAGAATCAAAAGGAAAAAACCCTAATCATCGAAGAAGTATTTTAATCGATCGTACGTAGATTCATGGCGGAACAGGGCACTTCGGCCGATTCATACATTGGTAGCCTCATCAGCTTGACATCCAAGTATGAGATTCGCTACGAGGGCGTTCTCTACAGCATTAACACCGAAGAGTCCACCATAGGATTACAGAATGGTACGTCCGGGGATGCCCGTCTCGTTCTCGTTGCATTTCTTTGAGAATCCTTGCAAGGCTTTGCTTTACGAATTCCGTGATCGAAAGCGGATTTGGGTACAATGTGTTTGATTTTGATTGATAATGCGGTGCTAAAGAATTCATTGCCTGTGACTAGAGTCGCTTACAATGCAATCTTTCTGTTGTTTCCTTGGGATTCTGATGTTCTTTTTTTCTAAATAGGTTACTAAGATTTTGCCATTTTAAAGAAAATTCTGCGCCTTTAGCTGAAGTAGAAACGCCGAAGAGTGGCGACAAAATTGAAGGAAGCGGCTATTAGAAGCATCTTTTATTGTTTAAAATATAATATATTTCTGTATTCGGGATTTTATGTTTTCTTTAATGCTTTTTTTAATGTTAAATGGAATCAGTATCAATTGTAGGCGTCTAAGATGCTTCGTTGCACGTGGTAGCAGAAGAAAAAGGGAAAAGCAGAGATGTCACTGGCACTGTTGTGGAAAAAAGAAATGGAAAAATAGAAAATAAAATCAAGAGCATATATTCTTTTGTGAACGAAGGAAGGATAAAACAAATGATGGTACTTTTCAATTGTATGGAGTCATGTCTGCTCCTTATGGAATATAGCTTCTTAAGATAATGCAAGTTATTAAATGATCAGTCAACATAAGAAGGATTGAACTATCTAAAGAGAAACTATGGTGTCCTTTTTTAATAGATTGAGAAGGTAGAATAATTAGAACAATATTCTGTTCTACTCCTAGGGCTGTCAAACTTGATAGTCATCAAAAGAGTGAAAGATGAGTCCATATCTTCTCCTTGTATTCTTTTATGGACCTTCCTGTGTTGGGAATTTGTTGGAATATATATAGCTTCATGAGATATTTATTAACAATCAATGAAGTTGCTATTTGTAAGGTGTTAGTAAGGATTTCATTCACCAAGTATGGTCTGTAATGTGCACATAATGTCAAAACCACAATTCCAGCACAACATTATATATCACAGTTCAAAGACTTGTAAGGGCCCATTACTTAACAATTGATATGGAACAACAGAGCAGAATGTTAGAACGGGATTCATTTAATCAGTCCTATATATTTGGGGCAAGGTTTAGTTGAGTTGACTTGAGAGTTCACAGACTTATAAGATGTAATCATAGAGTATTACATGTTTGGAAGGAGTCCATCTCTTACACATCATTTACCCTAGAATCAAGTGAGTTATGAGTTGCACATTGTCATCTGACCATTTTACCATATTAATATATATTAGCTATTATTACTGAGCACTTTGGAAAGAAGGTTTCTGAGAGTGATCACTTCATGCTAGAAAATGCTAAAGGTTAGGGCCATCTCTAGTCTACCCCTCCCAATACCCCAGATAGCCATTAGCCAGGAACAACATTGGTTAAAGACCCTCTTTGATTGATTTTCTATCTGAGAAGAAAGGAATGCCAGGTTTCAATGGATCATGTTGGCTTATCTTAAGCCATTTTTTTTTTGATCAATAGCTTAGCTTAAGCCATCAATTATGTGATTGTTGCTAGAGTCACACATTAGGCTAAGGTGTTGGAAAGATCCCATGGGATCATGTGGATTCATTTGTTTCAGATTGATGTTCTGTATAAAGATGTACTTCCACTGGTTGAACTTGTGTAGATATTCCTTGATCAAGTAGACATCATTGAACTGTACTTTGGTTGGTTTTCTATATGAAATTTGGGACCATTAGGCATTGAGGGAATCTTAAGAAGAAGAGCAAATGTGGGATGTATAATGAACTTATTGGCAGGTCAAACTGTTGCAATGTCCATAGGGAAGACTGAGAAGTGCTGGCAGGGAAGCTGTAAGGCAAGGCTTATGGAGTTTTAGTGCACCATTTAAGTTTCAGGGGTAAAAGAACAAAAGGGAAATCCTACTGAACCAAGATATATCTATTCATACTTTTATAAATAAGGAGGAAAAATACAGGGGAAGAAGAGAGAAGAAGGGAAGAACAATAACCATCACTGAATCAGCACTAGCAAGGTGTGTTGTTGGCATCACCATTAATAATAGAGTAGTTTCAGTCTTTCAGGCATCAACATCTTGTCCATTGAAGGATTCCTTCCCCAACTCGGAAAATCTGTGCAACATGATTTGTAAATGGAACTTTATTTTGTTGTCTTAATATAACTAGTGAAGTGCATCTTTGGCAAGAGCATGGGAATGAGCTTTAAATGCAATGCTAATCATCCTACAACTATGAATTATAGTACTCTCATGGATTACTATTTTCTATTTTCACTTTCTAATCCCAGGCCCAACTTTTACAAGGACTACACTCAACCTTAAATTGGAAAAAGGGTGGTTTTTGGGATTTATGCATTTCACAACTTACCTATTTCACCATGTTGTAACATCTATTTGATGCAGAATTGGGAATGTATCATGTTTGGTTAAGTTGATTATTCATGCAGAAATGTTCCTTTAATGATTTGGGAAGAAATCTGGGAAGATGGATTGTCCTTGAATTTCCATTTTGACATTTCTTGAGTCACCATTCTGATCTGGTCTATTGAAAGTAAAAAGGGCTGACCGATTTTCTGAGGACCATATCTTTATTTATAATAAATTTATTAATAAAGTTAAATCAGTTTAAAACACTCAATCAGCATATGTCCTCCAGCAAACATGTTTTTCAATGAGGTGATGCATAGAGTGGCGTCTTCCTGATTCATGGCGAAATGCATCCCTCCAAGACACCCACTAAGTTTCCTTGTTTAAATTTAAAACTACTTATGCAGTAAACATATATCACAGAATCACTACAGATGAGAAACCTGAAGATTATTATAAGTGATAACTTGAAATGCACTAAAAGTGGTAATTGAGTAATACCATGTACGGTTTGTAAAATAAATCCCTAAGGTTACAATCTACAAATTCCTAATTTGTATAAATGTACCCATAAAAGGAATTAGAGTTACTGAAAAAAGGCCATTACCCAATGCTGGTGCTGCCTTATGGGGTCTTAGGAGGTAGTGAGGTACGCATGATCTAATTCAGATCTGGATCTGCAGAATCCCTATTAAATGTGTTGTCCCTGTTGTAGCGAAGTTTTTCTAACTAATACCTTACTTAGTTTTCTTATCTGTATGCATGCAAATAGTTGATTTCTATTTCCTCTTCTCTCGCTTTGTCCTTGCAATCTCTAATTAAACTTTGAATGTTACATGGTGGTATTATATTATTCTGTATTTCTGTAGGCTCTCAATGATTAGCTTGGAGTCTCCTATTCATATCTTCTTTGCTCCTGTTTTCTTTACCATTATGTGTGCCTCCTTTGCTGCCCAAGCTTCTGTCATGTTTATCGAGGTGATGTCAACGTGCTTAGGCGTTTTGGTGATTATCTGCCCCAATGATCCCTTGCAATGCATTCTAATGTGGTTTGGCCATCATTGTTCCTCCTGATGTGTCAAAGTTGATTGTTATTTGATCACTTGGTGGTTTCTATTTAACCCTTACCTGACCTTTCTACTTTTATTTAATGCCATTATTGGAGTTCATAAAATTCCTTATACTTTGTTGTTGCCTTTTTGTATTGTTTGAGATGGACTCAATTCCGTATCGTTGAAGGTCCTCCAATTTTTGTTCTTCCAAATTGCCCATAGTAGGACCACCACCTTTTCTGTTAGGGAGAGAGAGAGAGAGATTACAATTCTGTTATACCAGCCTCTCTACTTGTCCAGTCCACTTGTCTAGTTTGTTATTTAGTTTGTTCTAGTGGTTGGCTGTTAATTCTGTTGTACCAACCTCTCCACTTGTCCAGTCCACTTGTCTAGTTTGTTATTTAGTTTGTTCTAGTGGTTGGCTGTTAGTTACATTCTTTAAAGGCTGGCGTGGCCTTTTCTTGTACACTTGTATTCCCTTTATTTGTGTCTCAACAGTCCCTCCTCCCTTGAAAGTGACCTTGCCCTCAAGGTCAAGATGTGGGAATCTATTCTGTAAATCCAAGTAAGGTTCCCAAGTTGCATCCTCAATTGGGAGACTTGACCATACCACCAATGCCTCTGGTTCAATGTGATTCCCTTTGCATATCCACCTGAAATCTGTTATTTGAGTGGGCTCAGTTTGAACTTGGCCATCTTCCGAGAATGATGGGAGGGTGGTTGTTGTTATTGCTCCTGTTTTTGGCCATTTCTTCAATAGGGATACATGGAATACAGGGTGTAATTTTGATGTTGCTGGGAGGTCAAGCATGTATGCCACCGACCCAATGCGTTCCACAATCCGAAATGGGCCGAAGTACCCTAGGGCTCAGTTTGTTCCACCGGTGGCCTGCTACTGAAACTTGCTTGTATGGTTGTAATTTAAGGAAGACTTGCTCCCCAATCTGGTGCTGGACAGGCCTATGCCTTCTGTTGTAGGAGTCTGCCATCCATTGTTGGGCTCGATGGAGGTAAGATTTGAGATCTTGTAACACCCTATCTCGCTGGAGGAGTTGGTCTTCTACTGCTGCTACTGCTGTAGACCCTTTCTCATAGGGGAGGTGGGTCCCGTCCATATAGAGCCCGGAAGGGAGTCATTCCTGSTGCACTATGATACATGGTATTGTATGACCATTCTGGCCAATGAAGCCACTTGAGCCACTGACGTGGCCTATCCCCTGCATAGCACCTTAGATAGGTTTCCAAACCCCTGTAGTCGAAAAAGTTCTGCCCAGAAACGACTCATAAAAATAGGGTCGCGGTCTGAGACAATAGAGTTAGGGGTACCATGCAGTCGTGCCAC
>NW_010729169.1:1247520-1262762 GCF_000365185.1 Nelumbo nucifera
GGTTCGAACTGAAAGAGTCAACTTGACTTCTCCCAGTTGGCCAGTAAGTATTTATATTATTATTAAAACATGACTGAAAAGACCTATGTGCCCTTAAGTTAAGAGCACATGTTTCAACACAACATTACAGATCAGCAACATCAATCAAGGTATAAAGACAGAAATACCCCTATGCTAACAAAAGGAATTGGAGAATCTTCAATGGAAAGAGTAGGCCTGTGCCGGAGATCATGGAATCCATCAAGATAAAGTTGCACATCGGGTAAAAACCTTGGAAAGCTTCCATGACATTTCCTTTAATGACGTTGGGATCATGGAAGGAAGTGGCAAATTCAGCTCAAGAGAAAGAAAGGATGGTTATGGAATGGAGACCACCAACACTCAATGCTGTCAAACTAACAGTGATTTAAAAGGTGCGCATGAGGAGTGCCTAGGCGCATTTTAGGGTAGTCGCCTCGCCTAAGTCCTAGGCGCAACACTTTCAAAAGGCGTACACCTGATGCACCTTGCGTCTTGGCCCAGACATGTGCCTTTTGAAAATTGTACGTTTTTTTTTTTTTTTGTTTTTTTGAGCCTAGTGGCTGGGCCGGGGGCTCCACCCTTGGACCTCGACCATGCCTCCCAGAACCCTCTATTTGCTAATGTTGTTCATTCATCTTAATAAAATATCTTCTTAAAAGGCAATTAAAATTATAATATCATTATCTTTTGTGTGAGAATTAAGAATTTAAGACCTGAAACATGGGCTTGTTTGGACTTTCCTCGAGGGGCGTGGCACAAAGGCGACTCGTAGGATCAGGAATGTAATATGTTTATGTATTTTAATTTTAGATAATGGGTTTTTTAAACCATTAATTTTAAAATTTAAGCGTATATTTCTTATTAATATTATGTTTAATATATATATTTTTGCATTTTTTTGAATTTTCTGATATATATATTTTTAGCATTTTTTTTTGTATTTTTGCGCCTTGTGCCTCTCGCCTTGGGTACAAATTGGCCGTTGCACCTTTTTTGCGCCTTGCGCTTTTAAAATACTGAACTAAACTTTGATGGAAGCTTTTTGGGAAATGAAGTAAGGGCTGGTTAGGTGGTGGTTTTCGTGATATAGAAGGTGGGATACTAGCACTTTACTCAGGTCCTGTAGAGTAAGGAGATCCACTAACAGCAGAATTATTGGCTCTGTTTCAAGGGCTGAAATTTGCAAGGCAGTTTGATTTTCAGTTGCTAGTAGTGGAAGGGGACTTTCAGGTGGTAATTTCCTGGACACAATTTCACAGCCAAACTCCTTGGGTCTATAGGCACAGGATCAGGGAAATTGAAAGCTTAACAAGGGAATTGAATGTTACGTTTAAATGGGTGAGAAAAACTGCAAATGGCATGGCAGATGCTTTCGCTAAACAGGGGGCAAATAGGCAGCAGTTATTTTGGGCTAAATTGTATGGCTGGGTATGGGGACTGCATTTTCTAGTTGTATTTGATTATCTCTATGGGTGTGGGTAACTTACCCACAGATTTGTAACCTCAAATTTGATATATTGTTTAATAATATTTACCTTTTTTGATAAAAAAGCCTCAATTTTTTTGGGTGAACTGTTAGCCAATTCTGTTTTATGAGTGGGCAATCCCTAAAGATGTGTATTTTTTCTTTAACTTCTTCTGTACAAATGCTGCATTCTGGTTTATTTTCAACCTCCTATTAACAAGCATTTTCTTTGTCAGAAATTTGCCATTTAGAATTATCCCGAGGAAAATCTTCAATATGGGATAACATTTGATTTTCCATATGTTAATTACTTCTATAGATTGCTCTTGTGGGGCTTCCATTGGATTTGGTCACTAAGCTTTTTTAACTGAGAAATTTCCTTTTGTATCTAGTTCTAGGCTCCACCACATTTTGTCTTCACCCTCTACCATTGGGATTGATGCATCTTGGATTTCTTTTTTGATGGAATCTGGCACTATATGCCCCATGGTGTTGAATTTCCATGTTCTGTCAGCAGCATTGTTTAAGTCCTTGACTTTGATATCTTGCCCATCTTACATGTATTCTGGTTATAATTGGGCTATTGGGTAACTGGTTGTCTATCCAGAAGGATCACAAGGAAAAAGAGAATATCTTGGCTGATAGCTTGGCTACAATGGAGAGGCTCAATATTATTGTGTACTTGTGTGTGTGTGTGTTTGGGTGTGGGGGGTGTTTAATCCGGGATGTCATTGTGTTATGTGCTATTTCATACTATTATGGTGCTTGATCTTTAGACTATACATGATTCCCTTTTCTTCAAAGGTTAAGGGGTTGCAGAATTTACTTTTTCATTTTATAGAATATTAATATATTCCCATTTCAACTAGCGAATGAGGTCTTGCCTTTGCTTTGATGAGAATGGCTTTCATATATGCTTTTCTATTTGTATCTATGTCCATGTTTGTTTGGTACTGTAGATTACAGATAATTTATGATTATGCAGGTTCGAGATGCCTATCTTTTCCATTTTTTTAAATATCCTGACTACATGGTTAAGACTTTTCCTTTGGGATCTATATGTTATAGCAATCCATTTTTATTTGACTTCAATTCTCTTTGTTGGGAGTTGGTGCCTCTTTTTTGTACTGCCTTTACTTGTTATCTAGAAGACTAATCAAATTGCCATTTCTTTTTTATACATTTTCCTTGAAGTTATTCATTATCTATAATATTTTTTTATTATGCCTGAAATAGACATTAAACAAACTGCTCTGCAATTTCCCATGATGAGTTGTGAATTTTAGTAAGCTACCATGCTGGATAAATTAATGAATTCTTGTAGCCTAAATTAATTTTGGTAGGTGCCATCTTTTTGGTCTTTACCTCCTATGTTGCTTGATTGCAGTCAGGTCATATGGAACTGAAGGACGAAAGAAAGACGGTCCACAGGTTCCTCCAAGTGATAAAGTATATGAATACATTCTGTTTCGAGGAAGTGATATCAAGGCGAGTGATGGATTTTTACATTGATGCATCAGTTTGAAATGCTGTTAACATGTTCTGGGACCTTCTGTTAACTGATTTTCAGTAGATTAAGTCTATTTGGATATAGCAGTTATTTTTTTCATTATCATCTTACTTTTGCATTCCCACATTTTTCTTTTTTCTGGAACCAAATCTGGACTTCTTTGTTTTTGAGGAATTACTAGCTTGAAATCAATGCTTTAAAATGCGGAGGGCTGACGTGAGGCATTCCACTACCTACAGGCATGAGACGTAGTTCAGAACATAAGAGGTGTAAGCCTCCTGAACACAAGGCGTAAGCCTCCTTAAGAGAATAGGGGGAATGAGGAGGAAGGAGGAGGAGGAAGAAGAATCTCATTTTTCTTTATTTTTAATAAAAATATTTTATATTAAGAAGAATGAAGATGCATAGCACTAGTTGAACATTTTGAACTAAGCAACGTCGCAACACCATCTCCCATTTAGAGACACCTTGCCCATCAACGATGACTGTGATAGAGTCATTTAGAACCCTAACTCTTGTGTCTCTCTCTACAGGGATGCCTAGCTGCATTGCATACATCTCCTACCCCTCATTAGTTTCTCAAATTTCCTATCTATCCTTTGGATTTTAATCACCAACAAGAGGTAGACAGGCAAATTGGCTAAGCTGGATCTAATTAGTGTGATTATCCCTCCAAAAGACAATTAAATTTCTTTCAAGAAGTAAGTCTCTTTTCAAATCTTTCTACAATTGGGTTCCAAAAATTTCCTTTATTAGGGTTATCTCCTAGAGGCAGTCCCAAGTAATTCAAAGGCCAATTGGACACCGCACACCAAAATATTTGCATACTCTACTACCTCACCCTCCCCCATGTTGATTCCCACTATACAACTTTTCTCAAAATTCATCTTTAGATTTGATATTTGCTAAAAAAGTTGTACAACAAGTTTCAAATTCCTAATCCATCTCAAATCACCTCCTTCACAAAAAAGTACCATGTCATCTACGAATTGTAAGTGGGTAATTGGTACCCCATCCCTACCAATTACTAAGTTCACTGAATTTGCTCTAGAAATTAGTCTCTCAAGGACATCTGCTACCAAGGTAAACAAGAAGGGAGGAAAAGGGTCTCCTTGTCTTATACTCCTCAAGGCTAGGAAAAAAAAATCCACCATTGTCCCATTTACCAAGATAGAATAATGGCATGTCCCAACACAACCCATCGCCCATTTGTGCACCACCTGTCTCCAAAACCAAAGCTTGCCATCACCTCCAACAGAAACGACCAATCCACCATATCATATGCTTTTTCTAAATCAAGCTTGCAAACCACTCCTTTCTTTCTTGACTTCTTGAAGCTTTACACTTTTATTTGCTATTGAAATTTGATCAACTACCTATCTCCCTTTGACAAAAGCTCATTGATTAGGTGCAATGATGAGAGGGAGGACTTTCCTAATCCTAAGAGACAACACCTTAACTATAAATTTGCAATTCGCCAAGATTATTGGTCTAAAGTCTCTTGGCTTGGATAATATCTCTCTTTTTAGGGATCAAAGCAATAAAACTAGAGTTCAGCTACGAATCAATTACTCCTTTCTTGTAAAACTCACCAAAAGCTAACAGTATGCCATCTTCTAGTTCTAGTATGTCCCAACGATTTTGATAAAATGCCATTGTAAAACCATCTGGCCCCAATGCTTTTGATCTATCCATAGAAAACACTGCTTCTTTTGTTTCCTCCAACTTAAACTTTCTTTCTAACCATTCCCTAGCCTAGGCTGCTTCTTATGATTCAGTCCTTGGGGGAGGTAACATCTCGTGCCTCTTCCTAGGCCGCTTGTATTTCTGATATTTGTTTCAATAAAATTACTCTCATTTATCAAAAAAAAAAAAAAAAACTTTCTTTCTAACCATTCCCTAGCCTCAGTTTCTAGTCTTGGCCACTCGGCCCACTCCATTCCTTCTACCCACACTTTGCCATTTAAGGGTCTTCTAAAAGTAGACTTAAAGTGATCCACAAAAGCCCCAACAATCTCATTCTATTAGGTTATATTTGAGCCCTTCTAGCTTTGAGATAAAACTTTTCCTCCTCCTACCATTTTCCACAATACGAAAAAAAATTCATATTCCTATCTCCTTCCTTTATCCATTTGTACCTTGAATTTTGCCTCCAACTTATTTCCTCCTTGTACATGATATCCTCCAATTGCTTTCTCAAAGTCCATCTTTGTTCCTTGTCTCCTTCCTCAAGAGTTCCCCTACCTTCCTTCAAGTCTAGCTCCGTGATTTGGTCAACCACAACTTGCTTCCTCTCTTCTAGCCTCCTAAAATCCAATAGATTCCACTCCTTAATTTTATCTTTCAGATATGAAGTTTCTTATTCAACCTCATTTCTTTCCATTTCACTCTAGGGTTACTTTCCACCAACAAATCCTTAACTTTTTTAATAAATCCCATTTGACATAGCCACATGTTTTCAAACCAAAAAGGAGATAACCCAATATTTCTCAATTCTCCCTTATAGATCACTATTGGCCAATGGACTTGCTGATGTATTAGCTATGTAAGGAGATCATGGGCAAGAGCTGAGTCCCCATGGAAACTCACTGGTTCAGCTAGTGATGTTTTAAGCAAATTATTCTTTTATACCATCAGTTACTGATTAAAAAAATTGTTGATGGTTGTTACTGATAAACAAGGTGTACTTTGTGGAGCAGTAGAGGTGAAAGTGCAAGATTCAATATTGATATGTAGATTTGGGTTTACTAGAAGCTTGGAATTCACTTTCCTTGGGAACTGGGTTTGAGATTTGGAGGGAGAGTTTCTGCTATGTTTAGGTCATCTGTTTCTTGTGTGTCTTTCATAAGTACTTTGCTGTCTCATTTATAAAATAAGGTGAAAGCTAAAAGTGACCTAAGCATATGCACCATATACCATTGACCATATGTAACATAATGAAGTCTTCAACTTTCTAATAGCCTGTAATTATCAAAATAAATAAATAAAATTCTAATAGCCTCTTCCTCTTTTTTGGCTTGCCATATTGGAATAGCTTTCTTTCCCATGAATTTGCAGTGGGATTTGTACTAAGACATAGGAGTGCACCTTAGGTACTGAATTTGAAGAATTTCCACTGCATCAGGTCCAGGCCCTTGGACTGGGGTCCCTCAAAATTTAAGAAATGCTCAACCCAAATCTATCTATGTTGCACCCCTAGTAAGACATGATTAACTTTATTGGGTTATATCCCTTAATACATATCATTTTTGCCTCTTTCAAAAAGGAAAAAAAACATGATTGGCTTAAACATTGGTGGTTCTTTTGTTCATGCATTCTCATTTAAATTTTATGAGAACAATGCATTTTAACTATGAAACATAATAATTGTCTGTGATTTCAGGATTTGCAAGTTAAATCTTCCCCACCTGTTCGTGCAGAACAGATGGACAATGATCCTGCTATTATTCAGGTAGTTATGTTACTGTTAAATGATAAAAACATACATTATCAATTAAATGTTTCTTTTCATTTTGTGAGATGCCCTTATCGGTTCTTTTCTTTTACTCTGCAGTCACGTTATGTCTATGGACCATCATCTTCTTCAGCATCAGCTTCAACTGGAGGTGGAACACGGACAGATTTGAGCTCCCAAGGAGAATCTTCGGCCTCGGCCTTCCCCAGGACAGCCTGTCCAACTGCATTGTCTTCTTCATATCATAATCAAACCCACTTTGATTCATGGGCTTCTTCTTCTTCTTCTTCTACTCAACATACAAATGGGTCATCTCTTTCCATGCCGATGTACTGGCAAGGGTATTATGGGTCATTAAATAACCTTTCACATACTCAACCTCAATCTATGCCTTCTCAGTCACCTTCTACAATGTCTGATCCATTGATGCTGCAGAATAAGTTGCAATATCCTGAACTTCAGGTACCCTTGAGCACAGGAGTGGCAAAACCTGTACCTCCACTTATCCCTACATCAGGATCAGCTCCTTCAAATCTTTCTCCCACTCTGACTCCACAATTTTCTACTTCCCCTACTGACAAATCATCTTTGTCCATTAAGGCATCTCTTCCATCTCATGCTTCATCTATCACCGGTAATCTACTAACTGCTCAGGATATAAGTGGGGTCCCAGCTTCAACATTTTCAAATGCCATGTCTGCCCAATCATCTAACACTTCTGTTCAATCCTTGCCCTACTCTGCCTCTTCTGCTTCTGGTTCTACTTCTGGTTCTTTACTAACAAAACCTTTTACTTTGTTAACTCCCGATCAGTTGGCACAGCCTGGGCCACTTGTGCCTTCAACGTCCCAGAAACTATATCCTGAGCAGAAAATTGAGGGTTTGATAACCATGGCATCAAAACCTTTATCCCCAGTTTCTTCTTCACCACTTCAAGAACCATTATTGCCTCTGCCTCTCTCTCCACAACAGGTTAGACAATGTGATTACCTCTCTTTACAAAAAAGTAAATGTTGTCTTTTGATGTGAAATTCATGATCGATTCCCTATTTGATTGATTATTCACTGATGTGTTTCTTCTATATATAATGTCACTCTTGGCAATTTGTTGCTTTATAAGATACTTCAAGTTATATGTTATCAAATTAGCCTTCCAAAATTGTTGGTTCCTCTGTAATACTTGTTTATGTTATTTTTCTAGGGTATTTAAATAACTATATGAGTCTTCATAATAAACAGAAAATGTTGGCAAGTTCTAAAGATGTTGCAAAGAAGAGGAGACAAAGGGGTAAAAGAAAAAAAAGAAAGCAAACATGAATGGATATCATATAAAACCACTAATCAACTTTAGTAGCAAACAGTTGAGGCTTTAAAACATGCCTAGGCCTTTTTACTGTCAAGACTTCAAGATATGGTACCTAGGTGATGATTGTGTGCAGAAGTATATATAATTGAATCTTGGAGAAACAAAGATTTTGTTTCCTTTGCTAGGGTTCACTACTTGAATAAAAGCATGAATCCTTAGACCTTTCTTAATACTTACCATATCCTTTTGGGCTTCAGCCTAGCTCTTTTGAATTTCTCACCTTGATTCAGATAACTCCTTTCTAGTGCAGTAGGTCCCTTTATTATAATTTTTTTTATGCACATGTGAACTATCCTAGTTGATTTATAAGGGCCTTCCCTTCTCTAGTCCCCACGAATGTGCTCATGTCTAATACTATCCATTATCCAATGTACTCTTCTCTTTCATCCATTTCAAAAATCCTTTTCTCCATTGTGTTTTTTCTCTTCGTTGCCTAAATTTTTTCTATTTCTTTCCCTTGTTATACAACATGCTGGCCTTATTCTTTGATAGATTGGAAAGAAATATCAGTAAAAGAAAAAGAGAGTATACAAGTAAAATATGTTTACACCAAAGACTCTGATACATTGATACCCAGATATTTGTACATAAGTGCCATGTCATGTCAGATATTTCAATTTTTATTGTAAATCCTATGCCTGACAAGTTATCCAACAATAGCTGATTTAATAATCAGATTTTTTTTTGATAAATGATAGAAATTTTATTAGAACATAATTATCACAAGATTACAGAGTACAACCAGCGGAGGCGAGAGATGCAGCCCCAGCCATATAAACGGATTACAACTGAGCTCAGAATAATTCAGACTTATGCACCCCCTGTTTTGCAAAGAAATCAGCCATCCCGTTACTGACTGCCTTTCCCATTGGACTGAAATTTTCATATCTCTGACCGGTCACTTAAATATTTTCGTATATTCTTTGTATTTCCAAATTACAGTTTCAGGTTCCTTCAACCATCCTATTACCAGTTAAGAGTCACCTTCAGTTAACAGCCTATCATAATTTAAAGTTTAAATCTCTAGCAATCTGTACTCCTTGCAGGACAGCTTGGAGCTCTGCAAAAACCGAGTCCCCTACTCCAACTGGACCTGAGAACACAGCAACAACTTGACCTTCATAGTTTCTAAAAACTCCCCCTATACCAGTGGCCAGCCGGGCCTGGGTTCCCTAGGCTGCTGCCATCAAAGTTCAGTTTGATGAATCCTTCATCCGGTGGTTTCCAGCCCATAACAGGTTTAACCCTTGTAGCAGAACTTCTAGCTACAGCTTCCAAATTTCTCCGCATGTGACATATCATCGAAGGAGAAATCAGAAAATAACTTTAGGGACTTGGCCCACATTAAAGCTCTATATAAGATGCAATCCAGAACTGCTTCCTTATTTCTTTCTTTATCATTGAACACTGCCATTCCTTTCCTCCCACACTGTCTAAATCAGTGCAGCCCTGATACATCTCCGCAGAATTTTACCCCTTCTCTTTGCCCAACCGAACTACTCTAGGCTTTCTAAGAATCACATAATCTAGGATCACCTTAGGATTGTTGCATCACAGTAGAAAGTTTGCAGCAGCAAAACAGTGAAAAATTCTTAATTCCATTACCTTTTTTCTTCTTTTTTCTGCTAAACTTCTTAATCCCATCTATAACTTCTTTTTGGCTCATGCTATGATTATTTTGTTTTATTGGTAACAATTGAAAGTATTTATTGCAAAGAATGAATGAAGACAGGCTTATCTAATGTCAACAAGCATGTCCAATGTACAAGGAGGAATAGATGCCCTTGAAAAAGGATACGCTTTTATGGCAAGGTAGATGAACAAACGGCAAGGTAGAAAGGTCGGAGCCTTCGCCCGGACTAAGTGAGTTTCAGAAGGAAAGAATAGCAGAGGAACAGTCAAGGCAGAAGAAGTTGGGAAAGTTGGGTGGTCTAAGGGGATGCAAAACCTGAGAAATGGGCGGAGGCACCAAGCTGAAACATATGCAGAAGCTGTCAACAGCTCTTTATGGTCGGAAGAAGGATCGACGGAGGTTAGTGCAGATAAAGCTGGCCTGTACATGGTAACAGGGGAAGTGGAGAATGAGAAGAGAAGCCAAGAAAACATCATGAGATCTTTGGAGGAGATTAAACAATGGGCCATCTGGAGATGGAAACTGAAAGGGGGACTGAGAATCCGAAGGTTACTGGATGCCAAGCTTCTTTTCATCTTTGTGAGTGAGGAGGAAGCCAAGAAAACTTGGTGCCTGGGAGACAGGAAGTTTGAAGGGGAGTTACTTCGTCTGGTGCCTTGGGACATGGGATGTTTAGCCTGGAATGAAGGGGAAAGGAAAGATTTCTAGGAGAGAGTTTTTGGCCTACCTTTGCACCTCTAGAGTATGAGTTTAGTAGAGAAAATCAGAGATGTCTGCGGGGGTTACCTTGAGATGGACGATTCTAACCAGGCTAAAGAAACAACGGAGTGGATTAGGATCAAGGTAAAATGGAAAGGGTACCCGCCGAAATCCATTAGAATAAAGGATGGGGTCCCAATGGTAGAGGCAAGTATATGGATGGAGATCCCACCTGTTCGTGTTGACAACTAGACAGTCCGTTCCTTGTTAGTGCAGCAGAATAGGAGTGGATCGACAAAGTTAGGGCGGGATCAAATATTTCTGCAGAAGTGGGGAGAAGACTAAAGGGGAAGGAGATCTGGTCGGAGGAGGAAGCAGGGGGGTTGGTTGTCGCCAGAGAAGGAGGAGGTGCAATGCTGAACACCACAGTGGAGTGTTTGGATACTTAGTCGAGTAAACCCAGAGCTGATGTGGTGGAACCGGGCAGCTTGATGTCTGATGAAGCTGGGAAGACAGTTGATGCTCCTTGTCAACCTGGACAGTTGACAGCTTGTGGTGTTCAAATTTCAAATGAGGACCGCCTAGTGGAAAGGGTAGCAACCCATTGTATCCAACCTTTAGCTGGGATGGGAGTAGGTTTTTTTTTTTTTTGGTAGAGTAAGGGTGAGCTACACAAGCCTGGGGGTAGCTCTTCCCCATAATTTGCACCAACAAATGAACTCTAGCGGCTTAGGAAGCACAGGGAGAGAATTGCTAACAAGAGCATCTGATTCGAGAGCATGTTTCGCCAACCAATCAGCTGCTTGGTTACCTTCATGAAAGGCATGAGAGAAAAAGACACCACAGTCCAGCAACTCCACCAGTTTGAAGCATTCACCAATGATAGTCCGAATTCTCCATGGCGGGTCAAAGCGTCTTCTTAATGCAGGAAATGACGATGAGCGAGTCACCCTCAATGTAAATGGATTGATCTCTGAAGTTAAAAGCCATATTGAGGGCTTCCCAAGCAGCCCACGCCTCAACAAGATTTATCGATGCCTCCCCGATAGGACAAGCTTTCAGATCCAAGACTTCCCCAAGGGAGTTCCTGGCAATACACGCAACAGTACAACGACCCCCACTATTACGGGAAGCATCAAAATTGATTTTGATAACCCCTGGTTTTGGGTTCCTCCAATAAACTGAGTTCCAAACTCTTTTATCGATCTTGGCCCTTGTCGCGCTGTTACAAATCTCCAGTTGGTTGTAGAAGATTGAGCTTTATCAATGATCCCAACTGGAGTGATGTTGTTATTAAAAGTTTTCTCATTTCTATTCTTCCACAAGAACCATAGAATAATGCTTGCTTTTTCTCTGCTTAACTGAGTTACATGGTTGCTAATCATGTTAGACCACCAACTATTAATAGAAATTTCATTGTCCATTTGGTTCACAATGTCTTGGCCCACTAGCCTCCAAACTTGTTTTGCAGTCATGCAATTTTTGAAAATGTGATCAATGTTTTCGTTATCTCCACAAAAGTTACATGCCTCATTTATGGTCATACCCCTCTTTCTAAGGAGGTCTTTGGACGGCAGTTTTTATGATTAAGGAGCAGGAACATGAAGATTCTTATCTTGGGGGGGGGACATTGAGGCCCCAAATAGTGTTTAGGAAGCCTTCGTGCTGCACTTGCACATTATCCCTAACACAAGCTTCTTTGTACGCTGATCTTATAGTGAAATTCCCCTTAGGGTTGGGTCTCCAAATGATTTCATCTTCTTTTGCATTCGAAGGGATGAAAATCATTTTTATCTTGTTCCAAATCAGCTTTGGGACCATTTTGCAGATTTGATCTTCCTTCCAAATCATTCTATCATGATCAATACAGTCACTAACTTTTAAGATCTTCATTAGCAAGAGTGTCCTTGAAAATCCCACGGGGGGGGGGGGGAGAGATGGACCAAAGGAAGCTTTGCGATAAGGGGGTAGCAGGGAATCAAGCCTTGTAGTGCTGGCGTTGGACCACCTAACCCAAATCGATTCCCTTAGCCGTCGCAAGGACCAATCAACCCAACTAAACTATAGTTCTCACTTCCTGTCCTCCTTTTATTCCTACTGTTAATCCCCTTCCCCAAACCTATAGTTCTCCAAAGTGGGGTTTGGGAACCAAGGAGGGAGTTGAAGCAATAGGCGACAACCAACAGGAGCAGTTTCTTGGGAGGCAACTCTTCTCCCTGATGACAGAAGAGAGACCCAACAATGATCATAGTGCAGAAAGTTTGGGCAGCCAGTTGACAGAGACAGAGACGACGGGGATGGTACAAAGACTGGTTAGGGAAAGGAATGACGGCGTAAGTAGGGTGGTTGACAGGGGGAAGGTGGAGAAGGTGGGTTGGGTGAGTCGAACCCCAATGTCGAAGTGTTGGAGGTAAGCCCTTTCGCCCTAATACCTACAGAATGGCCGTTAGTGTGGGAGGCTTCAACAAGCTGTTTTGGGAGTAAGTCACAAAACAAGAGTTTGGAATTGGCTCTTATAGCTGGTGCGCCAACCCCAGAACCGTCATCTTGGGTGTTATTGAAGTTTTTGGAGTTTGGGACGTTCCTGGGGGTCTCAATGAAAGGCATGGAGGAAGAAACATTAAATTTTCTAATGGGGGTGGAGAAGAAAACCTTAGAGGAGAAAGGGAAAAAGGGAAGACAGACTTAGAGGAATTGTTTAGGCTGGCTTGGGGACTGAGCGATAAGGCAAGTTGGTGTCAAAGGAAGGCAAAGAGAGGGAAATAAGGGAAGAAGTTCTCTATAACAGAGGACGGAGGTTACAGGTTTTTTCTATCTGGTGATTTTCTTAACCGTGAAATTAGTATCCTGGAACATGTGAGGTTTGAACTCAGGTCGCCGGAGGATGGTTGCGGGTTCGGTGGTGAGGTCCTGGAAGGTAGACATTCTTTTCTTGCAAGAAACAAAAATGGAGGTGGTGGAAGCTCAAATCATTAGAAGCATTTGGGGAGACCGGAGTTGTGTTACCGGCTGAAGGTATAGCTGGGGGTGTGGTGGTGATTTGGGACATTGATACAGTGAAGGTAAAAGTCCCAGAAGTGGGGCTTTTCTCAATTTCAATTTGGTGAGCGCTATAGAGGAAGGCTGGGGTTTTTTCGTTACTGCAGTTTATGGTCCAAATGAGAGCAGTTTGAGGGATCTCTTTTGGGTAGAACAAGATGGCATGAGACAAAAATGGGATTCTCCTTGGGTGGTAGGAGGCGACTTCAATACGATCCGGTTTTCTTATGAGAAGAAAGGGGGTTCCAGGCCGAATAGGGGTATGAGAGGTTTTGCTCATGGAAAGGTGGGAGTTAATGGATTTACCTCTGCTGGGTGCTAAATATACCTAGACAAATAATCAAGAAGAGGCAACGTTAGTGAATCTGGATCGTTTTGTAGTCTCCCCGAAGTGGGAAGATAAATTCCCAAATCTATGCCTCGAGGCATTGCCTAGGCCACTTTCAGACCATGCACTAATTTGTCTAGATTGCAAAGGGGTCCAATGTAAAAGTTCCCCTTTCAGATTTGAAAACTTTTGAGCAGGAAGAAGGTTTTGTGGAGAAGTTAAGGGGATAGTGGGAGGAAACACAAGTGGTGGGGACAGCAAGTCACAGATTCAGCAAAAAACTAATAAGTCCTAAAAGAGAAGATAAAAAGGTGGAGGAATGAAGACTTTAAGGGGCTGGATCAGAAGAAAAAGAGAGTGCCTAGAAGTAATACATGAAATAGACAGAGCTGAAGAGGTCTTTTATCCCAAGAAGACAGGAGGAAAAGATTAAATGCGAAGACAACTTTCGACAAGATAGCTTTCCAGGAAGAAGTGAAATGGAGGCAAAGAGCCAAGTGCTTATGGTTAAAAGGAGATAACAATACAAAATTTTTTCACAAAATGGCAACAGCTAGAAGAAGGGAAAACGGGGAAGTGATGGAAGAAGAAGACAGAATTAAAACCAGTATAGTTAACTTCTACAAAAACCTTTATAAAGAAGACTGGAAATACAGGCCCAAACTCGATGGTTTAAACTTTGATGGGCTGACAAGTGAGCAAGCAAGGGAGCTAGAGAGGGATTTCCAGGAAGTGGAAGGGAGGCAATTATGGATATGGAAGGGGACAAAGCTCCAGGACCAGACGGTTTAACCATGTCTTTCTACAAAAGGAGTTGGGATTTTCTGAAGACAGACATCATGAAAGTTTTAGAGGAATTCCATACATCAGTAACCTTAGAAAGGAGTCTAAACTCTACTTTTATCATTCTGGTCCCAAAGAAAAAAGGGGCTGAGGATATTAAAGACTACAGGCCTACTAGTCTAATAGGCAGCGTGTATAAAATCCTTGCAAAGGTGCTAGCAAAAAGGATGAAGTTAGTCATGGGGCACATTATTTCGGAGTGCCGGGGAGCTTTTGTAGAAGGAAGGCTGATGGTAGATGGGGTTTTAGTGGCAAATGAGCTGATCGACTCAAGTCTGAGAAGTGGAAGGGGTGGGCTGATATGCAAAGTAGATCTGAAGAAAGCATATGATCACGTGGACTGGAGCTTCCTGGACTATGTGCTTAGAAGAATGAACTTTGGCTCTAAATGGAGAAATTGGATGAAGGTTTGTGTGGGTACTCCTTCCTTCTCAGTTCTAGTAAATGGGAAAGCTTCTGGGAACTTCAAAAGTTCGAAAGGAATCAGGCAAGGGGACCCACTATCCCCTTTCCTGTTTATTTGCGTGATGGAAGTTTTAAGCAGATTGGTGAAGAGGGCTGGTTCGGGGGGTTTCCTAGAAGGCTTTACAGTAGGTAATGAGAGGGTGGAGGTTAATTTACTGCAGTATGCTGATGACACCTTGATCTTCTGTCATGCATAGCAAGAGCAGCTCTATTTTGTGATGTCAGTGCTAAAATGGTTTAAAGTAGTCTCGGGCCTGAAAGTTAACTTAAACAAAAGTGAGTTGGTGGCTGTGGGAGAGGTGCAGGAGCTGGCCAGTTGGGCAGATTTGTGGGGATGCAAGGTGGGAAAGTTGCCTATAAAATATCTGGGCATGCCCCTAGGTGCTAAGTGTAATTCCAAAACAATCTGGGAGCCAATT